>CM019066.1:13954951-14257451 GCA_009667805.1 Leptobrachium leishanense
GATATAGCTGCTCACTTGTAACAGGACCGGTAATATAGCTGCTCACTTGTAACAGGGCCGGTAATATAGCTGCTCACTTGTAACAGGGCCGGTAATATAGCTGCTCACTTGTAACAGGACCGGTGATATAGCTGCTCACTTGTAACAGGGCGGTAATATAGCTGCTCACTTGTAACAGGGCCGGTAATATAGCTGCTCACTTGTAACAGGGCCGGTAATATAGCTGCTCACTTGTAACAGGGCCGGTAATATAGCTGCTCACTTGTAACAGTAAACAGGGCCGGTAATAAAGCTGCTCACTTGTAACAGGGCCGGTAATAAAGCTGCTCACTTGTAACAGGGCCGGTAATATAGCTGCTCACTTGTAACAGGGCCGGTAATAAAGCTGCTCACTTGTAACAGGGCCGGTAATATAGCTGCTCACTTGTAACAGGGCCGGTAATAAAGCTGCTCACTTGTAACAGGGCCGGTGATATAGCTGCTCACTTGTAACAGGGCCGGTAATATAGCTGCTCACTTGTAACAGGGCCGGTGATATAGCTGCTCACTTGAAACAGGGCCGGTAATATAGCTGCTCACTTGTAACAGGGCCGGTGATATAGCTGCTCACTTGTAACAGGACCGGTAATATAGCTGCTCACTTGTAACAGGGCCGGTAATAAAGCTGCTCACTTGTAACAGGGCCAGTAATATAGCTGCTCACTTGTAACAGGACCGGTAATATAGCTGCTCACTTGTAACAGGCCGGTGATATAGCTGCTCACTTGTAACAGGGCCGGTGATATAGCTGCTCACTTGTAACAGGGCCGGTAATATAGCTGCGCACTTGTAACAGGGCCGGTAATAAAGCTGCTCACTTGTAACAGGACCGGTAATATAGCTGCTCACTTGTAACAGGACCGGTAATATAGCTGCTCACTTGTAACAGGACCGGTGATATAGCTGCTCACTTGTAACAGGGCCGGTAATATAGCTGCTCACTTGTAACAGGCCCTTAATATAGCTGCTCACTTGTAACAGGACCGGTGATATAGCTGCTCGCTTGTAACAGGGCTGGTAATATAGCTGCTCACTTGTAACAGGGCCGGTGATAAAGCTGCTCACTTGTAACAGGGGCGGTAATATAGCTGCTCACTTGTAACAGGGCCGGTAATAAAGCTGCTCACTTGTAACAGGGCCGGTAATATAGCTGCTCACTTGTAACAGGGCCGGTAATAAGCTGCTCACTTGTAACAGGGCCGGTAATAAAGCTGCTCACTTGTAACAGGGCCGGTAATAAAGCTGCTCACTTGTAACAGGGCCGGTAATATAGCTGCTCACTTGTAACAGGGCTGGTAATAAAGCTGCTCACTTGTAACAGGGCCGGTGATATAGCTGCTCACTTGTAACAGGGCCGGTGATATAGTTGCTCACTTGAAACAGGGCCGGTAATATAGCTGCTCACTTGTAACTGGCCGGTAATAAAGCTGCTCACTTGTAACAGGGCCGGTGATATAGTTGCTCACTTGAAACTGGGCCGGTAATATAGCTGCTCACTTGTAACAGGGCCGGTAATAAAGCTGCTCACTTGTAACAGGCCGGTATATAGCTGCTCACTTGTAACAGGGCCGGTAATATAGCTGCTCACTTGTAACAGGGCCGGTAATATAGCTGCTCACTTGTAACAGACCGGTGATATAGCTGCTCACTTGTAACAGGGCCGGTAATATAGCTGCTCACTTGTAACAGGGCCGGTAATATAGCTGCTCACTTGTAACAGGGCGGTAATATAGCTGCTCACTTGTAACAGGGCCGGTAATATAGCTGCTCACTTGTAACAGGCCGGTGATATAGCTGCTCACTTGTAACAGGGCCGGTAATATAGCTGCTCACTTGTAACAGGGCTGGTGATATAGCTGCTCACTTGTAACAGGGCCGGTAATATAGCTGCTCACTTGTAACTGGGCCGGTGATATAGCTGCTCACTTGTAACAGGGCCGGTGATATAGCTGCTCACTTGTAACAGGGCCGGTAATATAGCTGCTCACTTGTAACAGGGCCGGTAATATAGCTGCTCACTTGTAACAGGCCCTTAATATAGCTGCTCACTTGTAACAGGACCGGTGATATAGCTGCTCACTTGTAACAGGGCTGGTAATATAGCTGCTCACTTGTAACAGGGCCGGTGATAAAGCTGCTCACTTGTAACAGGGCGGTAATATAGCTGCTCACTTGTAACAGGGCCGGTAATAAAGCTGCTCACTTGTAACAGGCCGGTAATATAGCTGCTCACTTGTAACAGGGCCGGTAATATAGCTGCTCACTTGTAACATGGCCGGTGATATAGCTGCTCACTTGTAACAGGGCCGGTAATAAAGCTGCTCACTTGTAACAGGGCGGTAATATAGCTGCTCACTTGTAACAGGGCCGGTAATATAGCTGCTCACTTGTAACAGGGCCGGTAATATAGCTGCTCACTTGTAACAGGGCCGGTAATAAGGCTGCTCACTTGTAACAGGGCCGGTAATATAGCTGCTCACTTGTAACAGGCCGGTAATAAAGCTGCTCACTTGTAACAGGGCCGGTGATATAGCTGCTCACTTGTAACAGGGCCGGTAATAAGGCTGCTCACTTGTAACAGGGCCGGTAATAAAGCTGCTCACTTGTAACAGGGCCGGTAATATAGCTGCTCACTTGTAACAGGGCCGGTAATAAAGCTGCTCACTTGTAACAGGGCCGGTGATATAGCTGCTCACTTGTAACAGGGCCGGTGATATAGCTGCTCACTTGAAACAGGGCCGGTAATATAGCTGCTCACTTGTAACAGGGCTGGTAATAAAGCTGCTCACTTGTAACAGGGCCGGTGATATAGCTGCTCACTTGTAACAGGGCCGGTGATATAGCTGCTCACTTGTAACAGGGCCGGTAATAAAGCTGCTCACTTGTAACAGGACCGGTAATATAGCTGCTCACTTGTAACTGGGCCGGTAATAAAGCTGCTCACTTGTAACAGGGCCGGTGATATAGCTGCTCACTTGAAACAGGGCCGGTAATATAGCTGCTCACTTGTAACAGGGCCGGTAATAAAGCTGCTCACTTGTAACAGGCCGGTAGTATAGCTGCTCGCTTGTAACAGGGCCGGTAATATAGCTGCTCACTTGTAACAGGGCCAGTAATATAGCTGCTCACTTGTAACAGGACCGGTGATATAGCTGCTCACTTGTAACAGGACCGGTGATATAGCTGCTCACTTGTAACAGGGCCGGTAATAAAGCTGCTCACTTGTAACAGGGCCGGTAATATAGCTGCTCACTTGTAACAGGGCCGGTAATATAGCTGCTCACTTGTAACAGGGCCGGTGATATAGCTGCTCACTTGTAACAGGGCCGGTAATATAGCTGCTCACTTGTAACAGGGCCGGTGATATAGCTGCTCACTTGTAACTGGGCCGGTGATATAGCTGCTCACTTGTAACAGGGCCGGTGATATAGCTGCTCACTTGTAACAGGGCGTAATATAGCTGCTCACTTGTAACAGGGCCGGTAATATAGCTGCTCACTTGTAACAGGGCCGGTGATATAGCTGCTCACTTGTAACAGGACCGGTGATATAGCTGCTCACTTGTAACAGGGCCGGTAATAAAGCTGCTCACTTGTAACAGGCCGGTAATATAGCTGCTCACTTGTAACAGGGCTGGTAATATAGCTGCTCACTTGTAACAGGGCCGGTGATATATATATTTGAGATGAATCCTTTCATCCCTTTGCCATATTGTTCCTCTGGATATAGACCTCTTCTCCTGTCACTTGGTACAGCCTGGCTCAGGAATCTCTGGGTCCAGGTAGGTCTTTGCAGCTTCCAGACATCAAGGCTCCATCTTTGTTTATTGTATGCGGGGACTCAGCAGTCCGGCCTATATGAATCTGGGCAATCACTATGGTTTCCCTGCGGCTAAGAGGGGCTTTACAGGAACCATTTTATTTTTCTAATGTGAAATAAGTAAAACGAAAGTTATCTTGTATCACACAAACATTACTGAGCGGGCGAGGGTTTAAGTTGGGCAGAAATGTAATGAACGTTATGACGAGGGTCTCCATGTTGGCTTAGTCTGAGCCATGACATCATATCCCGAGACCTTAACTAAACGTGAATATGTTATTTACCATTTTCCAGTTTCTTTATGACATGTGTTATTAAATTATACTTGCTCCAGGTCATTTCATTTTACTTATTTCAATACTATAAACCATGAAAATCCTCCTTGGATTAGGTTCTCCCAACCCCCATACTCGGGTATCCGGGATAGCATTGCCAGGCCCTCCATGCTTACCTGGACATACCCTTTATTCACACTGTGGGGCAGTGGGTGTAAAATACCTGCATTACACACTGCACGGTTGTAAGAAACCAAAGTGGCATCTCCTTAAACCCGCTTTGCTTCCTAATTCACCCATTGAAGCATATGAATTATACAAGTTGCAGGGCAGCACCATCCCTGTGCTCTCCCTCTGCATGAAATAGTAATGTGCGTTCAGGAAAATATTGCTGATCTGGAAACACTCAACCAGTTCCCTGTTGAACCTTGTGTTAATAAAATCACTTAACACTTTTCAATAACCATCCAATAATACCCGTGATCCAGTTTCTGTACCTAATGTCCTACCCCACCGCTGTCACTTTTGTCCCCGCTTACCCATAATTCCCTGTTACATACATCAGGTATGGGAATGGAGCTCTGGTGGGCCACACGTCTCTACTTTGCTGAGATGTGTAAATGGTTTTCCCCAGGATTTCGATCTCTTGCAGTTTGCGCAATGGAGGATTTTCATTTCACCTTTGCAAAGCTCTGGCACTCAGGTGGTTAATTCTTTGTGAAATCAGATAAACGGTCCCTTATTTAAGGGAGAGGCAGGAAGGAAAGTGTTAAAACGCTCTACCCCATAAAGCTAGGGATGCCCGATTTGATCCCTAGGACGGGGTCCCGATTGTGGTAATTTTCAGGGGAATCTGGTACTGGCTTTTTCAAGCCCATCCAACCCGAGTCCAGGGAGATCGCAGCGGCGACTCACAGCGTCCACCCTGCCTGATCACGAGTCAAGCAACTGGCAGGAACGCTGCCTCGATGAATGCCACAGGGCCAGGTATTCTCTTTAGCGTCTGAGACGCCTGTATCTGATCGGGACTTTGTATCGGCTGATCCCGAATACCACGCTACTCTGATCGCAGGATTGAAAACTGCGATGGGGACATCCTTAGTTAAAGCAGGACTATTCCCTTGCAGACCTTCCTTCCTGTAGCTCTCCCTGCAGTTTCCCCTTCATATCAGGCCCAGAGGTCACAGAGATCAAGTAAAAAACAGCCCAGCAGTAAATCAGTGCGTGCTCACATGCAGCTTCTCCTCATGCCACTGGAGAGGACGTGGTCTCCCCCAGGAATGTCATCCCTCCTGCTACAAACAGGGATTATTACATGCACCACTCCCATTACCACCAGACAGCAGCAGAGTAAAGCTAGCAGGCCCCACATCCTCAGCCCCAGAGCCTGCATTTTTACCCAGAAACCAAGGTATCAACAGGTCTTTCTACTCCACAATCTCTAATCCTACGGTTCATGTCTTGTGTTTGCGTCTATAGTAATATTTTGGCTGGTTGTTTTCTTGTTAACTTTTTTGCTCCAGTTATGTTAAACTCTTGCTATCCATTGGCTTCCCCACCCCCTCCCTGTTGTAAATCCCTGGCACACACAGCCCACTCGCTCTGTAATTCTGAAACTTCTTTCTTCACACAATATCCATCCACCAACATCCTCAACCCCAGAACCTGCATTTTCACTCTGCTTTTCCACCCACCCAGTCCTGGTCTAAAACTTGTAGCTTCCCTTCCAGCTGCTTCCACTTTGTTAATTACCCTAACTTGCTCAAGTTTGTGGCCCTTCCCATGAAATTTTATTTTGGGCCACCAATTCCACACTCCCCCTGCTCCCTTTTGTTTCTCATACCTCTGTCCCTTAGATTATAAACTCACAGGACATTTGGCTGAGCACTTGTTTCAAGTGTTGTTTTAGCAGGACAATTCTACGCGCAGGGCCGTCTGTTCCTTATGTATATTTATTATCAGGGCTATTCAAAGAGATCCGAATTGCTGGCGAAAGGTAACCGAACAGTGAAATTTAGCATACGGTTACCTTTCCTGGCCATTCGGCTATTCAGAGCGCAGGCCTTTCGCCAAATGCTGGCGAATTGCCTGCACATATGGTGCCTGTTCGAGGGCAGTGAAATCCCCATGAAAAGCACTGCTTCGGCTATTCAGAGAACACAAAACAGCAGTGAAAAGTTGCCCAATTGCCCTGCCATTCGGTGGTTTCATTCGACAGGTTTATTCAGGCGAATCCCATAGGCTTCAATGTTAAAAATATTCCCGTTCTAATTCAATATCGAATAAACCGTTCATTATAATATTCTGCAGTAAAAAGACTTTATAGATTTTTTAGGATCTTTTAGCAAACATTTTTTTCTGTAACAGCCCTTTTTATTATCATTCATTGGATCTTATGTAAATTTCAGACATTTTCATTCTGTAGTTTCTTTGCAAACAGCGTTTCACTTCTCAAACATTCATTCAAACTTTTTTTTTTCCTTCACTCCATTCGTCTGGGGTGTGTTTTTTCCAGTGGTCGCTCTGCGATCGGTTCCTGCTCGGATTTCTCCGGCAAGGTTAATCCAGATGTTTTTGCCGTGAGTGTTCATTGGGTGTTCGGCGGCTTTTCCCTGCACTACGACGACCCTGTGGTGCTTGCTGAATACACCACAGGGTCGCCAAAATGGGATCGCCGAATCGAATTCTTTTTGAATAACCTTGTATGTCTCGCGTTTGTGCTTACCCAATCGTAAAGCGCCACGGAACCTGTTGGCGCTGTACAAGTACTTGTAACTGTGCACACGACAGAAGGCTGCAGCTAGAAAGGAAGGCCTGCAAAATCCATGTCTCCTATTGTAAAATAGTATCAACGAGAGCCTGTATCCCAGCTACGCTTTAAACTAGCATGTCAGATAAACTTATGACGGGGCTCAGCATCCTAGACAATCTAGATCGGTGGTTCAAGTCACCCTATTAAAAAAAAAAAAAAAAAAACACCTTGGGGAATACAGACTGAATCCTGCAATCACTGAGCAGCAAATCATATCACCTGTGCTGTGCTTCACATATCCTGCAAACCTGGCCTGTAAGAGGGACTTGAGGACCATTGTTGGGAACCACTGCTCTGTATGCTTTGGAACCATATATCCAATGATGCTCAACCACTCACTCAGTTGGCTGGAGCCTCATGGGAAATATAGTTCCAAAATACGGAGGACCAAGGCCGCCGACCCCTGGTTCTTAATTTATTTTCAAGGATTCTCTTATTTTTTCAAACTTTAATTGTTCCAAAATACAAAGTTTGTACCGGGCTCTTAAAATCTCTTCATATTTATTTCTACATTAACGACATTCTATGGAGCACAAGAACTTTTAAACAATCCATTTGTATGGACTTTGTCATCCAGCCCGTGTTTTCCGTCCAGACCACATAGAACCACTCAGCCGGTGTCATTCACATCAACGCTTTTATTATTCAGGGCAATAAATATCACACCGGTGGGAATGACCCGAGTCCACCGCAAGGGCCTTTATAGGAACAAAGATCTATAAATATCTATATACTTAACCATTTCCTTTACGATTATCCATGGCAAATTAAACACTTCAATTACTTTAGAATAAATTCTGTGCACAGAAACCTGCGGACCAGCAGCCTCGTGTGAACGCACGCGCCCAGCCGCTGGGATACGAGCACGCAGCTTATATTTTAATCTAAAGATGGGAAGTGATCTGCGATACCTGGAAAACGCTCGCTGAACATGGATGAGCAGCATTGAAGGATGTGAGCGAGTTTTAACCGACAACCTTGAAAGTGACCGTGCAGTGAATATATAAAGTTTTTTTTTAAAAAAAGTGCATTCAGAAAAATCACAAAAAAAGTGGAGTTTTGATTTAATCGTGCAACAAGTTCCTTCTCCACTTAAACTGAGGAAGCACGGCGGCGACCACATAGCAGGATCTGCTTTCCCTTCATCTTCATGGCCAACGGGAAGAATTCATTTTTTAATAAAAAAAAAAAAAAAAAATTAAGGGAAATAGAAGCATTAAATGCTTAACATTTTACTTTTATGCGAAAAAAGATAAATGAAGGATCACGCGGGATCAGTGCACACAGCATAAAAATAGAGTTTTGTTGCGATTGTGCAACGATTTCCTGCTCCACGTACTAGATTACGGAAGCGGGAGCGACCGCACGGAAGCGACTACTTTTAATTTGGTAATCTTCGTGGTCATCAGGAACAGGAAGAAGTAAAAAAAAAATCCAAAAAGATACTTTGAGGGAAATAGAAGCTTTAAACGTTAAGTAAAATGTTCCTTTTATGCGAAACGGATGATTGACAGGTGAAGTTGGTCATTCATTATTTTCATGGTTTTTTTCTTTCTTTTTTAATATATATATTTTAAACACCTCCTGGTCACAATTCTGCTTCAATTTGTTCAAATTCCAGTTTTTGGAATAATTCCAACAGTTCATCGAATAAGTCCGACCATGATTTCACTGATATCCCAGAGTTTTCGGGCCACCAGATCATCCATGGCTTTGGGCAGCAGCTCCTCCTCTTTGCAATCCCCAAAGTATTTGCCGGACACTCCCTCGACGTCGGCGCTGGACGCCAAATACACGGAGGTCTGGGCGCCTTCCGCCGGCGATTTAAAGAAGGCCCATGACACAACGTTGAAGAGGGGCTTTATCAAGATGGGAATGTTAATGTACCTTCCCAAATTAGTCCTGACGATGCCCGGGTGCAAGGAATTGACCGTCACTCCGGTCCCTTCCAGTCGCCGGGCCAGTTCCCTGGTGAACAAAATGTTGGCCAGCTTGCTGCGGCTGTACCCGAAGCTCTTGCTGTAACTCTTCTCGCTGTTCAAGTCGTCGAAATTGATTTCTCCGTACTTGTAAAGTTTGGACGAGACGACCACGATCCGGCTCGGAGCCGAGCTCTTCAAGAGGCTGAGGAGCAGGTGAGTGAGGAGGAAATGGCCCAGGTGATTGACACCAAACTGCATCTCAAAACCGTCCTCAGTATTCATGTAGGGGCACTGGAAGATCCCGGCGTTGTTTATGAGGACGTCCAAGTGAGGTTCCTCCTGGACGAGGGAGTAAGAGAAAAGGAGACAAAAGTTAAGTGTTATCCAAAATTCAAGACAGACCTACCGGGCAGAAAGACTCCCAAGCCGCCCAGCTGGTGTCCCACCTCCTAAGCAGTGACTCGTGGAGTCTTTCCTACCTGCTCGCGAGTCATGGAGCAGACAGGAGCCTCTGCATTCACTCTCATCTTCCCGGTCTGCTGCATGACACTCCATCGTTGCAAGGGTTAAGTTGAATTCAGCTGAATAATAGATTTGCTTTTCCTGTGGAACTGAAACTCACCCTGCACCCCCACCCTTTTATTAGCGTCTAGCCAAATTCAGGTTCGACTTCTGCAACCTGTTCTAGATAACATTCCAATGACATCTATTGTTAACCGCTGCTGTTGCTAAATATTGAAGAATGAGCTGTTGCTTCTTTGTGTGTGGGTTTTCCCGAACGCGTTTGTTACTCTGCCTGGGAACCACTACAGATGACCAGAGACCGGACGACACAGAGAACCCCTGAGAAGGGACAGAGATCCTAACAAGCATGACCTACAGGCAGGCACGCCAGATGCAGCATGTGAAGGCCAACAGTCCAGCCGCGCGGCACATGGCAGGACTTGAAACGGATCAGCGTCTCAAATAGGGATTGGGAGCATCCTATCGTCTAGTTCCAATTGTTTCCCTGGACACATAATTTATTCATGCTGATGGGCAGTGCCTGAAAAAGACAACCCCGCAGCATGTATAATTCATACTCTGCAGATAAGAGGCTGCTTTGATTTCCTTCCTGCAACCTATGAATTATACATATCGCAGGGCAGCACTTTCCCGTGCTCTGCATTAAGTAGAATAGATGTTCCATGGAAGTGATGGCCGACCTGGAAAGCCTCGCCCAGGCCGCTGGTTCAGAGTGATGGGCGTGTTTACCTTCACCACCTCCTGGCAGAACCTGCGGACAGATCGCAGGGAGCTGAGGTCCAGCTCCTTGATGATGACCTCCCCGGCGCCCTGGCTCTCCAGGCGCAGCTCCCGGGCCGCCTCCTCCGCCCGGCCCAGGTCTCTGCATGCCAGGATCACTCGGGCCTGTTCCCGCAGCAGCTCGGCTGCCGTAGCGCGCCCGATACCGCAGTTGGCGCCGGTGATGATCACGGTTTTCCCCCTCATCAGCCCCGACCCGGCCGCCCGCACTGTGTTGCTGGCCATCAGCCTGCGAGCCACCAGGATCAGCCCGCCGCCCAAGGCCACGGCCGCTGCTACCATCAGCGCGGAGGACGATGCGGCCATCTTACTCCAGGGCAGAGCAGCGGTAGGGAGCGTCACACGGCAGTGACGCAGGCGAGGCACAGTGGGTCGCGCGGCTGCTGGTTGGCCAATGCTCGCAGAGCATCATGCATCCGATTTAGCTGTCAGTGACGTCAAAGAGGAGCGCCACTGACTGTGTGTTTCAATCTATGCGGTTTGCGCCCGGACTTTCAGGACTCTGTGAAAAAAGAGAAATAGGTCTGCTTGATGTATTTGCGTCTTGTCTAGACGTATCTCTACTGCCCAAAAGAAAAATGGCGGCAGGCGACACACAGTCTCCGTGGACATGCAATACAGCGTCATCATGCATTGAGGCATGATTGGCCCTCAGCAGTGTCGTCATAAGTCGGCATGTTGGTAGTTAAAGGGACACTAACACATATAAAGCTGTAACTAGATTACTTGTGCATTACAAACAAAACCACCTTATAAAACACACACTGCTGATTTTTGTTTTCTTGAAGTAATTGAATGTAAAAAGGAAAAATAAAATCGTTTTTATCTCCTGATTAAATTTTGAGTATTTTTCACTTGGTGCAACATTTATCAAAATCCTATGGTGTGTTTTACTTTGTGGCTGTGCTTTATCTTATCTGTATAAGTATTTAACAGTTAATGAGGTGGAGGAGGGAATGTTTAGATAAGGCTGCAGGAGGTTTATTGTACAGTCTCTGCTACCCAAGGTAAGAGCTGGCAGCTGAATGAGATATGACAAGGAGCTTAAAATACTTCTAATCTACCCCCTGGTAATGTCCTTTGAATACATCTCACACAATACAATGCTGCGAGTCAGTGATCGACCCATAGATTCCATTCTATGGCCAATGCCACACAGTGAGGAGCAAGTGATGGAAAGATACTGTGGGGGAGGGGTGCGCACCGTCTACAACACAAAATATCACACAATGGATGCAGCCAGTAACACATAGAGTAAAATAATTTCTTAACATACAAGAGAAAAACAAAGCACATGTAAGATATCAGCAACATCAAATAAACACAATAAGGTTTATTTTACCTACATTACTGTATATTTTTTTTACATTAGTGAAGGAAAAGGAATCCTCAGACCACCATCTGCTGACCTATAAGAAGGATCCTATAAGTAGTTAAATAACACCCCATGAATTATAATATTAATAGATAAATTAAGGTTTAAATATAAGAAATAGTTTTAAGATAAATTGATAATCAGCAGTATTATAGGATTAAGTTTCACTTCTCAATATGTTTGCAAATGTTTTTAAAATGACAAAAGTCCTGATGTTTGCAAGTTTCTCTGAAGTGATAAAAGTGCTGATGTCTTAAGAAATGCTGATATCTCAAGAAAACACATGTCTCGGGCCACGGGACTGTCCAGAAATGTGTCACCAGACCTGTATTGAAACTGGCCAATGAACTATGCTATGTTTTGAAATGTTAACCAATGAAATAAAGAGACAACGTTTTCGTTAGAAGCATAAATATGTGTCAAAAAACGTTGGAAGGCAGAGAGAAAATTGCCAGACAAAAATACATGCCTCGTGTGTCTTCTTTGAAGGATTTTTTCTCTCTCCCTGCGCAGAAGGAGAGTTAACTCAAGGTGTGCCTAAGACATGGTCTTAGGGGTTAAAGGACGGACAATTGGAGACTATTATTCTCTTCAATTAGTGAGTTCGCATCATCTTCTTCCACTCCCAGGATTTAATGGGGTCTATTCACAAAGCTCTGAAATTGAATGCATTTCATCGATTCCATTTTGTCAAAAATTCAGTGAATTCACTCTTTTCCGAGTGTTCACTGTATTTTGCCAAAAAATGGAGTTGCCAAAGCAGTGATCAGAGAAAAGGTAATAGGAAAAAAGAATTCCCCAGGCGCTTGGTTGCCCCTAGATTCGCTTCCACCCCAGTGGACACTTCCCAATATCCACAGTACAAATATCGTGAAAGGGATGGTGGGTGTGGGTTTAATCGCTTCATAGAAGTCCCCAGAGGAAAGGCACAAGATTGAAAGTGTCCCTTATAGAAAAAGTGGCCCCACTTTGGCAGGTGGCTTTAAGCAGAATACCAGGTCAAGTCTTCTTACACGTAGGACCTCAAAAAAAAACACAGAAAAGCGCATATGGTGCAATATTGTCTGATAAGGGAAAGCTTAGTAATATACGTAATTTCTCATACTCACACAGAGTGAGAGCTGCCAGCCCTCAAATGGAGACGTGTCAGGAATTATTGGGTTACCTGCTTACCCCAAAAATGGTCCTCCTGGATACCTTTACAATATAGTCACCAGATAAATAAGTGTAGATTTTCGCCAGTGGAAAAAAATATAAATGAAAAAAAAAAAAATATTAAATGAAAGTTAAGACAAAATAAATTTATTCTGTTTTAACTTTCATTTATTTTTATTTTTTTAGAACATGACTCAATAGTAGCACTACACACCTACATCTTGAGCCCAATAAGGGTATATTGCGCAACCCAGGTAGACATGTGTCTTTTTTGGAGGACAATTGGGAAATAGATCCGCCACCAGAAGAAAGATTGAGAGATCGACAAAAATGGGGCTACAGGGGAGGACGACGCAACAATTGCGCTAATGGAAAGGCGCTAATGGAAAATAATTCCTTACATTCCACTCATTCCATTATTAATTTGTCGAAATTTAATCTTACAACCAAACATATTAATGTGCTACGAAAAGGTCTTTCTTTTATTCCCACTCCTCACTTTAATAGATTCAATCGGATTAAGGACCTCAACTTGTTTGCAGGTAAACTAGCTTTACATGTTTTTATGGATAGAAAACAAGAAAGAGAGGCTAAAGATTATGGGTTATCTCAGGTGGATTACCAACATTTACAAACCCTGACAGCACTTTTAGACCAGTGCCCCCCTGATGCTCTGAACATCCGGAAAAAATTCAAATCTAAAACTAAATTTACCCTTCCTCTGTCTGAATTCTCAAATATTGAGGTATTTGTTAAATTAGTTACCCACGAAATTTAATCTATTAAAAACAAGGATCTAAATTGGGATTCCAATCTGTCAAAATCTGAACAAAAAGCTCTTAAAGAATTATGTAGTATTGAAAACGTTGTCATTAAACAATCTGATAAAGGAGGCAATCTTGTCCTTATGGATATGGCTGCCTACATTGATATGTGTATGACCCATTTGCAAGATCGTGAGGGTTATAGAACTATTGAGAATGATCCAACTCTTTCCTTCTCTAATGAATTGAACAAATCTTACAAGTTGGAGTAGTATCGGGTTTGTTATCTGATGACAATTGCAAATTCTTACTTCCCACTTCTCCTACAATACCAACCCTGTATTGCCTGCCCAAAATACATAAGTCATGCACCTCTCCTCCAGGTCGTCCTATCATCTCTGGAAATTAATCTTTAACTGAGCGGATTAGTGAGTTTGTGGACTACTATTTGCGCCCACTTGTTGAAGCTACACCTTCATATGTGAGAGATACGCAACATGTTTTGTCCAAACTTTCAGATATATCAATACCCGCAGGCACTATACTGGCCAGTTTTGATGTGGTTTCACTCTACAATAACATTCCCCATGACGTGGGCCTAAGGGCAACACAATATTTTTTGAAGGAAAAATATCGATCATTAGAGGTTGAATTTGTGTCATTACTGCTGGATTTTCTTTTGCGTTGCAATTATTTTGTGTTCAATGGCAAGTTTTACCTGCAAACACGGGGCACACCAATGGGAACATGTTGTGCCCCTAGTTATGCTAATTTATATCTATCATGGTGGAAGAAATTATGTGTATTTACACATGAGAAATCTCACCTTACCTGTAACATCATCAGGTGGATGAGATACATTGATGACGTCCTGATACTTTGGCATGGGACTGTTGAGGATCTAAATGAATTCTTTACCATCTTAAACAACAATGACATTGGTCTCCAATTAACCTTAATTGGAAACAAAATTGAGTTTCTGGACTTGCTTATTTCGATTGATAACACCAATATCACAACCAAACTTCACAGAAAACCAACAGCTACCAATAGCTTTCTTGAATGGACCTCACATCATCCGCCAAGTTTGAAGAGAGGTATCCCCATCGGCCAATAACTCCGTGCCAGGAGAAATTGTTCAACTGACATTGATTTCCAAATTGAAGCAGATCTACTAAAAAATATGTTCATAGCTAAAGGTTACCCCAACAAAAGTCTCAAACGCGCTTATCAGAGAGCATTCCATACCCCCAGAGAGGAGCTATTACTCCCTTGGAAAAAAGAAACTAAAACCGAATTTAGATTTATAGCTAGCTACGATAGCGGTTGGTTTAAAATCAAATCAGTTTGATAGAACCGATGGAAAAAACCACCGTGCTGGGGGTATAGAATAGGTTAGTGATTAAACACAGAATAAGATATATATCAAATCCCCTAACGAGGAATAATTACCTATTATTCAATTAAAACATATACTTTTATTGTTCAATTAAAAAATTGGAAGGGTTGTCAAAATTAGAACACAAATTAGTTTAAATTAAACAGAAAATCCCACATTGATTCAGTGAGAAAATAAGTATATCACTCAAGTAAATGGTGCGTCCACCAATTTACATAATTAGCGCAAGTGACATGAATGGTAGATAGTAACCACAATCAAACATGTCAAAATATAGAAAATTTAATTAGAGAGGAGATATTATCCTCCCAAATATGCGCATCTGACAATACAGAATCAATGATAGGTATTGATTGATATAAATGACTATTTAAACAATTGACCGCCTTAATTAGACATGATTAAATATCTAAGTAGCCCAAACAGTTCTAATTTTGTTTCATCAGTCCACAGAACACTATCCCAAAACGTCTGTGGTTTGTCCACATGACTTTTGGCATACTGCAGTCGACTCTTCTTATTCTTTGGAGACAGCAAGGGAGTTCTGGCATGGAGGCCTTCATTACGCAGTGTGCGCCGCATTGTCTGAGCTGAAACTTCAGTACCCACATCTGACAAATCTTTTCTCAGTTCCTCAGCAGTTACACGGGGACTTTCCTCCACTCTACGCTTCAGATAGCGCACAGCAGTCGAAGTCAGCATCTTCTTTCTGCCACGACCAGGTAGCGTTTCAACAGTGCCCTTTGCCTTGAATTTGCGAATGATGCTTCCTATGGTCTCTCTTGGTATGTTTAACATCTTTGCAATCTTCTTATAGCCATTGCCCTCCCTGTGAAGAGTAATCACCTCTTCTCTTGTCTTCCTGGACCATTCTCTTGACTTCACCATGTTTGTAACCACACCAGTAAATGTCTAGAAGGAGCTGAGTATCACAGTCATTTTAAAGCTGCCTAATTGGTGCTTATTATGCTTTGTTGCTGCTCTGTGACATCCACAGGTGTTTTCAATACCTGATTGAAAACACTTGAATGAACCTCTGTTCTTCAGAGTGGTAGTCTTTAAGGGGTTGAATAATTGTGTCAATGAAGAATTCACAAAAGAAACATTTACTACTGTATTACAAAACCAATTGATGTCATTTTAGTTGCATATGGTTCTTTAAAAAGTCCTTGTAGGATTTCATTCTGAATACAATTACAAATGTACACTAAATTCCCTAAAACTCTTTACAGCATTGGGGGTTGAATAATTTTGAACACAACTGTACATTGTTTCATCTCGTGTATTCAAGGTGTGTCATTACCACTACTCTTGCAGTGGGTTATTATTTAAATAATAGAAAGGTCTGTTATATACAAAAAGTATTTTAGAAAATTTCTTTTAACCCCATAACTGCTGAGCCATTTCACCTCTGTGTGTTGAGTTCATTTTTATTGTTTTGTGCTCATCATGTTTAAACGTGATTTGAAGTAGGGCTGCAACTAATGATTATTCTCATAATCGATTAATCGATTCATCGGATAAAAAAAAATTGTTTACTTAAAAAGGAATTTTATGTAATAAAAATAAATAACCACAACGCCTTCCCTTTTTTTGATAAGCAATTTGCGTAAAGTACGTAACTTTCGTATGTACATACGCAAATTGCGTACTTTTCACACCCAAGGTATGCAAGTGCTTGGTTAGAGGGATGGGTTGATGCTACATGAGCAGTCTAAGCCCATGTTGGCATTCTCAAATGAATGCGGCTACAAGCACTTGGTCATAGATGATGTCAGCATGAAATTGGGGTTAATAGGTGTGAAGGAACCGTTCCCTTCCGTCTGTCCTGGCTCTCCAGACACCCCTTCGTTGCGGTCAGCCCGGCTACTGGGAGCGCTGTCCTCAGCACCTCGAGCGGCTTGACCTGCCTGCTTCTGTTCCTCTGCCCTGGAGCCGTTAGGAATCTCCAGAAGGCCGCTCTCTGCCTTCTGAGGGTGAGTGTGGAGTGTAGTGTAGTTTGTAATAAAGACACCAGGCGTGGCTGTATGCTTTAAAACAGGATCCTCTCTCTCTGAGCTCTGAGAGTTCTCTGACTTTTTAATGAACAACCACCATTTATGCTGAAGTCCAACAGTCATAATTTGCATACCCATACTAATTACATTATGTCAGTTATTTACAATAAACATTATTTACATTCTCTAGCCTTCAACTCACACAACATTTGTATATCCATTGTTCTAACACATCAGATTAAACACACACTATCAGAGATCCCTTGAATTAAACATGCAGCTAGATAATGGGAAAAGCCCTGGTGCATAAATTACACAGCAGTAAAGCTTGTTTACTGTTTTACACAAAAACACATTTACCTACAGGAATATAAGTATTTTTAAAACCAAAGCTACGCCATTTTACACTAAACTAAATTAAACTAAAACCAAACGATGTAAAATATATTTAAAACCACACGATAAAAATGAACATAAAGTCTCTTGGGGTTTGAAGCATGGAGCGTTACATCAGCTCCATGACAATAGGCTAAAGTGGCCAGGGTGCGTAGTGTCCCTTTTTAAATAATTTCGTGAAAAAACTGAGTGGGAGGAGGGACTGGAGGTGGAAGGGAGTGACTTTGCTCAAGTGACTTGACCTGAGTGTGAGAGGAAGTGGGTATGGACAAAAGACCAGATCTGAGTGTAGGTGTGAGTTTGAGGTAAGGGACCAGACCAAAGGGAGGGAATGGCAGTTCCCGACCAAAGAGGGTAGATCAGGGAGGGTGGGGTGGTGGCACAGGACTCCAGCTTCAAGTAAGGCTAAAACACAGGCATACAGCACCTTCCCCCAGTGACAGTATCCTATTGTTTGTGTTATAGTTATGCTACTGTTGTAAACGGAATAAAAACAAACTGGTTGTGTCTGACATAACCCTAGAACTAAATCATACCTAGTATATAAATAATATATATATATAAATCATACCTAGTAATAATACGGACACGTATACCAGGCTGCCTAAGGATCCTACCATTCAGTTTATTTGTGAACTCAAGGATCTGATTTGTTGTCCCTTTGAACAGACTTTAATCACTAAATCTGAATACGAATTTCTCATTCCATCTTCTCCTATCATTGCTACATTCTATGGTATTCCCAAAACTCATAAAAGTATTAATGAACCACCTGGCCGCCCAATTGTAACTGGCAACGATAGTCTCACGCAGAATTCTAGTATATTCTTAGACAAGATTTTGAGGAAATATGTAGAAAAGATGCCTTCATATTTAAGAGACACCAAACAGGCACTACAAATTCTTAAAGGCATTAACATCAATAGTGACACCTTATTATGCAGTTTAGATGTTGAGTCATTGTATTCGAGTATTCCACACAATCTTGGACTTAATCATATCAGAACTTTTCTTGAAAGGGATGACACACTGACCGGCCCACATATTGTTTTTTTGGTTGAATTGAACAACTTTGTACTTACTCCTAATTATTTTCTGTTCAAGGGCCAGTACTTCCATCAATTGAGAGGTATAGCGATGGGCTCTTCAATGGCACCATCATATGCAAATTTATATCTGGGCATATGGGAAGAAAATTGCAAAACTAATGATTTACTAAAACCCTATATGAATAGAATTGAATTGTGGCTTAGATACATTGATGATGTACTAATACTGTGGAAGGGTACTGAACAAGAATTTTTACAATTTGTGTCTCTTCTTAATGGCAATACGTATAATTTAAGGTTCACCTTTGAGGTACAGAAAGAGAGCATCTCTTTCTTGAATATCAAAATTTCTAAAATGGTGGACGGAACCTTGTCGATGACTTTATATAAGAAATCTACAGCAACAAACAACTTATTACACTGGCAAAGCTTTCACCCATTCACACTCAAAAAAGGTATTCCGGTTGGCCAATACTTGAGACTGAGACGAATTTGTTCGTCTGACGAAGAATTTCTAATTAAAGCTAAAAAATGTAAAAAAGATTTTCGTGATAAAGGATATCCGAATAGACATCTTAAGAAGGCATTTCAAAAGGCCATGCTGAGGTCTCATGAGAGCCTTTAACAAGACCCTAAACCCAAAAATAACAACATAATTAGATGCATTGGGACTTTTGACAGAGGCTGGAACCAGATCCATTCCATTCTAGACAGGTTTTGGCCTTTACTAACCATGGATCCCCAGTTATTAGATAAATTGGGGGCTAGACCCTCAGTTACTGCTAGACGTAGCAGAAATATGAGAGATAGCTTGGTACACAGCCATCATAATTCGGTTATCAACAAGAGACCGGTCACATGGCTTTCAGAGAATTTACGTGGCACATATCGATGTGGCCATTGTGTCGCATGTAAATATATCCAAAAAAATTCTAAACAAGTTACAGATTCTCAGAAAAAACACGATCATGAAATTAAGACCTTTTTCAACTGTAATTCCTGTGGTCTAGTTTATTTGGCCACATGTGAATGTGGTAAGATGTATGTTGGCAAAACTCTCCGTCCATTTAAGATAAGAATTATGGAACATATTCATTCGGTAAGACGAATTCAAGAGACCTCTATCTCACGTCACCTAGCACAGTGTCATGTCAACAATGCTAGTGTCCTAAAGTTCTGTGGATTGGAAACAGTGGTTCCATCACCTTGAAAGGGTAATTTAGATCGTAGGCTCCGGCAAAAGGAATGCCGGTGGATTTACAAACTTCATACGCTGTCACCGTTAGGTCTAAATGAGGGTTTCTCATACACTCCATTCTTATAAGACGAGCAATTACTTATAGCCAGTAAGGACATCACTACTATTCACAATAACTTAATATCCATTGCCTGTCTCCTTTAGCTGAATGCCTCTATACATGTATCTACAATGGGTATTTTATGTGACGTCTATTAGACATCGTACAATATCGGATTATGATAAGAGATTGATTGATCTAATGATATGTTGGGCAATCCTTGCGACTCTCATTATATAAAGGCCACATATGTTTGTGGTCATCACCACTTAATTTGTTCATTACTCAATGTCAGTGGTAGTTTATACTATATGTCAACCATCTAAACAGGCCACTTGAGGGACCTGTTTACGGTCATGTGGGCTAATCATCATATTCACTCAAACTATTATTGTTTCCTAGCAGGAGGCAGATTTTTTGGAGTATACATGTTTTGAATATACATTTCTTGCATCTGGTAGAAACTGGGGGGTACTATCATTGGTATCCCTTTCGAACATCTAATCTTGTAGGACGGTTGATCATACAATATGGCTGTTCCCAATTTTCGCCTAGATTCCATCTGATTATTAGGACTTTTCATATAGCTTCCTATTAAAACTAGTGATCTGCAGACTTGGGCATCTCTATATCTATGTGATCGATCTAGGTCTGATTTTTCATTGGATCCTCTTGTAGTTATACGAATATTGGTCCCCTACAATGTTAAAGTTTCGATATCCTTAAGTGGGAGTATGACTTATATGTAATAACGGCATATGATCGTATATGTTGTTTCCTTTTTCCTTTAAGCAATACTGATCATACTGGACATTACAACCATTGGAGATTGCCTGATGTGATTTGAGGATACGGACAGTTATTTGTTTATTCGTTTATTATCTTCTATGCACTATTCACTTTCATAAATGTCCGTTTTTCAGTCCTTTCTATTTGCTTTTGGGACACCATGTGACTGTTCATTCATATGATTGGCTTTAGTAAGCCACATGACTATCAGGACACAGCTGGTCCCTTCACAACAATAACTCATTATCTTGAAGTCATTTGGTTATTATATATATCTTCTTATTGCTTTTCATCGGTGATCCATTACCCCGGGGATCATTAAGATTATTTCATTGGTCAGTATCGCAAGTCTAGCTGTCCATCATCTTAACATACTAATATAGTTGGATGAACATATGTCTGTACGTGGTAGAGACTATAGACCAATTAACTCATGATCCTTGATAAGGATATCGATCAGGTTTGGTTTATAAGTTAAGTGGAGACCCTGGTCCCCTGCAATCTTAATTTTTAGATGCCCCAAAGTAGGATTATGATTCTGGCCTAATAACGGCACATGATTTTTCATGTTGTCTCTTTTTCCTTTAATTAATATGGATCATATTGGACACTACAACCATTGTGGATCGTTTGATGTTATTCGACGATACTGACAGTCATTTGTTTATTATTTTCTATGTACCGCTCACGTTAATTAATGTCCGCTTTTCAATCCTTTCTATTCGCCCTTGGGACACCATGTGACTGTTCATTCATGCGATTGGCCCTAGCAAGCCACATGATGTTATGACACAGCTGATCCTTTCACACAAGTAGCCCAGTACCTAGATTTGGCTTAGGTGTTACCTTTATGTTTTTGACTGGCGATTTATCGCTTTGGTGATCATTAAGATTTTCTTATTGGTCAGAGCCGCAAATCTAGCCGATTATCATCATAACATTTGCACAGAGATCCTTCTGTTATCGTATTTTTTGGCTCTAAAAGAGTTTGATGGTACATATACGTTTATCATTCACCTTATGATTTCATTCTATCAGTCTATACCGGGTATTATTATCATTTTAGATTATCTGGTGATATTGATTTTGTGTGCCTTATTGTGGACTGTTTCAATCTTGACAATATGGACGGCCGTTCATTTAGATCACTTTCTATTCTTCCTATTTAATACTTGGACATCATGTGACCTCTCATTTACATAATTGGTCACAACATGACAGATGTGTTCAATTATATGGCGTTCTGCATAGGAGGTACATGTGACTTTTTTGAGGTTAGAGATTGGTCAATTTTAGACCTACTAATGAATAAAAAGAGGGAGGTACATACATCAGTACCAACATATTTTTGCTCCAGATGAAGCCGACGCCTAGTCGGCAAAACATATGTTGAGCTCTATGGACCAACTTTGATTTTAGAGTTGTGTGTTTTGTGTTTGGCATTTTAGGGTGAGGACAGAAATTTTGAGCATGAGCTCGATCAGTTTAGGGACAGTTTGTGTGTGCTAATTATGCTACGCTACCTGCTGATCACCATTTTTGGTGTCCAATTTCTCTTATTGTGGGAGCCTTTTCAATAGGATCATATATTGCATTGAATATTTATATTATTATTGAGCACTGTTCACAATATTGGATTCCTTTCCAATACACCCTGCAATGCTTGTCGTTAGTGTATGCTTTTATATCTCTCTATATCTATAGTGTTGCCTACAGATAAACAACAGGATCATCAACCATTCAGTGCACTCTTACATACAATCCACGAGTTGCAGTGGATCCATACTAGCACACCACCGTAATATACACTGACCATAATACGTTTTTCCATCTTATTGTGTGTGAAGATATGTATATATATATATTTTTTCCATATCCCGTTACTGCCTGGTATATTGTGACCATAGCGTGACCCTTTAGACATGATGGAACACATTAAGCAGTCCTATAGTGTCTGCTTCCACGGAGCGCTTCAAGATTTCCAAGCTATCGGACCGATACGGGATATCGATTGGCTCGTTTCACTGTCAATCACACAGGGGTGGAGCTTTGTGTGAGCAATAGATGCCACTGATTGGAGTGTACACTTGCCAATCATGTGGATACCCAACAACATCGCCAGTACTGCTCTGTTATTGGACTAGTCTCTTGTCCATCACCTAATTAAGTGACGGCCACCCTACCTCCTGTATTCTAACAGCCTCATTGGCTAATTACGGGACGAGCCTACCGGCAAGTGGGTTTAAATACACATACATTTTATTTTCTATTCTTGGCACTCCTGACGAGCCTGTGACAGGCGAAACGCGCATCGGGTGCGTTTATTGGCAGTGAGATATTTACCCTATCCCCCAAATCTCCTTTCTTACAATTTTTGCCAGTGTTTGGCTTACCACTATTGTAATTCTGATTATTTGCAGCTGATTACCTTGAACCTTATTGTGGGCATATTTTGCTATCTAGCCTTACCATCTATCAACTCATAGCCCAGTAATAGTGAAGGCAGTTTGTGGTGGATTCTCTTGGGGCATTTATTTCCAATATATATGATTAATTGTGGATTACCTATGCACAATTAGTGCCCCAGCTCACATTGCTATTTTGTTACCAAGTATTCTATTATCTTCGTGTGTGTGACTTAGCGTCGCTTGAATATATGTATCAATCCTCTATCTATTTAGACACCATTATAGCCTTTAGCAAATTGTACACACATGTTGATTTCTACACCAATTAGAATACCTGCTGTTTTTTATTTTTATTTGTGTATATGTTTTCTGGTGATCACCATATGTTGGTTTTTAGATTTTGGTTTACGGCATCTTGTGATACAATTACACGTACATTGTTTCATCTCGTGTATTCAAGGTGTGTCATTACCACTACTCTGGCAGTGGGTTATTATTTAAGTAATAGAAAGGTCTGTTAATAAAAAAAGTATTTTAGAAAATTTCTTTTAACCCCATAACTGCTGAGCCATTTCACCTCTGTGTGTTGAGTTCATTTTTATTGTTTTGTGCTCATCATGTTTAAACGTGATTCGAAGTAGGGCTGCAACTAATGATTATTCTCATAATCAATTCATCGGATAAAAAAAATTTGTTTACTTAATAAGGAATTTTATGTAATAAAAATAAATAAGCAATTTGCGTAAAGTACGTAACTTTCGTATGTACATACGCAAATTGCGTAATTTGCGTACTTTTCACACCCAAGGTATGCAAGTGCTTGGTTAGAGGGATGGGTTGATGCTACATGCGCAGTCTAAGCCCATGTTGGCGTTCTCAAATGAACGCGGCTACAAGCACTTGGTCATAGATGATGTCAGCATGAAATTGGGGTTAATAAGCTAAAGTGGCCAGGGTGCGTAGTGTCCCTTTTTAAATAATTTCGTGAAAAAACTGAGTGGGAGGAGGAACTGGAGGTGGAAGGGAGTGACTTTGCTCAAGTGACTTGACCTGAGTGTGAGAGGGAGTGGATATGGACAAAAGACCAGATCTGAGTGTAGGTGTGAGTTTGAGGTAAGGGACCAGACCAAAGGGAGGGAATGGCAGTTCCCGACCAAAGAGGGTAGATCAGGGAGGGTGGGGTGGTGGCACAGGACTCCAGCTTCAAGTAAGGCTAAAACACAGGCATACAGCGCCTTCACCCAGTGACAGTATCCTATTGTTTGTGTTATAGTTCTGCTACTGTTGTAAACGGAATAAAAACAAACTGGTTGTGTCTGACATAACCCTAGAACTAAATCATACCTAGTAAAGCAGCGGCGCGTCTTCTCCAATCAGCTCCGAAGCTGAGGTTATTTACGTTTAACTCAGTCTGACTCTAAATAGTTTGTGCTATACACAGGACGATTAATCGACACTGATTAATCGATAATGGCAATAGTTCACAACTATTTTAATCATCGATTAGATGTCAATTAATCGATTAGTTGTTTCAGCCCCAATTTGAAGTCATTTTTTATTATAGGACCAAGATAAATTATATATACTTTTTTTCAGCAGACTCGGCAGATTCATCATATAACATTATTATTTGTATATGTCATGTCCTGCCAGAGTGCTATAACAAAAAAATGTAAAATAATGTTAAGTTCCATTCAAATGTAAATCATCTACAGAGTGTAAAATTACCACATTATATTATCCGAGCCTTTGCAGTTATTTATTCTCTGGGGTACATTCCATTTTTGTGTTCCCCTTGGATTTCCCTGTGAAGCGCTGTTTTGTTTTTACGTGGAATTCTATGGGGTACGCTTGTTAAAAGAATTAGAAATGGGAACCCGTTACTGTATTTTTCTGAGAAAACACGCAATTTTAGCTTAAAAAACGTAATTTTTGTTAGTGCACCACTGTTCTTCACATTGTAATTGAAAAGTGAACAATAGTGCTGCATTAATAAATTTAAAAAAGGCGTCGGATCACGGACCAGCACCTAAGGGGTTAAAGAGAGGCATCGCTGGAAAGGTCAGGCCGTGACCATTCTAGAAATGCCTTTTTTTTCTGTATCTCCTCCCGATCAGGAGTGAGAGGGGCCCATAGGACCACAACCCTTTCAGGAGCTCTTTCGGCTCTGCCGGGGGGTGCTTGAAACTGATGTCATCGCGCCGGTCGCAATGACATCAGTGTACCACATTTATTCAGTGGCGTAGCGTGGGTTGTCAGCGCATGGGGCAAGGCAAGAATTGTGCGCCCCCCACCAACCTGTGGACACGGTAACACACCCTGATTCCCTTCTACCAGTAGAGTATTGACCCCCTTACCCCACAAGCACATGTATTGTATATTAACCAAATACAGATAGAATTAAAAAATTCAACGGGCAGCCCCCCCCATGCTACATCACTGCTACCGGTCACCCTGTCCCAGTATACCCTAGCATAGTTCCACTCTCACACTATACACAGTCACTCTCTCCCAGTACCCCCGGTCACCCTCTCCCAGTACCCCTGGTCACTCTCTCCCTCTCTCCAAGTACCCCCAGTCACTCTCTCCCAGTACCCCAGTCACTCTCTCCCTCTCTCCAAGTACCCCCAGTCACTCTCTCCCTCAAGTACCCCCAGTCACTCTCTACTTCTCTCAGTACCCCAACTTTCTCCCGTACCCCCAGTCACTCTCTCTCTCCAAGTACCCCCAGTCACTTTCTCTCAGTACCCCCAGTCACTCTCTCTCTCCCAGTACCCCCATTCACTCTTTCTCTATCCAAGTACTCCCACATTATCCCAGTCCCCGCAATCAATCTCTCTCTATCCAAGTATCCCCAGTCACCCTCTCCCTGTACCCCCAGTACCCCCCTCACTGTGTGTTGGTTACGCTGCTCTGGTGTCACACAGTGTTACCTACATGCCTGGAGTTTCTTGGGGGGGGGTCTGTCCACGGGGCTTAGTAGAGACTGGATTTGAAATGTGCTGCAGGGCAGGCACATCCCTCCCTCCTTCCTGTTCAGCAGCTGCAGGACTGCCAGTGGCGGGGAGCTGGCACAGTGCTTCAAGGGGGGCTGACAAGCGTGGTACAGGGTGTTCCGTCAGATAATGCTGCGCTGCTTCACGTGACTCATGTCAGCATTAAGAAGGAGTCATGACAGGACCAGAATTTTCTGTCCTGGTCCTCCCTTTTGGACGCTGAGAACTAAGTCACCACCGGCGCCGCAAAACTGGTGGCTGCCCGTGCAAGGGCCTCTCACGGACACCAGTGAGCAGACACCTTGCTGATCACTGCTGGAAGATATTAGTGGTTCAAATTTCTTTCGAAATTTTGCGCCCCTTAAGAAAATTGCGCCCGGGGCGACGGCCCCGAGCCCCCCCACGCTATGCCACTGCATTTATTACATTGCAATCGAGTAGATTCGCCTTTTTAAAACTGTCGATTTGAAACACTGAAAATCAGGTAATTTTGCCAAAAGTTTGGCGTTCTGTGACTAGACGAATCGATAGTTCTCTATGGGACAAATTGGGTGCCGCCGAAATGTGGCTAAAAAACACTGTATTACACTGTCAATTCGCCTGTATTTGGCGAATTGACAGCTTTATGAATACATAAATAGCGCCGATATTGAACCTATGTGAAATTAAGTGGCAAATACAGAGGTTAGTGAATAACCCTCTATATCTGTCCCATGAATAGATCTCTGATACAGAAAGGGGGTTCTTCTGAAATCACTGACGTTTGTTGATGTTATAACGGTGACAAAAGCCGTCACTTCACAAAATAATAATCTAAAGAGCCTCAGGAGAAGCTTCACATTGATGCTTCTCCTGCAGCCGTTTTGATTTGTCGTCAGAGAAGTGACGGTGTTTGTCGCTGTTGCAATAATGGAGATTTTCTCTAGTGTTTGGAACATGGGCAAACACTGACCCTTTCTGAATAACCCTCACTGTATGTAAATCTTACAGGATCCTGGTATTCTGATTTATTAATCTGTAATTTATTAGCATTTTTATGTTATAATGCGTTTTCTCTTATTCCTGACCGTGGCAATAAAGTTATTTTATTAGGTAAAAACAGATTTCTCACGTCCGTTTCTGCTTTATATCACTTTTCTTTCCCAGGTCTAAAGGTTTACATTTCGAGAGTGTGATCTGCAGAGATACAAACCGTGATGTAAACTGTTACCTTTGGCACCATCACCACTCTATTGTTATTGTTGATATATTTAGTGATCTTTTGTTGTTAATAAAGACCCGGGATTAACAGTTCATATATTTCTCGGGCCTGGGGAGCGAGCCCATAACTACTCAATGCGGGTTAAGTTTAGACATCCTATTTAAGCAGTTGGACGTCGGACAGCATTTTTGGACGTAAAGTATGCGGCCTGGTTCTGATTTCAGTTTCTGTTCTAGCCAAAATTAGAAAGAATAACTTGGCCCGTCCAGAAAAATTGTATCAATTGTAACTAAAATGAAAAATAATCTCACTTTTCTTGTCAAATACCGTGCCAGAATTAACGCCTTCACCTTGACACCTGCTGGAAAGGCTTTATCCGAGGACGTCGGAAAGGAACGAGCTTGAAAAAAAAGTGTCATATACTGAACTTCCTTCCAGATGTGGCACCCGTATGTGCAGTTTCATCTACATGGATCCATAATTGCATCTCCCAACAACAGTCACTTATGCATTATTCTGGACTAAAAATCATTATTGGCATCACTGTAGGACCTACGTGGACATTTAAATGGTCATGGTGTGGTGAGTGTCCCCACTCTTTGGCTTATCTAGCAGGCTGTGGCAGCCTTTCAAATTGGATGGCGTCCTTCTGCCCAGACGTCTGGCAATCACTCCACACTGGGACCACCTTCAAAACTCAAGGTCACTTTACATATTTTTGGGTCAGTCGAGAAACCAGCCAATGCAATCATTCTCAGTGCATGCGTATTGCCAGCTATGTCGGGTCAAAAATATTAAATCCCGAAAAGCTCTTTAGCTGAATTTGTGTGACATGTTTCTGGGTGAGGACACTCCATCATGGTATCTGGTGGCAGGTTTCTGGGTGGGGACACTCAGTTATGGTGCCTAGTGACAGGTTTCTGGGAGGGAACACTCCGTTATGGTGCCTAGTGACAGGTTTCTGGGAGGGAACAAGCCATCATGGTGCCTAGTGACAGGTTTCTAGGTGGGGAGTCGGGAGGGGACATTCCATCATGGTGCCTAGTGACAGGTTTCTGGGAGGGAACACACCATCATGGTGCCTAGTGACAGGTTTCTAGGTGGGGAGTCGGGAGGGAACAAGCCATCATGGTGCCTAGTGACAGGTTTCTGGGAGGGAACACACCATCATGGTGCCTAGTGACAGGATTCTGGGAGGGAACACACCATCATGGTGCCTAGTGACAGGTTTCTAGGTGGGGAGTCGGGAGGGGACATTCCATCATGGTGCGTAGTGACTGGTTTCTGGGAGGGAACACTCCGTTATGGTGCCTAGTGACAGGTTTCTGGGAGGGAACAAGCCATCATGGTGCCTAGTGAGAGGTTTCTGGGTGGGAACATACCATCATGGTGCCTAGTGACAGGTTTCTAGGTGGGGAGTCGGGAGGGAACACACCATCATGGTGCCTAGTGACAGGTTTCTGGGTGGGGAGTGGGGAGGGGACATTCCATCATGGTGCCTAGTGACTGGTTTCTGTGTGGGACACTCAGTCGTGGTTCCTAGTGAAAGTTTTCTGGGTGGGGACACTCCACCATGGTGCCTAGTGGCAGTTTTCTGGGTGAGGACACTCCACCATGGTGCCTAGTGGCAGATTTCTGAGTCTGGACACTTCGTGATGGTGCCTAGTGACAGGTTTCTGGGTGGGGTCACTCAGTCATGGTGCCTAGTGATGCCCCATTGTGCCTAGAGACAAGCTTCTGAGCCAGAAGACTATTCTTGTCAGCACCCTATGTGATCACACAGGTCTCACACCTCAAAGACCAGCCATGGTGACCCTCCCCACCACTTAATGTCTCCATTCTGGAATGCCCTTAAAGTAAAGCATAAAATATAAAGAATCCCTTATGAATTGTATGAGATTTGTTCACAATTATCATTTTCATTGATGTTGGGAGCAGCTGATACATGATGTCACATGTTCCCTAAAAGATAACTTGCCACGTACATCAACAAGTCATATTTCTCCTTCTCAATGATTGACTTTAGCACAGAAATACCTTTTAAAACATGAAAGGGGAAACATTTTTAATCTGTTGCCATACGATTGTTTGGTTGTTGCAAATCTTACAGAAAATTCATTTTGTTTTGTTCAAAAAATCTTACTTTTACAAATGAAAGAAAACCCCAGCAGACGCTCTGCGCCGCCAAATGTTGCATCATTTCTAACGTGGTCGAGTAATGTTGCTGTGGATCTTTTCATCAACTTTTTTGGAGCGAAGAAGCAACTATCCCATTTTCTCACAGATCGTGAATACGTTGTGGTGGCCGAGGTTTTTTTTTTTAAATTTTTCCATAGATAATAGAGCTTAACTGGCCTCCTCGGCGTTTGCTGATTCTTGATAAATGTATATATATTAGCAGATGTAACAGATGTGAGGCCAAAATTGTTTAGCTTAAACTGACATCCAAAATATTTTATAATGTCTGATTATGAGGTGGTTATTATTATTAAATAGTATTTCAGATGCCTTGAATTCCTTCCACCTATTTTTTCAATGCAGCGAAGTTTGAATAATAACACAGGGTGGGGGGGGGGTAGCAGAGGTGGAAATCTAGCTTTCATTTAAAGGGGAAATGCCGAATCTCTGTATCCTAGTCGTTATTTTTAATATCTTATACAGGTTGAATCATATAGATCCAAACCCAACGTTTTGTTTCTATATCATAAACAAATCAAGGGAAATCAGTGAGAGATTTAGGAAATGTCCCTCCTCTTATGTTCAGCACTTCTCATCACATCACATGACAACAGTACAGCCACGAGAATAGCACTCCCACTCTTTGGGTTACTTCCAGCAGGACGGCACAACATGCCACATATCACATGAGTTAATGGCGAAAATCCACAGTTTAAGGATTACCATTTCCAAGACTCTGTGGTCACCCTTGTCTCCTATCTTACCAGCCTGGGCTTCTTTTTGTGGGGCTGAAGGAACTAGTGTACTGTAACAAGTTACGCATGATTGGAATGTAGTGAATAACAATTGGAATGAGATCCAAAACATTAATGATGCAATATTGAGATGCGCTAGCAGCAACATGCAGTGCCAGTCGACATGTGCCTAATGGAAAACAGTGCCAACTTCCAGCACTTGCTGTGCTCAACATAAGAGGAGGTATGTTTCCTGAAACTGTCATTAATTTCCATTCATTCTCTTAAGATCTATAACAACATTGGGTTCAGCTCTACATGAGTCACCCTGTACAACAATGGTGTCAAACTCTGGCCCCCTAGATGCCGATGGCCTACAATTCCCAGAATTCTTTGAATGTAATAAATTGCCAGAATCATAAGAATGGTAGTTCAGAAACATCTAGGGGGCCTGAGATTGAAAACCCTGCTGTACATTTGTCTTTGTTGCATGTAGGCTCCTATTTCTGTCGGTCTTCCACGAGGATTCCCAATCCCTCCATTCCCGGCTCTATTTATCTTCACTGCACCTAGGGCCCTTATTCCAGCCGAACTGAAAGGAAGGAGCTGCTAAAAATTGGCATGCGCCGGTAGGCTTTACCGATTCCCTATAACCAGTTCAATAATGAGCGAGCGGCTACATTAAAAGACGCAAAACAAACCTAGTGTATAAACTCACTCTCCCAGCGGACTACAAATGCAGTACGCAACTCAGCAATTTCTTTTTGATACTAATGGATTGATATCACCAAACAATATGGAATAGATAAGGCTCTTTCTCATAAAGTACTAAAATTGGGTGTTTTTTCCGGTGCTTTGCATTTCAGCCCAGTTCGTGTATTTCGGTGGAACCATTTCGCTGAAAATATGGTGAATTCACTATTTAGTGAACAGTCACTGTAAATTCCCGAAATCAGAGTCGCTGAAGCAGGTACCGGACGTTGGTGAAAACCGCCGAATTGCACCAATAGCCTCCTAATTGCGCCGAATCAGCATCAGTGAACTCCACCGAACTGCAAAAAAAAAAAAAAAAAAAGCTCCTATTCTAATAGGATTATAAATCCATACAAATGTAGAAAAAAAGTGTCCAAATAATAAAAAAGTCTGTTACAAAATTAAGTCTTTTTAAAAGAAAAACAAAAATGTCGCCTAAAACATACAAAAAAAAGTCAATGTTAAAATATTCCCATTTTTACTAAATATTTATTCAACCATTTCTTCTTTTAATTTGCAGCAAAAAGCCTCTTTATTTATATTTTTATTGGTGTTTTGTTTTAGCCACTTTTTGGGAATTTTTTTTCCAGGCCATTTCTTTTCCCGATTGGTGGTTTTTTTTTCTGCAACAGATCTTTTTTATTATTATTCATAGGACCTTATATATTATTTCTAGGCATTTTCGTGCAGTCGTTTTTTTGAAAACGCGTTTTAAAAGTTGATTTGGGATTTTCTTTTTTCCCCCTTTCGGCGGCTTGTCGGCTTTTTCTGCCAGCTGATCGGTGCTCTACGGTTTTGCGACAGATCGTCAGATGCATTCAGCGTTTTTTCCCCCAGTTGTGTTGAGCTCATTCGCTGCACTTCGGGGACCTTTTCGGTGAATGTTGAATTCACCACACGGTTGGCGAAACAAACTCGCCGAACTGCGGGGAACAGGAGAGCAGTGAAATGTCGTTGACCCGGATAGCATTTTTATTTATTTATTATCTTATGTAAAAAGTACTTGGTTGAATAGAGCTGTGGCCATTACACAAATCCCAGTTTCCAGCTGCCAGAAATCCATGAGATTTTCTTTTTTACTTTTGTTTAATACGGCGCATATTGTTTGACAAAGCAAATAATCGCTCAGGTCTGGACAAAACGAGATTACCAGGGAAATCACTGAGGGTTATGTCCACGTATTGCAAAGTGTACAATAACAAATAGCTATCAGTAGAAGGGAAAAAAATAAATTTCATCCAAAATGTTGACGAAGAATTGGACTGGAAGAGCCCTGTGTATAATGTGGAAATATAATTAACAGTCTGGAACACGTGTCACGGTCCATGCGTCATAGCGTTTGCAAATACCTGTAGCGAGCGCAGCCAACGTCTTACAGGCAGTGCTCACTTCCACCCGCCAAATAAAACACGGCCTCTTGGCTACGCCGCTGACATTTGTCCACTTTGTTTCTATTTTCATGGTTCTCCGTGTGCTGACACTTTCTGCGTCTGGCGGCTGGAGCACAAACTAGACGAACAACCACCTGCGAGACATTTTTTTTACTTATTTTTGGGTTTTACGCTCATTGGATGCTCTTATAAAGGTTTGCATCATACATTAAGGCCGGGGTCAGACAAGCGTTTTGTAGAGAGGAAGGAATGTCCACGAGAGTGGACGTTCCTTCCACTCTGACGCCCGTCTGGCCACCTCGCTAAGAGCAGTTAGTGCGCTCAGCGCTGCAAGGCTCGACCCTCCTATGGAAGATCTTGCTTTGCAGCCACGTGGAATGCGCATTGTAGCGCTTCGACGGGGAGGCTTTCAGAACGTCTGCAGCACGCCCACTGTAGAGCGCGCTACGGCATGTGGTCGGCTCCGTCGCAGCGTCAACGCTGAGACGGACGCCGCGAGGCACGACAGTCCAGGTGCACATAGTGCGCTCATCTGACCCCAGCTTAGGCTGGGGTCAGACGAGCGTGATTTCTACGGACTGTACGTGCGTGCAGTACGGACATCGTCAGTACGGATGACGCAGTAGTGGTCACACAGTCCGTTTTTTCACTGAAGTTATTTTTTGACGGATGTAGGAGGGGAAAATAAATTACAATGAAAAAACATTCTGTCCGTCAAAAATGCTGGACGTATAAATGCAGTCCGTCTGACCTCGCTCCATCACTCACACACAAAGCTATGCAGACGTTGTGGACGTGGCGCACTCCGCACGTCCGTTCTAGCAGTATTACGTTCTTGCCTAACCTGCGTCCGTTTGCCGCGGCCGTTGTGCGTCCGCAGTTCAGTGCGGACGTACTTCATGTGTCAGGCTCCAATGGACTTACTTTCATGCTATCACGGACGTACTTTTAGGCGCAATCACGGACGTGAACACTACGCTCGTCTGACCCCAGCCTTAAAGGGGCTACTCAGAAAGCACCAAAATCTCAGTGCTTTCTTGTTCACTTTTCACCGCAGGGTCCCTGTATTGCGCCAAAGAGACCGCCGAACTGCAGGAAAAACAAAAAAAACACAGAACTCTATTCTTCAAATAGATGTTTAAACCAATAAAATGCATTAAAATGCGTGTAAACGATAAAAAAAGTCCTACAAAAAAAATGATAAAAAGGTCGGTTACCGAATAATAAAAAAAGCCTTTTTAAAAGAAAAAAAAAATTGTGAATCAAAAATTCCGTCTAAAAAATTATAAAGGTGTTCAAAAAAATAAATAAAAAAAGCTTTTTGCCTGAAAATGAAAAGAATAAATGGTTTAATAAAAAAATTAAAGATTTTTTATTTTTTTGCACTGAATGGGAACTAGGGGATTTTCCCGTTTAAACTTGTCAAAAATAAACCACGAAAATCCAGGCATTTCACCGACAGTTCGGTACAGTGGTGTTCTGTGATTAACTATTTCTTCTCTACGGCACAATTTCGCTGCCGCCGATGATGGCAATCTGTGCCGAACTGTTCCGTATTTCGCTTAGATTTGGCAAGTATTTGGAAAATAGTCAGCTGAGTAGACGAACTGCCATGAAATTGCACCGAATGGGGAAATTCACCATTGGTTGGCAAGTTCGGCGCTTTCTGGATAACCCCTTAAGAGAGGAAAATTGTGGTATTTTGCGCTAGTGATTGGTTAAAGATATCCTCCCTGTCAGACTGGAATCGCACACACACGGTTTGGCCATTTGCTACATGGAGATCTTCATCTGATCAACATAATTATCCGAGTTGAAAACATGTTATGAAAACAGGCGTAAGTGTCCCGTCCTTAGGAGAGAATCCGTTTAGCTCATTTGTGCTATTACAGAAGAAACTAAAAAAGGGACACTCTAGGGTTAAAACAGGAGCAATGGGTTAACATTAACCCTTTAAATTAATTTTTAAACTTGCCTTGTATCCAACGTATCGCTGGTCTCGAATCCTCCAGTCGTGGCATGCTGCTGGCTTCCTTCAAGAAACAGCCGGTCATGTGGCCGTGGAAGCAGAACTCAAGGAGCGTCCAGATAATTCAATGCCTGGGAGGGAGGTGGGTCCCGAAATGGTCCCACATCATGGGAGGGGCCAAGCTCCTGCACTGGGAGGGCTGAATCTGTTCAATGAGAGCCCCAAGGTGTAAGAGGAATGAGGACACTCAGTGTATTATAATTTGAGTGGTCACTGTGCCCTGAGTGATCACAATCCCTTGAGACTCCCTTTAACCATACGTAAATCAGCCGGCTCCCTACAGAAAAGGCAGCCGAAAGAAAACCGCCAAGTAAGTGGACTCTGCACAATAGATGCCGTAACACCAGCCAAATGTTCGGTCTACGTTGCCACAAAAATAATAGCTCCCTAGGCACAATGAGTGAGGGCTCCATGTCTGGTTTACTCCGTGGAATTCTGGTGATCAAGAGCAGCTTGTGATAGCGGAGAATCGACATCCGCACAAAATGGCCCGGCCTTTCCCGAGTCTCCTTGTGTCATGTCTCAACGCCGCTGCTCAACTGATGTGTCATGGTGGTCACCAGCATCTTCCTCAGCTGGGAAGTCGGATATTGGGTGTTCCCTTGCTATAGGCCACGATGACTTCTCGGCCCGGCGCTCAGCTGTCTGAACTTCCCTCCTGTCGGCCTCCCGTGTGGTTCCATGTTGTAGGTGGGCTGTTCGGTCTCTCACCTGGAACACATGAGTAGCCTGCTTGACCCATCACTGTACGGTGCGATTTTGTGGAAATACGGCTATTCAGAAAGCTGGCAATTTACCAAATAGCCAGTGAAATACAGGGATCTTCCACGGCAATAAACTCCGCCATAGATAAGCAATGGTTAGTCTATTCAGAGAACACTGAACAGCACCGAAAAGTTGGCAAAAAGCCCAGAATTTTGGTGCTTTCGTTCGACAGGTCTAAACAGAGGAATCCCATAGGTTTCAATGAGAAAAAAAAAACAAAATTCTAAAAACCGGAATTTATCAACTGTTTATGCTTTTAATTTGCAGCAAAAAGCCTGTATTAATATATTTTTTAGGTATTTTTCTGGAGGGTTTTCCAGCGCCATTTTTGATATATTTTTTTAAAATGTTTATTTTCGTAGTAACAGACCTTTTTATTGTTGTTCATAGGACATTAACATTATATATAATTTCCATGCATTATTTTTGTTTTAAAAATTGCATTTGTTTTTTTAAAACCCTGTTCGGCAGCTGGTCGTCTGTATCCAATAAACCACCGAATACAACATGCAGTGGTTTTTCGGCGGATCCATTAGGTGCACTTCGGGGACCCTGCGGTAAATGCAGAGTTGGAGAATTGAAGTCGCCGAAGTGAGCCGAACGAAAAAGCACCAACATTTCAGTGCTCTTCGAAAAACCCTTTAACAGATGATAAGACTGTACCTGAATGCCATAGAACTTTCAAGCAGCCATAACCTGCAATCCTACGTATCCGCAGGGTCAGTGAAACAACTTTATTTGTATGAATAGTAATAAAATACACAAAAAAATTTAATGAAATAAGAAATATTTTTATTAAAAGTAAGAAAACATAGATTTTTATTTTTCTGAAAACCACACCAACATTTTAAAAAGTAAAAATTTCTATAGTAACGTGGATAAACCAGACGCGTCGGTGTAAATTATCACACACTTTGGTATTTCATTTGTAAACATCAAATGGTGGCGCTACTCTTACTTGCGAATAGCAGTGCGAACTGTCAGTGCACAAAGAACATTCTGCGCATACCCGGGTGAATTACCACAGCGCGTTCACCAAGCGACAGACTCACGGCATTTACGGGAGGGGTCAGCGAGCTTGGAGCCAAAGATGTTTTGGAACTACATCTCCCATGATGCTCAGCCACTTATCAGGTTGGTAGAAACTCCTTGAAAATGTAGTTTAGTTTAAAAATATCTGGAGGGCCATGGTTGCCGACCCATGATTTAGGAGAAAAAAAACCTGCAAGATCTTTTATGTCCTGCCTTTCTGTGACACACTGATGCGAGTGAGGCTGTCCGCTTGCCCCAGGTGACTGTTTAGTGAACAAACCCAACGATATAAATCGCTGTGAATTAGCAATAACTAGAAGCCCTGGCCCTCAGCAGTACAGCATTTTTTTTTCCATGCAAGTATAGTGTATTTCCTCCACATTATTAAATAGTATGAAAGACAGAGGATTCTCAAGAGAGAGATAAATATAATATATATTCCAGAATATCTTTATAGACGCCACCCCCCTGCGTATAGTAACATAGTATCAATGTTACACATCTCGTTTTCTAGTTTCACAGTGCAGCAGTGATTGTGAGCATTTCCCATGATGCTCTGCTAGTCTTACAACTAGTCGAGCATCACAGGGAATATCAGTCCATATATATGGTGTGCCAGGCTTTCCATCACTGATACAGACAGACGTTATGGTCTGGGAGAAGACGCTCTCCACATTTCTAGTGATATATATTTTATGCACACTGACCTATACATATACTTTTTATTATATGTATACATACACCCCCCCCCCAATGTACAGCATCAGGCACTCTCAGAGATATATATTATATATAGAACATTTTTCTGCTTTAATTCCAGTTTTAATGCATACAATCAACGTTTCAGCTCAAGCTAAGCCTTGATATAGGCTCGACGGAGTACAAACGTTGTCTGTGTGCACTGAAATTAGAGAAAAAGCAGAGACGTGCCTGCTGTCACACACACACCACACACAGAAGCGAGCGCCCGGCCAGGAGATTTTTCTTTTCATAACAGTACACGATATACATGTACATAAAAACACAAACCAAAAATATGAACTAAAAAAAGGTGCAATTATTATAAAATGTAAAACTCTCACAATTGTGTGAGGTAAATATTGCCCGGGGCAACCACTGGTCCATCCGTGATATCATTTTGACTGAAACAAACAAGTGGTTTAATGTGGGGAACACACAATAAAAGGGGGGGGGTAGAAGTCACCCGTGAGGGGTGAGAAATAACCGTGATCATTAGGGACACACACACACAGCAGGGTATACACATACTCCAGACAGTCATACCACCTTAGTAGTCACATCATTACTCCTACCACCCTAAACTCTGCTTCCTCCCTCACATCGCCAGATCTACCGTCGGCCACATCCCAGAAAAATAGATCTGTGTAAAACGCATCGGATGTCCAAGCAATGAGCACCGGTGACGATACCGAGAGTCAAAATTGGCACTAGACGTTCGTACAGCATGTAGGTCAGGGATCATATACCTTTGCTCTCTAGATGTTTCACAACTACGTTTACCATGATGCTCAGCTACTCATCAGGTTGGCGGAGCCTCGTGGGAAATGTAGTTTCAAAACATCTGGTGGGTGCTGTCCAGGATGCCAACACCTGATGTAGGTGTTTAAGCATCAGGTCACGGTCTCACCGCGTGGGCTAGATTAGTAAGTAGTATCCGATACAGTGCGCACCTATATTCTGAATTATAACGGGTTTCTCGTTTTCACTCATAGCCAATCGATATTATAAAGTATCCTCCTATATTGCTCCATTTTCCCAGGAGGGCTCGTCCCTGATCGCGCTAGCGGTCCTGAGCGTAAGGTACTGGTTAACTGCACCAACATAACAGTGTCCTATATACTCATACAAAAACTATACGAACATTTATACAGCGCGTAACGGTCCTAATCGGTCTCTCCCTGCATACGATCAAAGAGATTGCTTAAGCTGCAGTTCGGTTTGCATTAACCGGCCATGAAGCCTTCGTGGCTACAAAGAGACCGTGACAGCACGAGATTCCCAGGGAGGCGAGGGTAAATAACGGCAGAATGTATATCGCTGTGCGCACTTTAGTTTTGTTGCCTTGCCGTTGAAAATATACTCCAAATTACATTTTTTAATTAAAATTCCCAACAAATTGTGAAATCTTAATGTTATCTTATAAATTGAGACACGTGTATGTGCTACGAGAGGATATCGCTGACGACTGAGGTCTCTGCCCTAAATAAAATAGTGGTAGATGTAGTTCCAAAACATCTGGAGGGTCACGGTTGCCGATCTCTGCACTGGAATGACTGGTTAGGAGTCCATAGTACTCCATCGAGGTTAGCGCGTCCCAGCCTCATACTCGCACGCACAGGATTGTGCAGGAGCCGTGGATGAAGCGTGGGGGGACACTGGAAACTATATGCTCCTAGTCTGGCATTGTCCGTGGTGAAAGGAAGCAGCGGAAGTGGGAGGAGAGAGGAGCAAGGGATTTTTTTAGTGTGTTAAGTGATTCTGCTTTTGCAAAATCCCTTAACACCTGTTTTTAGGAGGCGGTATTTCCGTGAGAAGTACTGGCTCCAAGACAGAAGAACAAGTTACTATGGTATGGCTCATTCTTTTAATCCCAGGCACTCATTACCACCTCCGATACAAGCTATAGGAGACATGAATTCACAATGGGGACGCGCTGTGACAGAGCCGTAAACTAAGCTATGCTTGCAGCAAGTGCGGAATGGTTTGTCAAGCCAATTAGATAACTGGATGTCAAATGGATGCATTGAAGTGTTTCGGTATTGTCTCAGCCATATGATCAGAGTTTTTTTTTACGCGTTAAACAAGAGGCACTTGTTTACTTTACACACCTTTTTAAGGCTAGCTACGGTATCAAACCTCCATTGAATGGTGAGAAAGGAGCGAGCACTAAACGTTTACATAAACCGCTAATAAAGGTCACTTTCAAATATAGAAATTTAAGGTTACTGTGAATTGGGAGAATCGCAAATTGAGCTGAAGGAAAATTTGTGATCCCGTTTTGTAAATTGCACTTTTAGTTACAGCATTGTAAGGTAGGTCTGAGCTGGAATCAAGCCATGGCAGAGGACCTCGCTCTACTTCTTAACCTCCTCCTTTAAGGACGATTTGTGGTACTTTTGACCGATCCCGTAAGGGACGTGAGCCGCGATTGTACCCAGTTCTTGAGCACCTTCGATGTGGAACATCTGGTCGTCGAAGAATATGTGAGGGCGAATCTTCTCCAGAATGGGTCCTTTTGGAGCGCCTGCCAGAAACAGAGCCTCGTCGATCTCCAAACCCCAGCTACGTAGGGTCTTCAGGACCCTGGCTCCGGAACTGGCGGCACTCCTGGCTGTCACGAGGTATGTCCGTATCGGGCAATTCAAACGACAGCCTTTGGCGTAGAACTTCTTCTGCAGCTTTCCCAGGGATACCAGAAAGCATTTCAGTGGTCCCTACGGGGCAAACAAGAGACAGAATTTTAGTTTGTGTTTAATGGACAATTACAACCTTTACAGGTTGACCTTAAATGATCTTTAGGTTTCAGATACATTGTAAATTAACAAGCTTTGTGTCTCTTTCTACACTCAACTCACCATCCAAAGCCATCACCATTTCCAGCTCCAGCACTTTCACTCTGCAGTCCCATCCACTACCCCACCCAGTCCTGGGCCTAAACATATAGCTCTCCCTTCCAGGTGTTTCCACTTTTCTTTCTAATTACTGTCTTCAAGCCTAAGGTTCTAGTCCTTCCCATGCAATCCCTGCCATTTTCTTTTTGGCCACCAGCTCCACACTCCCCCTGCTCCCATTTGTTTCACATACTTCTGTCCCTTAGATTGTAAACTCATGGGATGTCTGACTGAACACTAGAATACAATGCTGTATTAGCAGGACAATTATCCTATGGGCAGGGCTGTCTGTTCCTAGTCTATCATTTATTATCAGGGCTATTCAGAGAGAGGTGAAAACCTTGAGAATTGGCAGGAGAATGAACAATCTAGACCAAATAGCCAATTTGGAAAGCAGGGGTGTGGAAATTTAAAAAAAATCTACTTGTCCAACGGACTAAGTAGTAGTCCAATCTACTTGTCCCTCAGGATGATCAACTTGTCCTGATTATTTAAACACTATTTTGTGGAAATTGAGTTCTTTATTCATAACAGCCTATAGAGGCAGCGTCAGCTACATGTGATGAATAAAGACCTGTATTTAAACACTATTTTGTTGTGTGTATGTATATATTAGGGATGCACCGATACTACTTTTTTTTAAGACCGAGTACGAGTACCGATACTTTTATTTTATGTCATGTGACCACTTTCCAATAAGAACAGACCTCATAAAAATGCCCCCAGCTCACATTTATATATCCCCCCGAGATATGTGGATATTGCCCCAGCTCATGGATATTGCCCCCAGCTCATGGCTGCTGCCCCCAGCTCATGGATATATGCCCCAGCTCATGGATATATGCCCCCGCTCATGGATATATGCCCCCGCTCATGGATATTGCCCCCCAGCTCAGACCCCAGACCAGACATGGGGCGGCTGTTTGAATGCTCTATCGGCATTCGGACAGCTGCCCCTGGAGCTCTCCGGCATACTTACCTTCACGAGCGGCGCCAACAAAGTCTTCGCGCCTTGCTCGTTGAAGGACCCCCAGCCGCGATCATGTGGGACTCCCACGTGATCGCAGCTGGGTCCTTCAATGTGCGGAAGCGCGGAAACTTTCCCAGCGCCGCTCGGGAAGGTAAGTATGCCGGAGAGCCCCAGGGGCAGCTGTTCGAATGTCGATAGAGCATTCGAACAGCCGCCCAAGCCCCTCGGATGCCGGCAAGCCGGCTCAATGCCGGCTTCCGGTATCGGGGGTGTCCCTGGAATTAGTCCGCAGTCTGGCGGGCTTCTAGCCCGCCGGACTGCATGTCAAAAAAATAAATAAAAAATAAATAAATCAGGCGATACAATTCCCACACCCCTGGAAAGTGAGATAAATGGGAGTTTTTCTGGTTTGACTATTTTGACCTTGAATTTTCAATTCTCCAGTCATTCTCAAGGTTTTCACCTCTTTCTGAATAGCCCTGCATGTCTCACATTTGTGCTTCCCCATTGTAAAGCGCTGCAGGATATGTTGGTGCTGTATAAGTGATGGTTTCACAAAAGGGCAAAAACCACAGTAGAAGCTTCATCAGTGAATCTTCTCCTGCCACAGATTCGATTTCCCTTTCGTGAAACGCAGACACATGATGTTGTATGGAACGTCAGCAACAAGGGTGCTTCTTGAATAACCCCCATAGACTAGGAATGTCCCGTGTGTGGTTTTGAGTCCCCTATCAGATCAGGGATCAGCAGATACAGGGTCCCGGTCCGATGATGCACACCTTCGCCTGATGGATCAACGGCACTCTAGTGAAAGGGAATCTCTGAGCCTCTGCATTGACTCGCTGGGTTTTCCCGGCTTCCTTCATGACCCGCAAGCCGGGAGGAAAGACACCGCAAGTGAATGCAGAGGCCCCAGGACTCCACCTGGGAGGATGCCTGCCATGCATTTGAAGGATTCCAGTGTCGTAATGGCTTGAAAAGGGGATCCCCAATCCCCGTAAAATGACAAGTTCAGGTCCCAATCCCAGTCCTGGGGTTAGTTACAAGCATTTATAAAGCGCCAACAAGTTCCGTAGCGCTGTACAAAAGGGAGACACAGAATAACAAATCTAGATACACATTACACACACATCCCCACCTTAGATTATAAAAGAAATCCGCGTATACCACAAAACATGTAATCTGTAGGTTATTTAAGCTACCAGAAGCGCCACATTTTTTGGATTTTAGCTGCATCATATGACTGTACCGTATGTAGCCCACCACTGCATCAAATTATCCCACAGCCAGGGGGTCCGGACCTAAATTCTCACTGGAGGGACCTGTGCGGTGTCGCATGTCAGTAACGCAGCTCGTTCTCGGAGGGTCTGGGTCTTGTTTCTCAGTATTTGTGTTTATGAATCAATAATCCCCTTTTTGGCGCTGGGTCGTCGTCTTTATATAAGGATACAGTCTTTTGAAAACATACAGTAACAAACCCCCAGCAGAAGCCTTTGATGAGCAGCTTTGTGCGAGCGGAATTACATTGTTGAGAAAACAGAGCGTGGATTAAAGAGTTTAAGATGAAAATAATGTATGTGACAAAAGGCGATTGATCTCTTGTGTTTAGAGGTCTGAACACGTGCGCTTCTGCCAGGCCTCCCGTGTAATTGTGTGTTGTGTGTCAAACAGTCAGCTGTGTGTGGCTTCCAGAGAAAACCTGTGGTTTGGGTGTGTGCATCAGCATGGGAAGAAAAAAGGAAAAAATAAACACTTTGAGTACCAGTGTGTCAGTTATTACATCACACACATGCACACACCTAAACCCCTTCATTACCCGTCAGCCGGCGACTTCATACGAAGCGTAAATAACTGAAAAACATCCAAACAAAACCAGAGGCACGATTTGCCCACAGAGCTCGCTCCCTGCATGCAGCAAGGAACTTTGGGTAGGACATGCAAATGAAGTCTTCTTTATGAAGGCACAATCCCAGCCAGTGCAACGGCATGCAAGATCGATCCGAGGATAGGCCGGGGTGAACAAGACGACGCAAGGAGCCTACCCTGACCTTTCCTTGAAGTCATCTAGTATAGCATTGCGCGGGCGAGGAGGGTGTCTGCGCTAAAGCAAACTTAATGCAAAAAAAGGGAGAAATTGTGGAAATCATTTGCATGTCCTACCCACAGTTCCTTGCTGCAAACAGAAAGTGTAGCAAATCAGCTCGAAGGGTAAAGAGAGTCTCCGTTTTGCTTGCATGTGTAGATGTTTTGCACATATATGTATAGGATTTCGTGTAATTTGCAGTACGGCGCGCTCTAGGCTCGCTTTTTGTCCTGAACCTTAACTTTTTTTTTTATTTTAGAATTCAAATCTTTTATTTTGAAAAGGCATATCAGCAATAAGACAGCCAGTATATATAAACAGTCAGCATAAGTACATCAGGAGAGAATCAATAAACTTCCCCAAGTAGTGGGGTCTCATCTAAATAAAAAATAAGTCAAAAAGGGGTCAGCAGTACAACAACTTAGGAAAAGAAATAAAAAGAATGAAGGTAAGGGGACGCGAACTACACCAACCGCATGCCAGCAATGATGTAAGGAGAGAGGGGGAGGGAGAGAAAGAAGAAAAAAAAAAAAGGGGGGGGGAATAGCGAGAAACAAAATAAAGTTGAAGGAGGGAGAGCGGCAACTGCCTGTATTGTGACTTTCCCGGGGGAGGCCGTGGAAGGGTATTGTCACGAGGCCCAGGAGTCCGAGGGCCAAGTATGGCAACCAGAGAAGGTGCTACAGTGGCGTGCCTCCGGACATCCCGACACGTGCCCAAAAAAAAAAAAAAAAAAAAAAAAAAAGGGGGGGGGTTGGGGGAAAGAAAGAAACACCAGCACTGGCATGGCAGAGGCCCAGAAGGAGCAAGGTAACATCGGTGTGAAACATAAGTCCTCGTGGCAAAGTCTCAAATGCATCCCCAACTGGGGAATGACAGCGGGAAAAAAGGAAAATAAAATGGTGGTCGAAGCATCTCTGATTCAAAGAAAGGGGAGGAAAGGGGCGGGGGAACTCGCCAGTCTCAGCAAAACAAAGCACAGCAACAACTAAAATAATGGGGGGGGGGAGAAAAACTAGAACCAAAAATAAATCAGAAGTGCTCTGCATGGAGGGGGGTACAAAACGTCATAGGAAAAAAGAAAAAAAAAAAAAGAGGAAATTAAAGTAAATAAAAGATGAGGCAGGGGGGGGGGAAATGTTCGCCGTGGCAAGGAGAGTCAGCAGCCCAGAGGGGGGAAGAGAAATCCAGCCTAATTCCAGGGGGGAGGGTGGGGAGGACTTAGGTATGAAGTCCGGTGGGAAGTTTGCTGGTATCGGAGTGCCGCTTCATCCTGGATCATTCAGTCGGGGCATCGGAAAGATACCCAGAGGGGCCACTAGCAGCCAAGCCTCCTCTGGTGTCGAAGCCACTTGCATGATGCCATTGACCGACACAATAAGGGAGCCAGCCGTTCCCCACCTGTAGCGAACTCCTGCAGCCCGCAGACGAGTCGTCACCTCCCTGAAGCGTCTTCGGGCCAACAGCGTAGCAAAGGGGAGATCAGTAAACAGGGAAAGCCGTAACGACTCGAAGAAAAAAAGAGGACCGCGTGCTGCCGGGACTGCCATAAGCCGATGCTTCAGCGGGACATCTTTCGCCACCACCAGTATGTCCTGGGAAGCCATACTAGGTGCCGATGGCTTTTTCCGAAGACGCAGCACGGATCCGAAAATCTCCTGGCTGTTTGGCGTCTGCGGGAAAAGGGAGGCCGCGAGTCGGTTTGCCAGCCCCAGAATCGCCGGAAGCGGCATCGAATCCGGGATCCCCCGGATCCTAAGATTTCGTTGTCGATGGCGAGTCTCCAATCGCTCCACCGTCTGCAAAAGAAGTGTCACCTGGGTCTGCAGGGAGTCAACTCTCTTAGTAATACGGCCATGAGTTACTTCCAACTCTCTAGTACGGTCGTTGACTGCATCCACCTGGGTCTGAACTCCAATCACCTCCGCCCGTAAGACAGCTAAATCGGTCCGCCACATATTCGTAAAGTCAGCCATCATAGCGAGGATGTCACCCTTAGTGGAAGGCGGGTGGTCGTCTGTGACACCTCCACCCCTCACAGACACCCCACCGGAAGAGACTGGCGTCGCGGGGGAGAGATGCACTGGCGTCAGTTCTGGGCAGGTCTGTTCCAACTCTCTGCTCAAGGTGGTCTCGTTGGTCCGAGCGTGCAGCATCTCCTCTGTCCATGGCAGCTCCGTCCCCTCTGTAGAATGAGGAGAAGACGGGGATTGAGACAGAGCCTCATCATGGCGCCGGCCCGAGACCCCGCAAAGGGAGATGCAAATGTCCTCCTGGCGGGTCCCCGACGCCGGGGTCTGTTTCTTCCCTGTTCTCTTCCCCATCTGAAGGTTGAAGAGCTGGGATGTCCGCTGTGAAAGGGGGGACCCAGAGCCCTAAGACACGAGGCCCAAGATGGCGGCCGGAGGTCAGATGAGGCCCAGATCCGTAAATCTCACCAACACCCGTCCCAAACGCAATCCGAGCACTCGGCAGACACCCTTAGTGCTTAAAGATAGTCCTCCACTGAGTAGTCTGCTCCAGCCGACCGAGGGTCACACAAAAAGGGTCAGCTAAACGATAGGAGCCGGAGAGCTCCTCCAGACACGACCTCTCTTGTCGGCTGCTAGCTCCCCTGAACCTTAACTTTAATACTATACATAACACACACACTTTACACACCAGGGCCGGACAATTTCCTCAATTCGGCACGATTTACTAGAGTTCAGGGTCAACCTTAAATTTTACTATTCTGAAAAATCAAGGACTCCGATGGAGCGTCTTGTCCATCCGAGAAGTGTCAGGTTTGGAAGCCGCGTGCGGAACACGTTGGCTCTGTTCTGCGATGCTCCGACAACTAAAATAAAATCCAGGGCTCTATTCCATAGTTAACGCCAACGTTGGCGTTCAGATGTGTAATCGTTATCACCAGAATAAAGGTGTTTAATGCATGCCCCTCATATTACCTTCCTAACGCTAAACCCGTCAAAAATCCGTTAACACATCGGTTTTTGTGCTAGCTTCTGCGCGCTTACTGAACTTCGCGCATCCTATACTTATTAGCGTTTTGATAAGCAAAGTATTCCAAACAGCTGGAGCTACATGATTGTGCTTTAGAAAAATCATTTCGCACCCCCTAAAGTCCCCCCAATAAATCCCATACCCACTTCTCATCCAGTGGCGAGAACGGTGGCCCGATCCGCTACTTTTTGTTGCCGGGAGCAGAGTGAGACTGGGAACAAATCGTTCCCAGTCTTCCTCTGCGATCATTCTGTGGCGCTGAGCGAGAGTGAGATCGTGCAGGGTTTGCGGAGTGGAAGCGACACCCTCCATGGAGTCCTATGGACTCGAGGAGGTGATACTAGCAGTGTTGCGGAAGCGTTACTGTGACTATCCCATCGGTTAGCGCTGCGTTCTGGGGTGAAGTGCTGAGGTAGCACCTGCGTCGGAATATCGTGCTAAAACAGGTATACAACGGAGAAATCTGCAGGTGCAGAATTTCCCCGTTAGCGTACCCCATTTTAGAGCAAAGAATGGAATAGGGCCCCCAGAGTCCGATTTTTAGAAAAATAAAATAGGTAGATTTCTATGAAATTATGCTAAAAAAATAAATAATAAAAATCATGTGGTACACTCTCACATTGTAAAAAGTAAACACACACACACACACACACGCAGATTACAGAATACTCCCTCGTAGTACTATAATTAACGAGACCTACAAAACACGAGCAGGTTTTTACAACTGGTTTTATGTAAATCAACCTGAAAGAACTGGGCCGGCCCAACCCAACCTCACAATGTAACACAGATTGCGTGTGTATTGATACCGCCGCCGTGTCTGCACGTGGAAAACCTGCCTGGAAATGTGTCTTCAGGTTCACATCAACAGCGGCTCGAACACTAGTGAGGCAGTAAAGTTCACGGTATGTGCAAACAGCAGTAAAATAAAAAAAATAATATATATATATATATTTTTTAAAAACTAAAAGCCGAAGTTCACCGTAGTTGCAAAAACAGAGAAGAAAAACTCCACAACGGCAGAAGTTGCTACAAACAGTGATAAAATAGTTATTTTTCCATATAATAAGTAAACTGCGGTTATTTGCCATTAAGTGTTGTTTCTAACACCAGCGAGTTTCCCCCAACCACACAAACGTCGGCAGGGATTTTGACAGTCACCAGATGGATTGGACAGAGAGGCAGTCAATGGTTTGGTTCTGCGTGTGCAGCTCTGATCCATCACGCTGAGCAGGCGCTACGGTGCACAATTTTCATATCCTACACGATGCAATTTGATTAATTATGAAAAGCTTCAGGGACTTCCACAGTTTGGAAGCTCAGAGCTGACAGTGACAGGATGACCAGCGTGCCCGGAGAGTTTCTCAATCCGTGCACGCTTTTCGTCCTGTCAGCTCTGGGCTTCCAAACTGTGGAAGTCCCTGAAGCTTTTCATACTTAATCAAATTGCATTGTGTAGGGGAGCATTTGCAGCTAAATACATTTATATGGTGCAAACATATTCTGCAACACCTTAAACGAAGGATACAGAGGGAACACGGGTCTTTGAGTAATTAAACATTAAATCGACACGGTCTGCATTTCATGTTCAAAGAGATTGTGACCTATGACCTCATAAATGGTGCTACACCTCTCAGCCTGATGAAGGTCTACAAAATACAGCTGATGTATGGACCTCTGCCGCTCAACACTGACAGGAAGAACTGCGACAACAGCACAAACATCTGCACGTACACACAAGGCACAACACAACAGACAGATGGCACAAGACGGACAAAGTCATGGTCATTACATTTAGGAAGTGGGACCCAGGGGGCTGTGGGATTTTCTCGAAACCATGTTCCACTCTACACCAGATATCACTTTTTACCTGCGCCAGCGGTTTGTTCTCGTGCGCCTTCTCGTGCTCAAAGAACGAATCCAGACCCTTTTCTTTCACAATTATTTCCGACTCATCAGAAAAGAGAACCGCGTCCCCATCGAAAGCCACTCTCAGCTGCTTCTCCGGGAGGACCAGGTTTTTCTTGCCTGTAAACATAGTAGCTGCAGCAATACCTGCAAGTAAAAAAAAATTAAATATATATATATACACACACACAGTATATAATGACCACATATCAAGTGGACATTGAAAGAATAATCAAAGAGAGGCAGGTATAACCAGAGACAGGTTTTCTTCTCCCCGCAGTGGCGTCGCAGCAGGGTTTTTGTTTGCCGGTCTGTTCACCGGTCGATCTGGGTCATCCACAGACACTTCCATTGGACGACCCTGATCGACCAATGGCGTTGCCCGTAGTCAGGTGACCAAGTACGGTGCCAGAGGACGGCCAGCCTTAAAGATGGAACATGAAAGGCAGGAACAAGGATAGCAGGTTGGAGGTAAATTCGGAGGGGGAGGGTAAAAAAACCTGATAAAATAAAACCCAGTATGACAGAGCAAAGGATGGGAGAGAACATGTGGTGGTTGTGACACAATAATGGGCACGATTTCCTTCTTAGCATTAAATGGGGACGCCAACTGAAAATCTGCGCCTGCCGGTTTCCCCGTAGCGTCCCATTTTTAATCACATTGTTCCTGGGCTGGCGCTACCTAGTCATTTTGCCCCGCAGCACTAACTGCTGGGATACTCACAGTAGCACTTCTGCGCCGCTGCGGATATCATCTCCTGGAGTCCATAGAACTTGCACTTACGTGGCGCGAGACTGCAGAGCGCTGCAGACCGAGACTGGGATTTGTCCCCAGTCTCACTCTGCTTGAGGATAGAAGACGCATCGGATCGGTCCACCGTTTTCTCCGAGGATAAGAGGTGAGTATCGGGTTTAAAGACGCGGGGTTTACGGCTATGCCGCCAGTGACTTGCTCCTCACTGTGTGGCTTTTGCCATAGAATGGAGGGAATGGGTCAATCACTGACTCACATCATTGTTTAGGATGTATTCAAAGGACATCACCAGGGGGTAGATTAGAAGTCTTTTAAGCTCCCTGTCTTATCTCAGCCTTGAGACTACTGTAGATACTCGAGTATACCGCTAGATTTTGGTGACAAAAATTTACCTTAAAATTGGAGGGGGTCGCGTTATATTCGAGACATCTGCATCTGTAAAAATAAAAAAATAAAAAAAAACTCGACTTGCTCAGTGATCCCAAGTCTCCCGGAAGTTCTGGTAGTCTCCCTGAAGTGAATGCGGGCTCCCTGACGCCCGCAAACACTTCAGGAACTCCTGCGAGAGGTGGGATCCATCATGGCCAGAGGGCACGCTCAGTTTAAGCCAATCGTTCAAGATTGGCTTAAAACCGAGCATGCACCCTCGCTGCGCGCAGCACGCCGGGAGGTCATCTCACTGCGCCGGCCATCTTATCAGAAGTAAGAAGACAGGTGACCGGCGGCATCATACTTAGTAACAAATACAATCATTCTAGTGCAGAGCACCCTGGCCTGACTGTATAAAGAGAACCTGGAAGGATTTTACTTCTTTACCGGTACAGTATCATTTTATAAATTTTGATGCTCATGTTAGATTCGAGTCTTGAGTATTCGCTCATTTCCATAATGAGTCTCTATCCATCGCGTTATATTCGGGTCGCGCTATACTTGAGTATCTACTGTAATACCCGTCCTGCCACCTTATTTAAACATTCCCTCCTCCACCTCATTAACTGTTAAACAACAGCCGCAAAGCAAGGCTTTTTGTAAATATTGCATCATGGGAGAAAAAACACACACAAAATGGAAACACGTGTTTTAGTAAAAAAACTAATCTTATTTTTCCTTTTTTCACACAATTGGTTCAAAGAAAGAAAAAAATAGAATCAGCAGCTTGTGTTTTATAATGTGTTTTGTAAAGTGGTTTGATTTGTAACGTGCATGTATTCTAGTTACAGCTCATGGAAGGGATAGTGACCCTTTAACGATGGCAGGCAGACACAATTCTTTATTAGGGATTGCATTCTTTTCCGGACAGCGGAAATCCCAGTCATGCTTATTTTTGGATGACTGTAAAAACTGTATGAGATCTTCCACAGGCTCTCGAGCTGATCCGACACCGGAGTCAGGGACCTGCCGGAAAACGAGGCTCCTGGCCGTACAGCAGGAGTCCCGCGGCCTTGCCATTTGTCTTGCAGTGTCTGCACTGTGGGCTCGTGAGCCATGGAGGAGGCAGGGAAGATGCCGCGAGCTGCCTGGCTAGAGTCCGGGGCCCCGGCGTTCATATGCAGCATCTTCCCTGCCCGGGAGCAGGAAGGGAGGACGTCGTGAATGCCGAGGCGCCAGAATTCCCTTACACGGGGGAGCTGCCAGTCCGGCCGATGCGGAATACCGCACAACCCAGATTGTAACGACTGCCTGAAAAGAGGCATCGGGACATCCCTACACTTTATATATAGGAAGAAATAAAAAGGCTTTTAGAAAGAAGATCATGCTATAATATATATTTAATGACTGGCTCAAAGTAACAAGTTTACAGAGAGGAAAGGATGGTTTTATTGCCGAACAGGATGAGAAGTCCATAAACTGTAATTATAAGCAACGTGCTTTACAACTTGCGCCATAACTCACTAACGCTTGGACGTTCGCTCATCTTACGGGGGGGGGGGGAATATGTATATATATCCCTGAAAGCGCACTTTGGATAAGCAGGAATATAGCAGGGTAAAAATCAACAAGCTGGAAATATATCGCATCTGGGGAGTTTCCACAAACTTCCAACAAGATCCTATTTTAGAAGATTATTCAGAAAGAATGGAGATTTCAGTGCGATTCAGGTTCACCGTCCCTGCGGCGAATTCATTATTCACTGCAGGGTCCCTGATGTGCAAACATAGAGCTGCCGAAGACCCCGCCCACCGAATATTGCCAAACCCCCCCAAAAAAAACCCTCTGATATTCATTGAAAAGACATTTAAAACAATAAAAATGAATGAAAATGTGTGGAAATAAAAAAAAAAAAACACGGTTTGCTGAAAATGAAAAGAATAAATGGTTAAATAAAAAAATAAAAAATAATTAAACTATATATATTTTTTTTTACATTGAATCCTATGGGATTCGCCTGTTTAGGCTAATGTCAGATGAATGCAGTCTGAGCGCAATCTGCGTGCGTAACAGACGGACGTACTGTAGACACCACACAGTAGTTTTTTTTTTTGACGGATGTAGAAGAAAAAAAAAAAAAAGGGAAATATAGGAATCAAAATTAATTAAAATTAAAAAGCAGGTACTGTCAGCCAGACCAAAAAAAATAAAAAAATTCTGCGCGTCAACGTGATGGACGTCGCAAATGCTCTGCGTCTGACGTCGTGTCAGGCCGCTATGCGGACGTTGAGCACTGTGGGCGTCCATTGTAGCGCTTTTATGTCAAGGCCTAAATGGCGTCAGTTGCCACCTGCGCGGTGCGTGAGCACTTCGGTGCGCACGTACTTTGTGTGTTGGTCTCTATTGATCACAAATCAATGCTACGTCGGACGGTAAACTGTGCGGCGACACAGACGTGATGACTGCGTTCATCTGACGCTAGCCTAAAACCTGTGGAACTGAATCAATGAAAATCATTTTGATGACATTTCGGCGTTCTCTGAATAGATTAACCATTATTTCTCCATGGGACAATTTCGCTACCACCCAAGGTCACCGTTCTGCAGTGCTCTGTGGCGAATCGCACCGTATTTCACCGTCAGTTGGTCAGTATTTGGTGAATTGACAGCTTTGTGAATAGACAAACAATCATAAAATCGCACCGTACGAGGAAATTCACTGTTCGTTGCCCTTCGGTGGCAGGTTTGGCGCTCTTTGAATAACCCTTTTAGTCTGTTTTTTCCCCTGTAATCTGGTGAAATTCTTTACAATCCACCATTTAGTAGACAGCCCCCAAAGTGCAAAAAAAGAAAGCAAAACTGGCAAGAGGTTTGTGTTCATAGTGCCTGTCCTATCACTCGTAAGAAATGTTTTATGGAGGGTCTTTTAAATATTAATATCTTTAAAAATCTTTTTGATGCAAAAACTACAATTAAAGTATTATGAAAGAACATTTTAACCTGGGTAATAAAACGGGTGGCAAGTGATTCATGGTTTTTTTTGGTTTTCAGGCAAAAGGAATATACTGTTCGGTGGAGATTCGCCAACGGTTTTTTATTTTTTGTGTGACAAAAATCAAGGAAGGTTTTGTTTCCAGTTGCTTCATATATACAATACTGCAAAGTGTGAGGCGGTGTAAACAAACGCACACGTGTTTTCTAGGATTTCGTACATTAATTAGAAAGCTTAAAATGCCTACCTTCTCCTATGGCTTCCTGGACTTTCTCCGAGTCGGCGGATAAGTACAGGTTGGTTAGATAAGCTTTCAGGTAACCGATTGGGCTGTTACCTCCGGTCATACAGAATCGCTCTATATTCAGTGCTAATAAGAAAAGAAAAAATAATCAATTACAAAACACCAATAAAAAAAATAATGAAGCCATCATTCTTAAAGTTGATGCCCTCATTATTTCAGATGCAAAAGTTATAAATATACGTCAAGATCAAGACGCTTACTTGCTTAACCCCTTCACAACCAAAAATGTGTGTACAGGACTTTGCATTGAAATACAGTGAAAAGTTAAATTAGACTTTATGCAGCACATACAGATACAATGTGTTACTGTAATTGCCATACGCAGGCATTATGCAGCACATACAGATACAAGGTGTTACTGTAATTGCCATACACAGGCATTATGCAGTACAAACAGATACAAGGTGTTACTGTAATTTCCATACGCAGGCATTATGCAGCACATAAAGATAAAAGGTGTTACTGTAATTTCCATACGCAGGCATTATGCAGCACATACAGATACAAGGTGTTACTGTAATTTCCATACACAGGCATTATGCAGCACATACAGATACAAGGTGTTACTGTAATTTCCATACACAGACATTATGCAGCACATACAGATACAAGGTGTTACTGTAATTTCCATACGCAGGCATTATGCAGCACATACAGATACAAGGTGTTACTGTAATTTCCATACACAGGCATTATGCAGCACATACAGATACAAGGTGTTACTGTAATTGCCATACACAGACATTATGCAGCACATACAGATACAAGGTGTTACTGTAATTTCCATACGCAGGCATTATGCAGCACATACATATACAAGGTGTTACTGTAATTTCCATACACAGGCATTATGCAGCACATACAAGGTGTTACTGTAATTGCCATACACAGGCATTATGCAGCACATACAGATACAAGGTGTTACTGTAATTTCCATACGCAGGCATTATGCAGCACATACAGATACAAGGTGTTACTGTAATTTCCTTACACAGGCATTATGCAGCACATACAGATATTGGTATTTTTTTGAAGCTGCATTGCTAATATTCTCACTATGATCACTATAAATCCCCATAAGCAGGAGATCTGAACATTATCCATCTTTATCACATTCGCTGTATTTGACTCAAAGATAATTTCTGCCTGCATGCCGACGGTGCAGACCGCGTGCAAAATTGTCCAAGATACAGGATACAATCTAAAGTTTAGGCACTTTCATCCCAGAGATCTTTCTGTAACGGTTAAATACATGAAGAAAAAAAAAAAAAGCTCAAATTTACACTATTTTAATCTTTTATCTAAAACAACACTACGCAAAATTGCTACTTTACCCAGCATTTAATTTCAATGATTTATAAAGCTCCAACATATTCCTCAGCGCTTTAAGTGACACATGTTACCTACCATCCCATGTTTCAAATAAATGAAACAATAAATAAAATAATAATAAATGTAATAAATAAGATTTAGCAGGAATAATGCTTGGTAGTGAAAGGGTTTTACAGATGGTTTGAAGTTTGAACATGAGGCACGAAGTGAAACATTTGGCCTTTGTTACTCTCAGTCACGACAAACGTTTTCTGAAAGACCACCCACTTCCAATCAAATTTCCTGATGGCCTCCTCCCAATGCGCCATCTGCTGACCATGAACTATCGGAGAGATGGCTTCGCAGCTGCCCCTCCATGACGCAGATTTGCTTTTAACTTCTAACACGTCCTGCTGGCCAAGAAGTAGGAAGGGGAGGGGGGGGTGGATGAAAGTGATTATTATTCCCAATGAAACCTCTCACCACCAACTCTCCCGGTAGAAAAGGTGATCATGGGATAGCCTGGCTGGAGGGGTTTATGGAAGGAGTGGGACGTGTGTATAGGAGTTGACTGGTCGCTCCGTGGTGATTTGTAGATGAAGTCTTCTGCTGCAGCATGGGGTGTTTGATGAAAGACCCGCGTTTTCATCACGCTCTGACGTAACCAAACAATCGCAGGAACGTTGAAAGGAGCCGACCGAAACAGGTTTTTGGAATAAACGCTTCCTTTCCCCGTGGCTGCGTGTGGTTTGCGATACTTACAGTAGTGGTTGATGCTGTTTATGAGTCTTACGCCAACCTGCGCGTGATTGTTGGTCATCAGGACAATATCAAAGAGGTCGTCGCTATCCGTGTACAGCTCCCGGAGCTGCTTGTTCACCTCTTCCACCGCCTGCGGGAGAAAATCGAGGAGATGGGAAAATGTGAGAGATTATTGCAGTAAAAAAAAAAGTATTCTTTTGTAGGTTGTCTCGTTTTACATTGTACACCAAGGGGGCTTATTTACTAAACGGTGACATTATGGAGAACGGCAAGGAAACTGCAGCAGGAATACTGGACTTTCAAATTCAGCTTTTCGCGACACACACACACTTATTCAGAGAGAGGTGAAAAGCAGATATTTTGACCTAGAATTTTTCACTTTTTTTTTTTTTTTGAGAAAGTATTTTACCAGGAAGGATACATTGAGATTTCTCTCGTTTTCAAGTATGTCCTGGATGGCGAGTATGTACCGTTATGTGTCTTGCCCAAGGACACTTACTGGAGAGGTGCTCTTACCAGCATTCAAACCTGTGTCTCCACAGTTATAGAGCAGTGATGTTACCTCTACTCCATCCAGCCGGTACTGGGTTTCACCTTTAGTGAATAGACCCGATAGTTTAAGTTTATTGCAGAAGTCATTTACACATCCCAGCAATTCAGAGAACTGCTTCAGAGCTCATGTGCTACATTCCCCATATGCAGCAAGGAACTCTGGGTAGGACATGCAAATTAAGTTTCCACTTTTTTTGCAAGCAAGGCCTGTTATAGCGCACACACACACACACAATATAAACAGAAAAATGGAAGGCGCACTCTGAGACTTATGCGGTTTGGCTTGGACGAAGTCCCTGCATGGACTGAACGTTGAATAATAAATGATAAATTAGTGCATCAAGTCATTTCATAAAGTCTTTGAGTGCACCTTCCATATTTGCCTTTTATAGGTTTCCGGCTCTTGTTTGCACCGAAGCAAAGAATCTCAGAAAATACATGTGTGTGAGGGGCTCTGTGTGCAATATATAGACTTTTTTTTAAACCTACACATGTTTAAAACACAACGGGCCCTATTACATTCTGCACGCAAAAACGCACGTTAAACGCGTGAATTTTTGCATGAAGCTTTAAACGTTAACTCGCGTAAATCAACGCTGGTATTACAATCCTCGTGTATTTTTTCATCCGTCAAAAAATAACGCGTCTAAAACAGACGCGCAAAAACGCTCAGCAACCTTGCGCGCAGCAATCAGTGTGCGGACGTTTTTTTCCCGCGATTCAGCCAATCAGAATTAAGAACCACAATTACCTCACGTTAAGTTTTTGCGCCTGTCAAAGTCAATCTGCGCAGATATGCTGCAGCAATAATAAAAACACGCACAACTTCTCCATTTTATTGGTTTGGGTATGTGTAGAATGTGTAACTATACTTTGCTGCGTATTTTTTTTTGGGCTGGTGTATTTGGTTTCGGCCAGGTTGATAGAATTTGCCATTAACACCAGCTTTTAGGAGTTGCTAAAATTATGCGCGCAAAGGCTGTGCGTTACAAACTGCGCATAGATTGTAATACCATCCGCGTACCAGCGCACAAACGCATTTGCGCTCACAATGTTAAGTATAGGACGTGCGATGTACAGTAAGCTCGCGCAGCGTTCACCCGTGGTAGACGTATACGTGCGTTTGTTGCGCTCAGATTGTAATATGTGCATATAGAATTCATGGAGAATTATTTTGTGACGAAATTGACAGCATCAGTAGCCCGTCCTGCCTGTATATTATTATTTAAAGTAACCCCCCCCCCCATCCGTTTATGCAATTTCCCAGTAACGACAAATTACATAAAAACAGAAGCAAGTGTGTGTAACGCTTACAAGGGGGAGTAACTCCACGACAGATTAGCGAGGAGAAAACAGGATAGACACACAAACAACAACGCGTGTGTCACATGGTTTTCGAATATTCCCAATAAAGTTTATATTGTTTTGCTCTTTAATGTCATCAACATCTGGGGGTTTGAAATCGCTGACTCCGTAACCAAAAAAAAAATAAACAGTAATAGTTCAGAAACCAGTGGTAATCCATTAGGACAGCGCAAGATAAAGCTTCGAATTTCACCCGTGACTCCTACATTACTGACTTGGTCTATGACCATTTATAGACAAAACCCTGCCTGGCTCCTAAAATTGTAGTTGGCTCCTCAATTTGATAGGAGGAAAAAAAATACCCTATTCATGAAAGATACTATTGATCAGGAATCTCGAACTCCACCCCATAGATGTTGATTGAATTCAAAGATTTCTGGGAATTGTAGGCAATAGATTTCCAGAGAATCATGGGAGTTGTAGGAGTTGTAGTTCAGCAACATCTGGGGCCCCCAGAGTTTGATATCCCTGCTATCGATGCTGTAAAGTCCACAGCAGCTACAGGATGCTCTGCACAGACCAGGAAGCGACATAGCCAATCAGGAGCCTCTCATTCTGGTCTATGAAGGATAAGCATAAGGCTTTTTAACCCCCCCCCCCCATGCAGATATGGGATATTTACGCCCAGTCCTAGACTGGCCAACGGGTCCTTGCAGTAAGACGGCCTCACGGTACGCGAGGGCTTGCGTTCCGACCTTATGGTGGGCGCCCTCAATCATTTGGCAGGGGGTGCAAAAAATCCAAATCCCCAGTCACTGACTGGGGAATATAAATATATGGCCTATTTCTTTGTCCCAGTCCGTGCCTGTATATGCCAGTCATTTCAAATCACTGCAACTACACAGCGCAACATGGGCACAATCATTCTAACCTAATCATCAGCATGGGTGGTTCCGGTGCTTGGCGTGTCCCATTAATAATTATCACATGTAGACGTTACGGTCATCATTTAATTGAAAGGTTGCATTGGGAGATTTTATAGGGAGCCAGTTGAGTTACTCTCATTTCCCCATTAGCCCTTTCCATTAAGGCTTGCCCAACCCAATCGTCCCCCACTGCAGGATCTTAACGTTTGGAGCAATAAATCCACCATGTTTACAGTGTCACATGGGAGACGGGGTGCTTTATCCAACCTTTGACCTCACAGAAAGCGATAACCAGCCATAAAAGGTAGCAGCTAAAAGGTTTCTATGTGTATCCGATAAGAATGAAGCGCTTTGTATCGCTGGTATATGAGGGCTGTATCTTTAGGGTGTGTAGCCATGCAGCGCATTCATTACAAACCGGACGTTTTGATAAGTCAGTCTAAATCATTTTCTGATCATTAACGCCGCGGCCTCGATTCCAACCGAGCCATTAAGCCAACAGCTTCAGACGTTACACCAAAGCTTGCGGCTCGGGTGTTGCAGTAGGCTGTTCTATACCAGTGAGGACGATTCTACATGATGCTTAGTCACACATAAGGCTGACAGCATTATGGGACATGTAGTTCAGAAACATCTGGAGCATTTAGGTTCGCCCAATCAGTGGCCTATACCACTAGAAGCTTCCCTCAGGCTCTGAAATGCAGAGGGTGGCTGAGAGTGACCTTAAACTCGATTTAATCGTGAAAATTAAAAAGGAGAAAACATATGTCACAGTTTGCAAAAATCTTAATTTTAAGAAAAATCTTTTTAGATGAGTAAAAGGACATTGAATACTTCTTTTCTGCTGCCATTTCCCCCCTTCCTCCATCCTTCTGTAACATTATCTCAATCACCCTCCCCTTCAACACTGGAATAAAAATGGATACAACCCTTCATTTTGTAGATAGAAAATAAACGGTTTAAACTGCTAAAATGCTTATTTAACCAGACTGGATTTATTAAGATTTGCATAAAAAAAAAAAAATCTTTAAAGTGCACCTGTCATGGGAAAAATGACTTTTGCCCACGTAACAGGGCATGTCTCCCTTCATAAAGGGCAGTGTTATTTCACTAAACTATACAAAGGTAAAAAAAATAAATAATAAAAACAGAGATATTTCCATTTTAAAGTGTCTCCCCCTCTCCGGAGCCATGTTGCCGGGGGAGGGGCTATGCAAGCAGAGAGCTGTCCTAAAGGACCACCTCCTGCATGATCAGTGTGCTGCGCTGGCTGTCACTCGGCTCGTGACAGACAGCGCAGCACTCACAGCGGGCAGGGGGCGGTCCTGTAGGACAGCTCTCTGCGGCATGCCGCAGTCACATAGGAGACAGGGAAACATTAAACTGATTATATCTGCTTTTTGACTATATAACACAGAGAAAGAACGCTGCCCTATATAAAAAGGCGTGGTGCCCCAGTAAAAAAGTAATTTTGCCCGTGACAGGTGCAGATTAAAATTGACTCTTTACTGAACTCACATCCATATGTACCGTATAGGTTACAGGTTAGTGAGAGGGTTGTTGACAGACACATTCCAGCGCTGCCGTTTATCTGTAAATTGCAGTTCTCCTGCATATATTCTCCCCAATTGCCTCCAGAGAAAGACGCTTGCCGTCATCACTCCCATATTACACAGACTATTCCCGGCATCTGCTTATCTCTCTCCTTTTTTAGTTCACCTGTAGCTGCCAGCAAGAAGCCAAGTTATTTTTGGTGAGGGAGATACGGAACCGGTTTTGCCGCTTCTGGAATCATTGCTTGTGCGATTTCCCAGGCTCTTCACATAAAACACAAGATGCACAAAAATAACCTGTCATTCTAGGCCTGCACATGTCCTGCTACCGCGCGTATTTCGAGGGAGTGGATGGACGGGGCTCGCCGACGTGACAATCTGCGTTTTTAAAAGGAAATATCGGGTATCTGTCGGTCTCTGCTACACATGTGGTGGTTTCTTCTCTCTGTATTGTGGCGCGCTGTGATTCTACAGATACACGGACCGCACCGCGCCACTTGAAAAGAGGCAGAAATAAGAATCTGACAGAAAAACCTCCGATAAAAATAGCGTGTTTTTTCATGTCGCCCGTCACAAGCGCCTGGCGAAAACTGTTTACCTGTCTGTCAAAAGGGCACAGCCTATTGTTTGGCTTCTGTGGAGGAGTATTCCTAAAAGGCATGGATCAGGGATACCCTGCTTTACAACGCCTCACAGCAATATGCTAATACGGCCCACTATAACCTTATACCAGAGGCCTGTTCAGTTCCTCAGCAGCTGCTGAGTTGCTCCATTGCAGCAGTTCAGTTTGCTGAAGCAGTCTCACTGAATGCTTTGGCTGTGAATATTGAAGCAAAACGGCCAAGGATTGTTTAATGTAAGGTGCCGTTTCTGCAATATCCACTGTTGTCCATTTTATTACCACTTTAGTGTTAAGGTTTACCATGTTCCATTAAATATTTGGTGTTTTGGTCCAACAAAACTTCAAACTAAACATTTCCTTATTAGATTATTTGCTGCGTGGAGGCGGCCATCTTTCCCACCTCACACTCAGCTTCTCTGCAGCACCTCTCAACCTAGCTGCAAAGGCTAAGTTAGAAGTGCTGAGCCGCAGCACAGCGTTCAGTGTCAAGTTGCTAACTTAGCACTTGCAGCGGCCGAGGAACTGAACGCGCCTCAGGGATACCCTGCTTTACAACACCTCACAGCAATATGGTAATACGGCGCTCATACGGAGCACTGTAACCTGGAGTCAGCCACCTTGACCCTTCAGATGTTTAGGAACGACATTTCCCACCAGGCTTAGCCAACGCAGGGCCCTATTCCCTTAACGCTAAAATGGGGACCTGAATCTGTGACTAAGGTCGTGGTCTCTCCGTGTTTGTCGTATTTATCTTTGTTACGTGTTACTCCCAAACAGTCGTGTGGATATATTCTACCTCTGATTATATTGGGTTTACTTTTTTTTTTAATATCAGGAATCGGCAACCTTGGCCCTCCAGATGTTTTGGAACTACATCCCCCATGATGCTCAGCTATCCATTAGGTTGCTAACCCCAGTCTTATACGGTGAAGCTGCTGGTCAGGGAGTCTTTCCACGTTGCGGAAACCGTTGAAAGAAAAATTACTATAATTCCCAGAAAAACGGATTATCATTGCCATTCATGACGTTGTTCCATCAGCCTCAGACCAACGCCTAAATCTGCCACATTGCACCGAACGGCGCAATTTCAGAGCAATTTGTGTATTCACAAAAGCTGTCAATTCGCAAAATACAGGATAATTGACAGCAAAATATAGTGTAGGTCGCTGCAATTCAGCAGCACCAGAATAGTCCCATAGAGAACTATCGATTAGTCTATTCACAGAACCCTGACCTGCACCGAAATTTCCACGAAATAACCTGTCAGTGTTTATATTCGACAGGCAAAATAAATAAAAAAAATTAAAGACAATCATTTTTATTTAAAAAATAAAAAACCATAATTTTTTAATAAAAGACTTAGGGCCCTATTCTTCGCGCATACGTTTGCATGCGTGCAAAAACGAATTAACGCGAGGGGCAAAACTTTTCGCGCTGAACGTCGTATTACAAGCTCAGTGCAACAACGCGCGTCTACCGTGGGTGAACCTGTGCGAACGCTGCGCGAGCTTACTGTACATCGCACGTCCTATACTTAACATTGTGAGCGCAAATGCGTTTGTGCGCTGGTACGCGGATGGTATTACAATCTATGCGCAGTTTGTAACGCACAGCCGTTGCGCGCATAATTTTAGCAACTCCTAAAAGCTGGTGTTAATGGCAAATTCTATCAACCTGGCCGAAACCAAATACACCAGCCCAAAAAAAATACAGCAAAGTATAGTTACACATTCTACTCATACCCAAACAATAAAAAGGAGAAGTTGTGCGTGCTTTTTTGATTTATGCAGCATATATGCGCAGAATGACTTTGACAGGCGCAAAAACTTAACGTGAGACAATTAAGGTTCTTAATTCTGATTGTTTTTTTTCATGCGATTCAGACAGTCTGCACACTGATTACTGCGTGCGCATTTTTGCGCGCCCGTTTTACGCACATTATTTTTTGACTGCTGAAAAAAATGTGCGAGGATTGTAATACCAGTGTTGATTTACGCGCGTTAACGTTTGACGCTGCGCGCAAAAATGCACGCGTTTACCATGCATTTTTGCATGAAGAATGTAATAGGGCCCTTAATTTAACAGACCTTTTTATTATTTTTTGTAAAAGGACCTTATTTTTTCCAAGGGACCTTTTTAAATATTTTTTCTTCAAAAAAAGGACCTTTTTTATTTAGACACATTTCTACTAAATATTAAAAGCGATTTAAGCTCCTATTTGGAGAAAAGCGGTTTTACTAATTCCCCCCCCCCCAAATTTTGGAATTTGTTGAGCCAATTCCGGCACAATTTGGTGCTAAAATCGCCGACATCAAATAACTTCCGAATTGAACAGAAATGAAAACCACTGAAATAGAGTTCAATTTCGGCGCTTTGCGAATAGACCCCAAAGTGTCACTATAAGCCGCGCCCCCCGTTACATGCCACTTTATTCTCATCCTACCTAGATCTACAGTTGCAGAAAGAGAAAAGATAAAAACAATGAACACAGAATATTCTAAACGGCGTAAATGAAATAAATCAGGTGGAGTCTTCGTGAAACTGTCACCTGAATTTCTGTTTAAGTAAAACATAAAAAAACTTAACATGGTTTTATTTTTATGGTACGTTTAATAGGTTTTCCTGTTACAGATCTTCAAGGTTTAAGAACAATTATCCTACGGGCAGGGCTGTCTATTCCGCACGTATCAGGTTTGCGCCTCCTCGTTGTAAAGCGCTGCGGAATCTGGTGGAGCTATACAAATACCAAAAGTGTAATCGCGGAGACGGCCATCTAGCAGTGACATCATGATTGTCAAACCCTCGATGATCGATTACCGATACAGAGAATGACATCAGCAGCCAGAGAAATCCTGCCGCGAGCTTCGAGCCCCCAGCATGCCTCTGTGCAGGGATCTGGATGGGACTCTTTACTGACTGACTATAAGGCTGGGGTCAGACTAACGCATTTTTAACGTGCGTTTAGGCGCACTTTATCACGGCCGCAGTAGCAGCAAATGATCGGCAATGACGGCCAATATACAAAGTACGGCCGCACGAAAGTATGGCCGCGCAATGCAAGTGGAAAATGAACGCATTTTTTTGAGAACGCAGAATCGCTAGTACGGACGTACAGAGTGCGCTGCGTCCGCTAGCGGCGTGCGTGATTAGGAGACGTCAGACGCTGCTAATGTCCGGCCAACATAACGTCCAGACGCAAAAAGTGTTTAATTGATGATCCGTACAAAATCACGGACGAAAATGCACATCGTATGACCGCTATCGCGTATTCCGTGAAAAAATATGTCAATGCGTTTAGACGCACTTTTTGACGGTCGCTGCGAATAATGCGTTCGTTTGACCCTAGCCTTAATAATGTGCAGGATTTACAGAGACATAAAGTGTCATTGTTTTGATCTTTTATGCGCCATCCATCACCTGATGGGATATCACCGGAAAAGCGAAACTCTCAAAGACATGTTCACTTTAAAGGGCTACTATTTTTTAAAATGGCGCACCCCTCCCCCTTTTTATCCTTAAATAAAATCGGGCAGATAGCGCTGACAGCCACGGTCCAATTATTTATAATGTATTCATTTTACTCACCTTTTCTCCCGAACCTGGAAGTCCCTGCACCTTTTCTACACAAATTGCGTAGCGTAGAATCTGAAAATTGCTCGAGGCTTAGTACATGCGCACTTTACGTACACGAGTTCTGTAGCGCCTGCACAGAAAGATGGAACGGAGCTGTGCGCGCATGCACAGCACCCATCCATTGGCTGCCTCTCAGAGCGCTGGCTATCGCGGGAAGTCTCAGAGAGTGCGATGACAGCATTAAAAATCCCAGCTGTTGGCGATGCTGGGTGACTGTAGGAAACGTCAGTCGCGGGGGTGGGGGGGGGGTTTGAGCACTCCAGGCCACATTAAAACAATGGAGTGGAGCGTCCCTTTACACGTCCCTGCTCCTTGGATATTTACTAAAGCTGCAATTACAGTATATAACAAGGGACCCTCTACTCATCCTGACCACTCCAGTGTTTTAAAGTGGTCAGGATGTCCCCTGAACTGGTGAAATTGCTGGGTGAAGCGGAGGAGTTTCCTCCACGCTACCCAAAGGCACCAGCAGCTGGGATTTTTTAATTTCCTGGCTGCCGGTCACCAGGTCGGTCACTAGTGATGTCAGTACGCAGACAGCATGCCGATGTCAACCCCCTCCGAGACCAATCGCTGTGGCGAGCGTTCTCAGAGAGGCAGGGACGGATCGATGCGCGCAGCTCCGATCATCACTGAGCAGATGCTGCGGAACTTGCGTATGTAAAGTGAGTGAGTCCCATAGCAGGACGCAACTTGCAGTCCTTTAGGCTAGGGTCAAACAAACGCATTATTCGCAGCGACCGTCAAAAAGTGCGTCGGAACGTATTGACGTGTTTTTTCACGGAATGCGCGAAAACGGTCAGACGACGCGCATTTTCGTGTGTGATTTTTTTTACAGATCATCGATAAAACACTTTTTGCGTCTGGACGTTATGTTGGCCGGACATTAGCAGCGTCTGACATCTCCTAATCACGCACACAAGCCGCTAGTGGACGCAGCGCAATCTGTACGTCAGTACTAGCGGTTCTGCGTTCTCGAAAAAATGCGTTCATTTTCCCCTTGCGTTGCCGGACTTTCGTGCGACCGTACTTTGTAGATTGCCCGTCATTTGCTGCTACTGCGGCCGTGATTAAGTGTGCCTAAACGCACGTTAAAAATGCGTTAGTCTGACCCCAGCCTAAAGCGTCGCTCGTAAACACACGCGCCAGGACTGTTTAAAAAAAAAAAAAAATAATAATTCTACGAGAAGCATTTCAACAGAGAGCCTGACATCCGGCTGTAAAGGGCGCGTTTAACCCCGCACTGGGAAAACGGGCTCTGATGGGCATCATTACTACCCAGCAAAGAAACTGCAGGGATCCACAGTTTACCCCCCGAGACAGCAATATGGCGCCCATCTTTCAGGGTGCATGTAAATTCTTGATGCTGCTGGGCATGTGTAGAAGTCACGTTTCCATATCAGCATTTATAAGGTGTCCTGGAAAACGCTGATAGACCCCGTGTAGCTGCAGGTAGATTTAACCTTCACACGTGGGGTCTAAGGTTACTGTATGTGGGTGTAACATTTATATGTGGCTCCTGCCTCGCTGTACGTGGGTGTAACCTTCACACGAGAGGCCCTGGGTGCTGAACGTGCAGTGCATCCCATCAGGCCCTGCCCTGGCACTGAGGAGTGTCTAAACCTTTACATAATAAACTTCCTTTCAGGCTGACAGGTTTATCTGTGCGCACCGAGCACTCCCTGAATACCACAGGCCTGAGCTGTCAGCAATGAGGAAGTGTCTGCAAGACACAAGGGCATCACTCCCAGCAGGCTCAGCCATCCCTCCCGGTATATCAGTGAAATGACTCCCAGCAGGCTCAGCCATCCCTCCCGGTATATCAGTGAAATGACTCCCAGCAGGCTCAGCCATCCCTCCCGGTATATCAGTGAAATGACTCCCAGCAGGCTCAGCCATCCCTCCCGGTATATCAGTGAAATGACTCCCAGCAGGCTCAGCCATCCCTCCCGGTATATCAGTGAAATGACTCCCAGCAGGCTCATCCATCCTTCCCAGTTAAGGCCCCGTTCACACTGTGCGATTTATCGCGCGGATTTTGCCGCGACGTCGCGCTGTGTAGCTTCTCCAATGCATTTCAATGGAGCTGTTCACATCTTGCCACGCGACGTCGCATAAGCATGTCGCTGGTACATCACCCTTTTTTTGCGATTTGCCATCTGCGATTTGTATTGGTGGTGCTTTTCAAAAATCGCACAAAACAGTGATGTCGCGCGACATTATCGCACCATGTCGCGAATATGAAAATCGCACAGTGTGAACTGGGCCTTCTCAGTGCCAGGTCTTAGTGGCATCAATCTCAGAAGGCTCAGCCATCCCCTCTCCTTTCCCCTCCCTATACCTTCACGAAGGGGTAGGCAGGCCCGGTTTTCAGGGGTTCCTCTTCACGTTCCTGCTGCAGATGCACGTATTTCTCCACCCCCTCCTCCTCGTACACCTTCCTGTCATCAGACATGTCAAACAGGGTCCGCGAGGACACGGCGATGGTCACTGCATTCTGCGGCTTGGGCTGCAAAAAGAGAGGCGGACATGTTACTAGAGGCAAGAACACACCGACAACAAAGCCCTGGAGTCCTTTTAAGCTCCTGTGGATCAGTTAAAAGGGAATAGAGAGGCACCCAGGGGGGGCTGCCTGCAGGGAATAGTGGGGCTCCCAGAGGGGCTCCCTGCTAGCAAGAGATAGAGGGGCTCCCAGTTAGCAGGGAGTAGAGAGGCACCCAGGGGGGAGCTGCCAGCGGGGGATCAAGGGGCTCCCTGCTAGCGGGGGATAGAGGGGCCCCCTGCTAGCAGGGGATAGAGGGGCTCCCTGGGGGGGGAATCTGCTAGCGGGGGATAGAGGGGCTCCCTGCTAGCGGGGGATAGAGGGGCTCCCTGCTAGCGGGGGATAGAGGGGCTCCCTGCTAGCGGGGGATAGAGGGGCTCCCTGCTAGCGGGGGATAGAGGGGCTCCCTGCTAGCGGGGGATAGAGGGGCTCCCTGCTAGCGGGGGATAGAGGGCTCCCTGCTAGCGGGGGATAGAGGGGCTCCCTGCTAGCGGGGGATAGAGGGGCTCCCTGCTAGCGGGGGATAGAGGGGCTCCCTGCTAGCGGGGGATAGAGGGGCCCCCTGCTAGCGGGGGATAGAGGGGCTCCCTGGGGGGGGATCTGCTAGCGGGGGATAGAGGGGCTCCCTGCTAGCGGGGGATAGAGGGGCTCCCTGGGGGGGGGGCGAGGGGCTCCCTGGGGGGGCGAGGGGCTCCCTGGGGGGGGAATCTGCTAGCGGGGGATAGAGGGCTCCCTGGGTGGGGGAAATCAAGGGGACTCCCTGGGGGGGGGGGGGGAGGAAATCGAGGGCTCCCTGGGGGGGGGGGAATCTGCTAGCGGGGGATACAGGGGCCCCCTGCTAGAGGGGAGAGGGGCTCCTGGGGGGGGAGCGAGGGGCTCCCTGGGGGGGAGGGGCTCCCTGGGGGGGGAATCTGCTAGCGGGGATAGAGGGCTCCCTGGGTGGGGGAAATCAAGGGGACTCCCTGGGGGGGGGGGGGAGGAAATCGAGGGCTCCCTGGGGGGGGGGGAATCTGCTAGCGGCGGATACAGGGGCCCCCTGCTAGAGGGGGAATAGAGGGGCTCCCTGGGGGGGGAGCGAGGGGCTCCCGGGGGGCGAGGGGCTCCCTGGGGGGGGAATCTGCTAGCGGGGGATAGAGGGGCTCCCTGGGGGGGGATCTGCTAGCGGGGGATAGAGGGGCTCCCTGGGGGGGGATCTGCTAGCGGGGGATAGAGGGGCTCCCTGCTAGCGGGGATAGAGGGGCTCCCTGGGGGGGGGGGGAAAATCGAGGGCTCCCTGGGGGGGGGAAATCGAGGGGACTCCCTGGGGGGGGAATCTGCTATAGCGGCGGATACAGGGGCCCCCTGCTAGAGGGGGATAGAGGGGCTCCCTGGGGGGGAGCGAGGGGCTCCCTGGGGGGGGGGAAGAGAGGGGCTCCCTGGGGGGGGAAGAGAGGGGCTCCCTGGGGGGGGAAGAGAGGGGCTCCCTGGGGGGGAAGAGAGGGGCTCCCTGGGGGGGGAAGAGAGGGGCTCCCGGGGGGGGAATCTGCTAGCGGGGATAGAGGGCTCCCTGGGGGGGGGATCTGCTAGTAGGGGCTTGCCCTTTGCGGCTGATATCTCTCCAGTTACCCCCGGGTGAGTTTGAATGATGCAGGTGAAGGCCTGAGAGAAAAGAGCCGAGAAACAAAAAAGGACCAGAAAGTTCTGACAGGGTGTTCAGTCCAGAGCGCTGTTTAGTGAATAATCCCCGGATCGCGCAGTGAATATAAAGTATCTTGTGATCAGGACCTAGGAAGGAAAACATCGATTCCCCCCCCCCTCGAGGGGCCCTATATGGAGGGATGCTGTAGGTCAGGCACTCGGGGGGTTAATGTGACGCGGGGGGGGTATATTTGAGGCCTGACTCACCAGTCTGGGTTTCTTCTTGGGGGCCAAGTTGTCATAGAAAGCCTTGGCGCACCCGGGCTCCTCGCCATGTTTGGGGGTCTCGGCGGGCTGTCCGTTTTCCGGGAGGGGAGTGTCGGTGCTCATGGCTGTGTGCGGGTAGGGTGATGCTCGGGTTTGGGGTGAGCTGGATGTCCCGGGAGCGTCAGGTACGGAGGGGGAGGGGCACGGCGACTGCAGGGCGGGGCCGGGGACTGCCCGGGGCTCAGCATAACAAATGCCTGGCCTGCCCTCCCTGTGCAAGGATCCCATGGTGTCCCTAACCCCTGGCATGAGCAGCCGGGTGTCCCTGGTCCTAGCTCCTGGTACCTTCTCACACTGGTTTCCTGAACTGGGGGGGACCCATGGTTTCTCTTGCTGGGGGTGTCATGCCCTTTGCGGCTGATATCTCTCCAGTTACCCCTGGTGAGTTTGAATGATGCAGGTGAAGGCCTGAATCTGTCCCAGAGTGAGGAGAAGCCCCTTCCTGCAGATATAGAGAGAGAGGCCCCTTCCTGCAGATATATAGAGAGAGGCACCTTCCTGCAGATATAGAGAGAGGCCCCTTCCTGCAGATATAGAGAGAGAGGCACCTTCCTGCAGATATAGAGAGAGAGAGGCCCCTTCCTGCAGATATAGAGAGAGAGGCCCCTTCCTGCAGATATAGAGAGAGAGGCACCTTCCTGCAGATATAGAGAGAGGCCCCTTCCTGCAGATATAGAGAGAGGCCCCTTCCTGCAGATATAGAGAGAGAGGCCCCTTCCTGCAGATATATAGAGAGAGGCACCTTCCTGCAGATATATAGAGAGAGGCACCTTCCTGCAGATATATAGAGAGAGGCACCTTCCTGCAGATATATAGAGAGAGGCACCTTCCTGCAGATATATAGAGAGAGGCACCTTCCTGCAGATATATAGAGAGAGGCACCTTCCTGCAGATATAGAGAGAGGCACCTTCCTGCAGATATAGAGAGAGAGGCCCCTTCCTGCAGATATATAGAGAGAGGCACCTTCCTGCAGATATATAGAGAGAGGCACCTTCCTGCAGATATAGAGAGAGGCACCTTCCTGCAGATATATAGAGAGAGGCACCTTCCTGCAGATATATAGAGAGAGGCACCTTCCTGCAGATATATAGAGAGAGGCACCTTCCTGCAGATATATAGAGAGAGGCACCTTCCTGCAGATATATAGAGAGAGGCCCCTTCCTGCAGATATATAGAGAGGCACCTTCCTGCAGATATATAGAGAGAGGCACCTTCCTGCAGATATAGAGAGAGAGGCCCTTCCTGCAGATATATAGAGAGAGGCACCTTCCTGCAGATATATAGAGAGAGGCACCTTCCTGCAGATATAGAGAGAGGCACCTTCCTGCAGATATATAGAGAGAGGCACCTTCCTGCAGATATATAGAGAGAGAGGCACCTTCCTGCAGATATAGAGAGAGGCACCTTCCTGCAGATATATAGAGAGAGGCACCTTCCTGCAGATAGAGAGAGAGGCCCCTTCCTGCAGATATAGAGAGAGGCCCCTTCCTGCAGATATATAGAGAGGCCCCTTCCTGCAGATATAGAGAGAGGCACCTTCCTGCAGAGAGAGAGGCCCCTTCCTGCAGAAATAGAGAGAGAGGCCCCTTCCTGCAGATATAGAGAGAGGCCCCTTCCTGCAGATATAGAGAGAGGCCCCTTCCTGCAGATATAGAGAGAGGCCCCTTCCTGCAGATATAGAGAGAGAGGCCCCTTCCTGCAGATATAGAGAGAGAGAGGCACCTTCCTGCAGATATATAGAGAGAGGCCCCTTCATGCAGATATAGAGAGAGGCACCTTCCTGCAGATATAGAGAGGCACCTTCCTGCAGAGAGAGAGAGAGAGAGGCCCCTTCCTGCAGATATATAGAGAGAGGCCCCTTCCTGCAGATATAGAGAGAGAGGCCCCTTCCTGCAGATATAGAGAGAGAGGCCCCTTCCTGCAGATATAGAGAGAGGCACCTTCCTGCAGATATATAGAGAGAGAGGCCCCTTCCTGCAGATATAGAGAGAGAGGCCCCTTCCTGCAGATATAGAGAGAGGCACCTTCCTGCAGATATAGAGAGAGGCACCTTCCTGCAGATATAGAGAGAGAGGCCCTTCCTGCAGATATAGAGAGAGGCACCTTCCTGCAGATATAGAGAGAGAGGCACCTTCCTGCAGATATAGAGAGAGAGGCCCCTTCCTGCAGATATAGAGAGAGGCCCCTTCCTGCAGATATAGAGAGAGGCACCTTCCTGCAGATATAGAGAGAGAGGCCCCTTCCTGCAGATATAGAGAGAGGCACCTTCCTGCAGATATAGAGAGAGAGGCACCTTCCTGCAGATATATAGAGAGAGGCACCTTCCTGCAGATATAGAGAGAGGCACCTTCCTGCAGATATAGAGAGAGGCACCTTCCTGCAGATATATAGAGAGGCACCTTCCTGCAGATATATAGAGAGAGGCACCTTCCTGCAGATAGAGAGGCCCCTTCCTGCAGATATAGAGAGAGGCCCCTTCCTGCAGATATAATAGAGAGGCCCCTTCCTGCAGATATATAGAGAGGCCCTTTCCTGCAGATATAGAGAGAGGCACCTTCCTGCAGAGAGAGAGAGAGAGAGGCCCCTTCCTGCAGATATAGAGAGAGAGGCCCCTTCCTGCAGATATAGAGAGAGAGGCCCCTTCCTGCAGATATAGAGAGAGGCCCTTCCTGCAGATATAGAGAGAGGCCCCTTCCTGCAGATAAGAGAGAGCCCCTTCCTGCAGATATAGAGAGAGAGGCCCCTTCCTGCAGATATAGAGAGAGAGGCCCCTTCCTGCAGATATAGAGAGAGGCCCTTCCTGCAGATATAGAGAGAGGCCCCTTCCTGCAGATATAGAGAGAGGCCCCTTCCTGCAGATATAGAGAGAGAGGCCCCTTCCTGCAGATATAGAGAGAGAGAGGCACCTTCCTGCAGATATATAGAGAGAGGCCCTTCATGCAGATATAGAGAGAGGCACCTTCCTGCAGATATAGAGAGGCACCTTCCTGCAGAGAGAGGAGAGAGGCCCCTTCCTGCAGATATATAGAGAGAGGCCCCTTCCTGCAGATATAGAGAGAGAGGCCCCTTCCTGCAGATATAGAGAGAGAGGCCCCTTCCTGCAGATATAGAGAGAGGCACCTTCCTGCAGATATATAGAGAGAGAGGCCCCTTCCTGCAGATATAGAGAGAGAGGCCCCTTCCTGCAGATATAGAGAGAGAGGCCCCTTCCTGCAGATATAGAGAGAGAGGCCCCTTCCTGCAGATATATAGAGAGAGGCACCTTCCTGCAGATATAGAGAGAGGCACCTTCCTGCAGATATATAGAGAGAGGCACCTTCCTGCAGATAGAGAGAGAGGCACCTTCCTGCAGATAGAGAGAGAGGCACCTTCCTGCAGATAGAGAGAGAGGCACCTTCCTGCAGATATATAGAGAGGCACCTTCCTGCAGATATATAGAGAGAGGCCCTTCCTGCAGATATAGAGAGAGAGGCCCTTCCTGCAGATATAGAGAGAGGCCCCTTCCTGCAGATATATAGAGAGGCCCCTTCCTGCAGATATAGAGAGAGGCACCTTCCTGCAGAGAGAGAGGCCCCTTCCTGCAGAATAGAGAGAGAGGCCCCTTCCTGCAGATATAGAAGAGAGGCCCCTTCCTGCAGAATATAGAGAGAGGCCCCTTCCTGCAGATATAGAGAGAGGCCCCTTCCTGCAGATATAGAGAGAGGCCCCTTCCTGCAGATATAGAGAGAGAGGCCCCTTCCTGCAGATATAGAGAGAGAGAGGCACCTTCCTGCAGATATATAGAGAGAGGCCCTTCCTGCAGATATAGAGAGAGGCACCTTCCTGCAGATATAAGAGAGGCACCTTCCTGCAGAGATAGAGAGGAGAGAGGCCCCTTCCTGCAGATATTAGAGAGAGGCCCCTTCCTGCAGATATAGAGAGAGAGGCCCCTTCCTGCAGATATAGAGAGAGAGGCCCTTCCTGCAGATATAGAGAGAGGCACCTTCCTGCAGATATATAGAGAGAGAGGCCCCTTCCTGCAGATATAGAGAGAGAGGCCCCTTCCTGCAGATATAGAGAGAGAGGCCCCTTCCTGCAGATATAGAGAGAGAGGCCCCTTCCTGCAGATATAGAGAGAGGCCCCTTCCTGCAGATATAGAGAGAGGCCCTTCCTGCAGATTTAGAGAGGCCACCTTCGCACCTTTGCAGATATAGAGAGAGAGGCCCTTCCTGCAGATATAGAGAGAGGCCCTTCCTGCAGATATAGAGAGAGGCACCTTCCTGCAGATATAGAGAGAGAGGCACCTTCCTGCAGATATAGAGAGAGAGGCCACTTCCTGCAGATATAGAGAGAGAGGCCCCTTCCTGCAGATATAGAGAGAGCCCCTTCCTGCAGATATAGAGAGAGGCACCTTCCTGCAGATAGAGAGAGAGGCACCTTCCTGCAGATATATAGAGAGAGGCACCTTCCTGCAGATATATAGAGAGAGGCACCTTCCTGCAGATTATAGAGAGAGGCACCTTCCTGCAGATATAGAGAGAGAGGCCCCTTCCTGCAGATTATAGAGAGAGCACCTTCCTGCAGATATATAGAGAGGCCCTTCCTGCAGATTTTAGAGAGAGGCCCCTTCCTGCAGATATAGAGAGAGGCCCTTCCTGCAGATATAGAGAGAGGCACCTTCCTGCAGAGATAGATAGAGAGAGGCCCCTTCCTGCAGAATATAGAGAGAGAGCCCCTTCCTGCAGATATATAGAGAGAGGCACCTTCCTGCAGATATAGAGAGAGGCATCTTCCTGCAGATATATAGAGAGGCCCCTTCCTGCAGATATAGAGAGAGGCACCTTCCTGCAGATATAGAGAGAGGCACCTTCCTGCAGATATAGAGAGAGAGGCCCCTTCCTGCAGATTTTATAGAGAGGCCCCTTCCTGCAGATATATAGAGAGGCCCTTTCCTGCAGATTTTATAGAGAGGCCCCTTCCTGCAGATATATAGAGAGGCCCTTTCCTGCAGATATAGAGAGAGGCACCTTCCTGCAGAGAGAGAGAGAGAGAGGCCCCTTCCTGCAGATATAGAGAGAGAGGCCCCTTCCTGCAGATATATAGAGAGGCCCTTCCTGCATATAAGAGAGAGGCACCTTCCTGCAGAGATAGAGAGAGAGGCCCCTTCCTGCAGATATAGAGAGAGAGGCCCCTTCCTGCAGATATATAGAGAGAGGCCCCTTCCTGCAGATTATAGAGAGAGGCCCCTCCTGCAGATATAGAGAGAGGCCCCTTCCTGCAGATATAGAGAGAGGCCCCTTCCTGCAGAGAAGAGAGGCCCCTTCCTGCAGATATAGAGAGAGGCCCCTTCCTGCAGATATAGAGAGAGAGCCCCTTCCTGCAGATATAGAGAGAGAGCCCCTTCCTGCAGATATAGAAGAGAGGCCCCTTCCTGCAGATATATAGAGAGGCCCCTTCCTGCAGATATAGAGAGAGGCCCCTTCCTGCAGAATATAGAGAGAGGCCCCTTCCTGCAGATATAGAGAGAGGCCCTTCCTGCAGATATAGAGAGAGGCCCCTTCCTGCAGATATAGAGAGAGGCCCTTCCTGCAGATATAGAGAGAGAGGCCCTTCCTGCAGATATAGAGAGAGAGGCCCCTTCCTGCAGATATAGAGAGAGGCCCCTTCCTGCAGATATAGAGAGAGAGCCCCTTCCTGCAGATATAGAGAGAGGCACCTTCCTGCAGAATATAGAGAGAGGCCCCTTCCTGCAGATATAGAGAGAGGCCCCTTCCTGCAGATAGAGAGAGAGGCCCTTCCTGCAGATATAGGAGAGAGGCCCTTCCTGCAGATATATAGAGAGGCCCTTCCTGCAGATATAGAGAGAGGCCCCTTCCTGCAGATATATAGAGAGGCACCTTCCTGCAGATATAGAGAGAGGCCACCTTCCTGCAGAACCAGAGATAGAGAGAGAGGCCCCTTCCTGCAGATATAGAGAGAGGCCCCTTCCTGCAGATATAGAGAGAGAGGCCCCTTCCTGCAGATATAAGAGAGAGGCCCTTCCTGCAGATATATAGAGAGGCCCCTTCCTGCAGATATAGAGAGAGGCACCTTCCTGCAGATATAGAGAGAGGCCCCTTCCTGCAGATATAAGAGAGAGCCCCTTCCTGCAGATATTAGAGAGGCCCCTTCCTGCAGATATAGAGAGAGGCCCTTCCTGCAGATATATAGAGAGGCCCCTCCTGCAGATATTAGAGAGAGGCCCTTCCTGCAATATAGAGAGAGGCCCCTTCCTGCAGATATAGAGAGAGGCACCTTCCTGCAGAGAGAGAGAGAGAGAGGCCCCTTCCTGCAGATATAGAAGAGAGAGGCCCCTTCCTGCAGATATAGAGAGAGAGGCCCCTTCCTGCAGATATATAGAGAGAGGCCCCTTCCTGCAGATATATAGAGAGGCCCTTCCTGCAGATATAGAGAGAGGCACCTTCCTGCAGATATAGAGAGAAGAGGCCCCTTCCTGCAGATATAGAGAGAGAGCCCCTTCCTGCAGATTATAGAGAGGTCCTGCAGATATAAAGGCTATTCCTGCAGATGAGTATAGAGAGGCCCTTCCTGATAGGATAGATAGAGAGGCCCTTCTTCCTAAGCAGATAGAGAGGCCCTTTCCTGCAGATATAGAGAGAGAGGCCCTTCCTGCAGAGAGAGAGAGAGAGGGAGGCCCCTTCCTGCGGGCCTTGAGGGAGGAGGCCCCTTCCTGCTGATACGAGAGAGAGGCCCCTTCCTGCAGATATAGGAGAGAGGCCCCTTCCTGCAGATATATAGGAGGGCCCTTCCCTGCTGCAGATAGAAGAGAGGCACCTCCTGCAGAGAGAGAGAGAGAGAGGCGAGAGGCGGGCAGGAGCGAGGCATAGAGAGAGAGGCCCCTTCCTGCAGGAGAAGAGAGGCCCCTTCCTGCAGATATAGAGAGAGAGGCCCCTTCCTGCAGATATATAGAGAGGCCCCTTCCTGCAGATATAGAGAGAGGCCCCTTCCTGCAGATATATAGAGAGAGGCACCTTCCTGCAGATATAGAGAGAGGCATCTTCCTGCAGATATATAGAGAGGCCCCTTCCTGCAGATATAGAGAGAGGCACCTTCCTGCAGATATAGAGAGAGAGGCCCCTTCCTGCAGATATAGAGAGAGAGGCCCCTTCCTGCAGATATAGAGAGAGGCCCCTTCCTGCAGATATATAGAGAGGCCCCTTCCTGCAGATATAGAGAGAGGCCCCTTCCTGCAGATATAGAGAGAGGCCCCTTCCTGCAGATATAGAGAGAGGCACCTTCCTGCAGAGAGAGAGAGAGAGAGGCCCCTTCCTGCAGATATAGAGAGAGGCACCTTCCTGCAGATATAGAGAGAGAGGCCCCTTCCTGCAGATATAGAGAGAGGCCCCTTCCTGCAGATATAGAGAGAGAGAGAGAGGCACCCGTCTGCAGAGAGAGGCACCCGTCTGCAGAGAGAGGCACCCGTCTGCAGAGAGAGGCACCCGTCTGCAGAGAGAGGCACCCGTCTGCAGAGAGAGGCAGCGCCCCAGGCATCACATGGAGGAATTTGTGTGGAATGTCAGTATAAACATGGGATTTACCTGTACAATGGCCTTTCAAACAAACACACGCTCATTCACCGGCTAATAAGCGAGACGGCGAGCGCTTATTAATTTACGTTTGTTGGGTTAATTTCTCCATATTTTTTATTGCATAATATGAGCGGGTTAAAGCCTCACCACCCCTAGAGCTCACTCACACTCACCAGAATGTTTGTGTTGGACATGTGAGGGTGACACAGCGTGGCCTCTAACTGGGTTATTCAGAGAGAGGTGAAAACCAGGCGAATGACTGGAGAAGTGAAAATTCTAGGTCAAAATAGCCAAAACAGGAAAATTCTCCCATTTCACCGCTCTCTGAATAACCCTGTTTATTACCCCACTCCTCTCTTAATATGGGACTACAAATCCCATCATCCTCACTAAAGATCATCCGAAACGTAATATAGCAATATCTGGAGTTTCTAAATCCTAAATGATTTCTCTAAAAACATCGGGCGACCAAAACCCCCTTTTTATTTCTTCATTGACTCCTAATCCTTTTCCTATTTACTGAAACCTGTCCCTGCAGCTGTGCACTGTCACCCCAAACCTGTCCCTGCAGCTGCGCACTGTCACCCCAAACTTGTCCCTGCAGCTGCGCACTGTCACCCCAAACTTGTCCCTGCAGCTGCGCACTGTCACCCCAAACCTGTCCCTGCAGCTGCGCACTGTCAGCCCAAACCTGCAGCTGTGCACTGTCACCCCAAACCTGTCCCTGCAGCTGCGCACTGTCACCCCAAACTTGTCCCTGCAGCTGCGCACTGTCACACCAAACTTGTCCCTGCAGCTGCGCACTGTCACCCCAAACCTGTCCCTGCAGCTGCGCACTGTCAGCCCAAACCTGCAGCTGCGCACTGTCAGCCCAAACCTGACCCTGCAGCTGCGCACTGTCAGCCCAAACCTGTCCCTGCAGCTGCGCACTGTCACCCCAAACCTGCATCTGCAGTCACCCCAAATTCGTCCCTGCCACTGTGCACTGTCACCCCAAACCTGTCCCTGCGCTGTGCACTGTCACCCTAACCTGTCCCTGCAGCGCACACTGTCACCCCAAACCTGTCCCTGCAGCTGTGCAGTCACTTCAAATCCCTGCAGCTGCGCACTGTCATCCCAAATTTGTCCCTACCACTGTGCACTATCACCCCAAAACTATCCCTGCAGCTGTGCACTGTCACCCCAAACCCGCTCCTGCAGCTGCACACTGTCACCCAAACCTGTCCCGCAGCTGTGCACTGTCACCCTAAACTTGTCCCTGCAGCTGCACAGTCACCCCAAACCTGCTTCTAGAGCTGCGTACTGTCACCCCAAACCTGCATCTGCACCCTGTCATCCCAAACTTGTCCCTGCCGCTGTGCACTGTCACCCCAAACCTGCTCCTGTAGCTGCGCACTGTCACCCCAAACCTGTCCCTGCAGCTGCACACTGTCACCTCAAACCTGTCCCTGCAGCTGCAATGTCACCTCAAACCTGTCCCTGCAGCTGCGCACTGTCACCCCAAACCTGTCCCTGCAGTTGTAAACCTTCCAACTGAAACCTGTTTGTACACCTGGTGTATACCACTCCTAAGCCTGTTCCTGTACCCTTAAGTTGCACCCCAAACCTCGACTCTACTAACTTAAACCTGCACTCCTAGGCATGACATAGACCTGTCCCTGCACTCCTAGGCATGGCATACACCTGTCCCTGCACTCCTATGCATGGCATAGACCTGTCCCTGCACTCCTATGCATGGCATAGACCTGTCCCTGCACTCCTAGGCATGGCATACACCTGTCCCTGCACTCCTAGGCATGGCATACACCTGTCCCTGCACTCCTAGGCATGGCATACACCTGTCCCTGCACTCCTCCTAGGCATGACATAGACCTGTCCCTGCACTCCTAGGCATGGCATACACCTGTCCCTGCACTCCTAGGCATGGCATACACCTGTCCCTGCACTCCTCCTAGGCATGACATAGACCTGTCCCTGCACTCCTATGCATGGCATACACCTGTCCCTGCACTCCTCCTAGGCATGACAGACCTGTCCCTGCACTCCTAGGCATGACATAGACCTGTCCCTGCACTCCTAGGCATGACCTAGACCTGTCCCTGCACTCCTAGGCATGGCATACACCTGTCCCTGCACTCCTATGCATGACATAGACCTGTCCCTGCACTCCTAGGCATGACCTAGACCGGTCCCTGCACTCCTAGGCATGGCATACACCTGTCCCTGCACTCCTAGGCATGACATAGACCTGTCCCTGCACTCCTAGGCATGGCATACACCTGTCCCTGCACTCCTATGCATGGCATAGACCTGTCCCTGCACTCCTATGCATGGCATAGACCTGTCCCTGCACTCCTAGGCATGGCATAGACCTGTCCCCGCACTCCTAGGCATGGCAAAGACCTGTCCCTGCACTCCTAGGCATGACATAGTCCTGTCCCTGCACCCTGACTGTTTTGTATACCTTTTATACAGGAACTATTTCTGCTTTCACTTTCACAGAATCCCCTGAAAAATATCGAACAGCGCCAATGTGGCCAAACTGTGTAACTGCATGTCAGGGGATTTCCTCCTGCAGCACAAGCCTGGTTTGTACACCCTTTGTGCTGCTGCTGTGATGATGTATTCTGTGCAGGGAGCCTGGGGTACAGCGCTGTCAGATTTATGGCAGGAAGGCACAACCGGCAGGGATTTTATATGCAAATTAACCTCTGCAGTGCCGGCTTACTTTGAGATTGATGGAAGCAGGGACATACAGTGGGGTAATGGGATGGAAGAGGGAGTCAGTAACGAGAAACCAAGCACTTTTAGATGATTTGTAGACATGTGCATTCGTTTTAGTACTAAAACGATTTAGTCCGAATTTTGGGATAATTTAGTTTTCGTATGACTCAAGAGATACGAAACTGCTCAGTACAAAAAACGAAAGAAACTAAAATAAAATGCACTACATTTTAGTTTCAGTCCTTTTTGTGATATTACATTGTTGAGTGAAGGAGATCAGCAATGAAGAGCGTAATATCGCAAAGCTACAGAAAAGGTTTGTATGCGTAATCCTTCCCGACCCCTACCCGAAAATCTGACAGTGATAGAGCTCCAGAATACTCACTTGCAGCACAGACAGTCAGCACAGGAGAGGAAACCTTTACTTAACCCTTGCATGTCTATGAGGCAGACAAGATGATAAAAGCAGCTGGAGAAGGAAAACATTCAAATAAATCACACTGAAAGCTAATGACAGAGGAGGGCTGGATAGTAAAAACCCCTTTATAACAAGCAGCGCTGGGAGAAGAGAGGGATTTTATAAAAAGTGTGTTCTCTCCCCTCCCGCTCTGCATAATAGGGGCTTAGGTCTGATACATTTTATATTATCCAGGAGCACTATCCCACTTTCCTCATCTATAATACACATTTTATATAAAGTCCCTCTCCTCTCCCAGTGCTGCTTGTTATAAAGGTTTTTTACGTCTGATACATTTAGTATCCAGCTCTCAGTTACTCTGTCTTTATGAGCCTTCAGTGTGATTTATTTGAATGTTTTCCCTGGATTTAAAGTGCTTTATTTTATTATAAAAATAAATTTGCACCAGTCATCTCTTCTCCGAGATTTCAGACCGAATTACGTTAATATTTTCCCGCTCCCCTGCTTTTATATTCCTGTGTCTCCCCCACAGAGATACAAAGTTTAAGTAAAAGTTCCCTCTCTTGTGCTGGATAAGCATTGCATTCCGAAGTTCTGCAGCCTCCACATGCCAATGCAGTAGGATGTTCTATACAGAGAGGGGCATTAATTAATGCAGGAGGATGTTCTATACATTATACAGAGAGGGATATTAATGCAGGAGGATGTTATATACACTGTACAGAGAGAAGCCTTTTTTTTTTTTTTTTAGCCCTTTAAATCCAGTGGCTGTGAGCGCTGAGATCGGCTGCTGGTTATATTATCTCTCAGTACAATGTATCAGGCTCAGCTGTTACAGTAACTGACTGTAACAGCGCTCAGAGTTTCAGTAAAACAAGGAAATAATATTATTATAACCTCTTATATATAAAACTATATTTACTAGTTTGACTGAAACTCTGAGCACTGTGATGAGCAGCAGTCAGTTACTGTAACAGCTTTGCCTGACACATTGTGCTGAGAGTGAGAGATACTGTAAGAAGCAGCGATCTCAGCCCTCTGAGGAGCCACTGGTTTTCGGATGAATGAAATTAGTTTTCATACTAAAGAACTGAAAACAAATTTCTTTAGCAACTAAATAAATTGCATTTTAGAACTAATCCATTAGTTGAAAACGAAATTTTGTGCTGTGCACATGTCTAATGATTTGCGAATAAGAGGACACTTGTTTAGGAAGGGATCACTGTTTAACCCTTTCACTGCTGAGCAATTCACCCTGTGTGCTGAGCTCATTTTGACCATCAGGTTTAACTGCTATTCAAAGATGTGTTTTATTGCAGAACGTACAGAAATTATATATCGCTTTTTTCAGTGGACTCGACAGATTCATAATACATTGTTACGATCAGGGTGATTCAGAGAGCGGTGACAAGCAGGAGAATGACTGGAGAATGGAAAATTCTAGGTCAAAATAGCCAAACCAGAAAAATTCTCCCTTTCATCTCACTTTCCAAATCGGCTATTTTGACCTAGAATTTTTCATTCTCCTGTCATTCTCCAGCATTTCACCTCTCTCTGAATAACCCTGTATATGTATATCTCAAGTCACATGAGAATGCTTTATCCAAAAATGCCAAAGTATAACTTTGTATACAGATTTTATTTATTTAATATATAAAAATTTATTTTTCAACATTTCAGCATCAAAACCTTTTGTGGGGAAAATATGCCTTGGGGGTAATCTTTTATTTATTCATTTTAAAAAAGCAGAAATGGAGAACACGTTACTTCATCTTTCTAAGAAAATAAGCAATTTTATTCAAAATGAAGAAAATAAACAATATTTTCTCTTGAACCTTAGTACATTGTGTTTTACGGATGATATAACGGTGTATAAAACATGGAATTTTGACTTATTTATGTTTGAAAATTACACAAGATCCCAAAACCAAAGAAGGTTTGCGATTGGGCTTCGGGAATGTGTCCCCAAATTTTGAGCACTATGGGCATGATCAGGGTTGGTGCTCCCGCCACGCAAGCTAGGTACCCACCTAGTGCGCAGCCAGCCCTGACCCGGGTTCCTCATTGCGCGGCTCGCGGAGCTGGCAGTGATGGACCGCAAAGCTGACAGTGTCGGCTTGCTGACTCCCACTAGCGGCGCCAAAGGTGGTCCCCATCTGATGGTGGAGAGTTAAGGGGCAGAGAAGAAAGGAAAGAAAAGAGACCGAAGATGGAAAGGCATAGAAGACAGAAAGAAAAAGAGGCAAAGGAAAGAAAGAGGCAGAGGTAAGAAAGAGGCAGAGGTAAGAAAGAGGCAGAGGTAAGAAAGAGGCATAAAAGGAGGAAAGAAAGAGGCACAAAAGAATAAAAGGAGGAAAGAAAGAGGCACAAAAGAAAGGCAGAGGAACGAAAGAGGCAGAGGAAAGAAAAGTAGAAGAAGAAAGAGGCATTGAAAAGTAGGAAAGAGGCACAAAATAAAGAAAAAGGCGCATGAGGAAAGAGGCACTGAAAAAAGCGGCAGAGGAAAGAAAGAGGCACTGAAGAAAAAAGGGGCATAAGATAGAGTCACTGAACAAAAAGGGGCAGAGAAAAATAGGCACTGAAGAAAAAAGGGGCAGAGGAAAGAGTCACTGAAAAAAAAGGGGCAGAAGATAGAGGCACTGAAGAAAAAAGGGGCAGAGGAAAGAAAGAGTCACTGAAGAAAAAAGGGCAGAGGAAAGAAAGAGGCACAGAATAAAGACAGAGGCAGATGCAAGAAAGAGGCACAGACCAATCCCAGGCCTGGCCAGCAGAGTGGGTAAGGCGTGCATCGACCGACTGACCGTGTGCGGCCCCCCTGCACCTTGTGTGTGTGTCCCGCACAGAGTGTGTGTGGGTTAGGGTGTGTTTGATTTTGGGGGTCTGATTGGGGAGTGTTTGTACAGATGGGGGGGTTATTTTGGACATATGGGGGTATTCAGTTTGGGGGGATTTTGGAGCATATGCAGATGTTTATATATATATATATAGAGATAAATAGTGTAGTGCTGTGTTGTCAGACAGTGTGGTATTTAACAGTTAATGGGCTCAAGTAGCTGGTCTTGCCTACGGCGCAAAATAGTCTAGCACCGGCCCTTGGCATGATAACCGAGGTGCCAAAACAGAAAAACAGCTTGGAATAGGTTTATCCTTACTTCCTTCAAGAGCTACAAAGTTCCTGTTGGTATCCCGATAACGAGTAAGCTCGATCTGTTCATATTCTAGACGAGCAATGCAAAGGAATTTTATTTTTATGGATATAAAATTTGTTTGCAGTCGGGCTTTAGACTGTGCCCCAAACGTTTTAGCACGGCGGATATGACACCCAAGGTTCTAAAATAGTCTAGGTATTTTCTAGGCTGTAACTTAAGAATAAGCCGGAACAATCTTCAAGGTCAAATAAATCACAGTTAGAGCCTTTTACTCATGCGAAGCAGAATTTAGTGTTTCAAGGAAAAGAAGATTTGTGTATTGGTATAATTAACTTTACTGAGTCTTGCTGGGACTTGTCCAAGGAGCTTCTACATTTTTGTACCGAAGACCAGTGCTGAAAAGAAGAAAAAAAAAACGACATCTTTGGAGAAATGTCCATATAGGGTATTTTGACCTAAAATGTGAATCCTCAAGCCAGTTCTTGGAGTATGAAATAACCCTGTTACTTCATTTTGGGATTATGCAGCAGATACACTATATTGCCAAAAGTATTCACTCACCCATCCAAATAATCAGAATCAGGTGTTCCAATCACTTCCATGGCCACAGGTGTATAAAATCAAGCACCTAGGCATGCAGACTGTTTTTACAAACATTTGTGAAAGAATGGGTCGCTCTCAGGAGCTCAGTGAATTCCAGCGTGGAACTGTGATAGGATGCCACCTGTGCTACAAATCCAGTCGTGAAATTTCCTCGCTCCTAAATATTCCACAGTCACCTGTCAGCTGTATTATAAGAACGTGGAAGTGTTTGGGAACGACAGCAACTCAGCCACGAAGTGGTAGGCCACATAAACTGACGGAGCGGGGTCAGCGGATGCTGAGGCGCATAGTGTGAAGAGGTCGCCAACTTTCTACAGAGTTAATCGCTACAGACCTCCAAACTTCATGTGGCCTTCAGATTAGCTCAAGAAACAGTGCGCAGAGAGCTTCATGGAATGGGTTTCCATGGCCGAGCAGCTGCATCCAAGCCATACATCACCAAGTGCAATGCAAAGCGTCAGATGCAGTGGTGTAAAGCACGCCGCCACTGGACTCTAGAGCAGTGGAGACGCGTTCTCTGGAGTGACGAATCGCGCTTCTCCATCTGGCAATCTGATGGACGAGTCTGGGTTTGGTGGTTGCCAGGAGAACGGTACTTGTCTGACTGCATTGTGCCAAGTGTAAAGTTTGGAGAGGGGATTATGGTGTGGGGTTGTTTTTCAGGAGCTGGGCTTGGCCCCTTAGTTCCAGTGAAAGGAACTCTGAATGCTTCAGCATGCCAAGACATTTTGGCAATTCCATGCTCTCAACTTTGTGGGAACAGTTTGGAGCTGGCCCCTTCCTCTTCCAACATGACTGTGCACCAGTGCACAAAGCAAGGTCCATAAAGACATGGATGACAGAGTCTGGGGTGGATGAACTTGACTGGCCTGCACAGAGTCCTGACCTCAACCCGATAGAACACCTTTGGGATGAATTAGAGCGGAGACTGAGAGCCAGGCCTTCTCGTCCAACATCAGTGTGTGACCTCACAAATGCTCTTCTAGAATAATGGTCAAAAATTCCCATAAACACACTCCTAAACCTTGTGGACAGCCTTCCCAGAAGAGTTGAAGCTGTTATAGCTGCAAAGGGTGGACCGATGTCATATTGAACCCTATGGATTAGGAATGGGATGTCACTTAAATTCATATGCGAGTCAAGGCAGGTGAGCGAATACTTTTGGCAATATAGTTTATGTCCGGTTTCTCAATTTGCCTTTTAGTATCACCATGAAACAATGTGCACACGCTGCATTTTCTGGCCATCGTACACATTCCATGCAAGATAAAATCAGCAGAGGTGCTCATTGACAGTGTCACTGTTACTGTAGTGAGGGTCCCTTGTTTCTTTTACATAAAATCAGCCCAGCTCTTGTATCGACTTTGTATAAAAATCACGAACGTCCTGAAGAAAGCGGCAACCGCCTTGGCCTGCATGCTTCATGAAGAGCGGACGGTGCCCACTGGCAGAAGATAAAATGTTTCCATGTATTTTTAAAAATACAGTGTTTCCTACAAGCAGCTAACCTGGTGGAATTGCTTTTTTTTCTAGCTTTGTTTGTATTATCCCCTTCACTACCAATAACAACTATATGTTTTCAAAACACGACCACCAGAAATACCTGTTATTTTTATTTTTACTATAGATTTTTAATTTCTGCGTGCCTAGGAGCACATTACTCTATAGTAAGTAACTACAGGTTTGCCAATTCCCGGCCAAGAAACAAAAACGTCCAAAATAAATGACAGAATAAGTTGCTGTGTTTTTTATCATCTTAAAGCCATTTTCTTGTATCCTTTCAGCATGTCCGTTGTGACTCCCTCTCCCATCATCTGTTGTCGTGTTACAATGGCTCAACTGGGAGGACCACATGACATAACGTTTGTTCTTTTAATGTACATCACAATGGGCGCGCAGTTTTCCCTCCCCGTTGAGCTGCTACAAATGGACAGCAGACGAGTCTACAATGCGCGATCCTCCATAGAAGGCTTGCTCTTTGTAGAGCTATGCGCACAGCGAGGTGGTCACACGAGCATCCGTATAGAAAGATCATTCACACGGATGTTCTTTCTGCATACGTGTGGCCCCAGCTGTAATCTACACTACAAGCCTCTCCATGTATTCCCTTTTCCTGCAAAAATACAGGTTGGGCGCCCCTTATCTGGAACTCTAAAATCTAAAACACCCCGAAATCTAGATGTGACAGATCTCAGTACCCCGACAGGGTCACATCTGTCACTGCCGCTCTTTGCAGGACCCCCGTGTTCTACCCAGGCAGACTCGCGTGCCTTTCTCCAGTCCTCCGATGAAGCTTTAAGGACCGGGACACGTAGAGAGCCTGCTAGCATCCCCCAGAAATAGAACAAGGCTGTATATCTGGTAGTTTTCAGGGTCAGAATGGCACTCTTTTAATTGGGGACAGGCACAGATTTTTATATGGTCAATCCTGGGTTCTTTACATACACAACTTTCACTAGAAAATGTCGGGACACGTAATTAACTAGGACAAACAATAGAATAAGCATTGCTTTACATTCCTAGACAGGACAATGGCAATCATAAATGATAAACAAGATTACAGTCTAAAGACCTCAGATAATGAGGCAGTGTTTGCCTGACAAAGAATATTGACAAAACTACTTAAATATACAGCAGATATTAACACATTCCTGAGACAGGATATGCTGGAAGGCTAATCCTATCATCAGATAACAAGATACTGTCTATTGTATTGCCCATGTGTATCATAATTCTTGCATAACACAGATTATACGAACATTCTGCACATGAGAGGGCAAGAACATGATATCGAACATCAGGCCTACACCCTACAGATATGCCTCCAGGTCCATGCACCCAAGTCCAAAGTGACCTGTGTTACACTGGAAATTTTGGTGTTTTACAGATTTTTTTTTAAACTCCACACCCTGACACTCTGGACGGGTAATGCTGTTCGGCAACACTGCAGAACATAGCGGCACACGCTGGGAGACTCTGCGCAGCGGCTGTTGGTTACATGCTGCACACAGACATTCTGGCTCTGTGCAGCATACCCTTACAAAAAAAACTGCACAGTTCTCCCTGCTAGAGCAAACGCCACTGCTGCAGCAGGAGGGGGATTGCGGCTCCCCTGTCGCAATCCCCTTCCTCTCAGACATCAAATTCTCCTAGCACGCAGGGCGCGTGCCGATGTCCAAACGCTACGGAACTTGCGTACATAATGTTCACAAGTCCTGTAGTGCTGCACAACTTGCGTTTCCTACGTAAGAAGCACAAACTGCGCAGAGAAGGTTCAGGTACTTCCGAGTTCGGGAGTCCCTGAGCCGAAGAGGTGAAGCTGTGCGCCGCGAGGGATGAAAAGGTGAGTATAACTGGGCAAAATAAAAGAGAAATTCAAAAATATATTGGGCAGAGACTGTCCGTAGCCTCTGCCCCATTATTTAAGGGCAAATATAATTTCCACTGATTTCCAGTAGAGTGTTCCTTTAACGTCCCAGTTGGAATCAGGCCCTTACTCTTTTACTCCGTATCCTTTGGAAATAAATAACCATTTATTATGTTGATATCAAGGATTTTTTTTAAGTGGTTCTCATAAGGAAAGGTTTAAGGGATAATTACTTCTAATCCTCTTCAAGAAAGAATGACTAATTTTATGGATTTGTATCTTCTAGAAGCCAAACCCGTCATATACGTAGTCATGTTTTGAGTTTATGTATCAGAGCGAGGATGCTAGACAAGTTGCTCCTCTGATTCAGTGTGTTCTTTGGATTTGGGCTAGATTGGCCCTATTCTGTAAAGCACTATTTTTCTTTATAAGCGACGCGCCAAAACACGAGCGGGCTGTGCTCCGATTTTATAACAGTGAGATGTATATCTGTAAAACCTTTTCTTTTTATTTTGTCTTTAATTTCTCAGCGTAACATCATCATGGCGGAATTACTCTCGTCATTCCGATAAATATAAAACAGATGGAGCTGATGGGAAATACGGAAACGGGCTGCAGGTTTTCTCATGTGAATTCATACCCACACTATATACCTGCATAACATCTTTTTTATCTGTAGTGCTGCCAGGGAATCCACGCTCTCCAAAGGGTCGCAACTTTGGCATGAGAGCATTACGACAGAGACTGGTATTTACATTTTCTTTCTGCTAGCTGGTGTTTGCTTCCCTTTATTCTATTTTTAAGTAAATGAGAGAAACAAGAGCATAAAAACTATTTTAAAGATATTTTTTAATATTCGCAAATCCATCGTTTCACACCTAACCACTTCTTGATATGTGATAGGTCTTAGGCACCGAACTGCGCATGCACAACGCACGTGGCAAACGGACGCAAGTTAGGCAAGAACGTAAAACCGCTAGGGATGTACATGGCTGAGAAATTAGTTTTGTTTAGTTTCGTTTCAGTATGTTTTTAAACCATTTCGTTTTTGGAATTTCGTAACTAATTTCGTTTCGTATTCCGTTTCAGATCGATTTGAAATTTCGGATCGATTAGAATTTCATATCAATTCGTAAGTTGATATCAATTCTAATTTTGGATCACTAAACAAAACCTCAATTAATCAAATTTTGCTGTTAAAAGAAAAGCTAGGGTTAAATTTTAAGCTGTGTCACAAATTTAGTATTTGAGTCAAATTAAACAGTGAAACAAAATTGATTTGTTTCATAAAGTCCTTTGCTGACTATTACTTGTATTCTAAGTTTAAGATCAATTCGATAGTTGATATCAGTTATTCAAATTTTTCTTTTATGATGATGATGACACAGTGTAAAACAAAATAAATTTGTTATATACCGTTTTTTGTTTTGTTTCAAATTCGTATCGTATCGATTCGTTATTCGGAAGTACTTCTGAATACGAATTATCAAATTTCGTTCCAAATTCCGAATTTTTCCGAAACGAATGCACATCTCTACCGCTAACACGGACGCGCAGAGTTCTCCACGTCCACCACGTCCTCGTAGCGTTCTGTGTGCGTGATGATGAGATGCCAGATGCAGCGCATTTGCGATGTCCAGCACCTTGACGCACAAAATGCCTTTTCATATCCTTTTTCATAGAAAAAAAAAACCTTGGCTGGACTGCAGGAGAATAAAAAAAGCAGAAAGTCTGCTATTTTTCGAAAAAGTGTTTAAACTAATAAAAAATGCATTTAAAATGTGTCTAAATGCAAAAAAAAAAGGTAATCTAAAAAAGAATAGAAATGTCTGTTACAGAATTAAAACGCCTTTTTTTAAAAAAAAAAAATTGGCAATCAAAAATTTCAAAAAGCTGTATGGGGTTCCCTCTTACTGGCGCTGCTTACTTGTATAGTACGATAAACAACTTAACATGTATGTCAAATTGCAAATGCAATAAATGGATGCAGTGGTGCTATTGCGTGTATCAACCTATCACTAGAGAAAATCCGCTGAGGTGTGGACTCGAGGTCAGTCCTTCTGATAGTCTAGTGTTCCTGCTGGATAAGGACGTTGTTATATCAATGACCCTAGGGTCTTAAACGTTCATGGGTGTCCTTTTTGGATGTGCGAGGATCCTCTGGTGCTATGGTCTCCTTCTTTGCCTCAAAGACATAAGCGGTACAAAACCAGAAAAATAGTGCGACCTGACGAGGATCGTGCAGATAATAAAGAAATAGAAAAACACATTTATGTGGTGAGTAGCTAGCTAGAAAATGTCTTCGCTCATCATTTATTGTGTTGTTAGCCCATAAAGGTGGCCAAACGTTCCTTCTTTTGTTCTCCTCCCTTCTCTCCTCTGCGTTGGGACTATGCGGCCATGGGTCTTTGTCGGGATCGGATCGCTTCACACAGGTCCTCAAATCGCGTATGTATAGAGTAGGATAATCACACAGGGAGGCAGTCGATAAATAAAATAAAGGGATTTTGTTGGGGCTAACAAAAGTTAAACAAAAATGGTAAAACCAAATGTTAGTAGGGGTTCCGCAGGACGCGTTTCGCCAGATGCGATACTGGCCTCTTCAGTAGGGATGAGCCGAACACCCCCCTGTTCGGTTCGCATTCGAACTCGATCAATTTCAAAAGTTCGAGGTCGAACACGAACCGAACTCAATGCAAGTCAATGGGACTCAAAAGTTCGATTTTTAGAGTGCCCTCCAAGAGGGCATATATGCAAGATATTTGCCATAAAAGGTGTATGGGGGTCCGGGTAGTGCCCAGAGGGACAATAAACAAGGACAACATTTTTTAAAAAAAAGACGTTTTTAACCACTTCGCTGCTGAGGACGCGCTCAGCGCGTCCTCAGCAGTCCCGCTGGTATGCGGAGGACGCGCTGAGTGCGTCCTCCCATCGGGGTCAGCGTTCGGCCGGGTTCCGGACGATCGCTGGCCCCTCCGGTGCGGGCTGACATCCTGGATGTCAGCCCGGCATCCGGACCAGCAGCCGCCAGAATTAGGTGTCATCGCGGGGGCGCGATGACACCTAATTCAGGCGCCCCCCCCCGCATGTGCGGAGGAGGAGCCTGAAAGGGAGGGGGGGGGATGTCCTTCGGACCTCTCTCCCTCCCGATCGGCGGCGCACAGGGGGTTAACCCAGGCATCATTTGGAAGGGCACAGCCTGCCCTTCCAAATGATGCCTGGCATTAACCCCTGGGGAGCTGGATCGCGAATCGGCGCTGAAAAGCGCCGGTTCGCGATCCTTTCCCGGAGCTGGCCGACATCTTGGATGTCGGCCAAGCCTCCGGGAACTCCCCCAGAGGACTGGCGTCATCGTGCGTAGCACGATGACGCCAGTCCTAGACTTAACCCCTAACTGCCACCAACTGTGGAGATAGGGAGTTCATTGGAACTCCCTATCTCCCGATCCGTGGCAGCTAGGGGTTAAATTTTGGTATGGTTGGATCGGCCAGAGCATGGCCGTTCCAACGATACCAAACATGAAAGTGAAAAATTTTGTATAAAAAAAAAAAAAAAAAAATTTAAAAAAAAAAAATAAACACTTTTTTTTAATTTTTTTTGGTTTGTTAATGCAGCAATATTGTTCCCATTTCAATTATAATGTGAACAATGATGCTGCACTAACGATTTTTGTATGCGGTGCGTTTGTTAAAAATAGTGTCTTTTTCCCCAAAAAAAAATGTAACGAGACCCCATCTCTAATTTTTTTAACAAGCGCACCCCATACAAAATATAACCGCAATTGCTCGCATGTTAAAATGTGGAAAAAAACACTTTACACATTATTGAAAATACATATTTTATTGCATTTTTTGTTATAATATACAGACATGACATAACGTATACATATAATAATGACATATTATGAATCTACTGAGTCTGACGGAAAGAACGATATATAGTATGTCTGGGTCATATAATAAAATAAGCCTTCAAAACACGTTTAAACATGATGCGCAAAACAGGTAAAAAATGACCTCAGCATAGGGGCGGGAAAAGCCTCAGCAGCGAAAGGGTTAAAAGGAACAGTGAGTTTTCCATAAAATAAGGGTTAAAAATAAAAACGAAAAATTCCTTCAAATATCATGCCTAGGAGGTCCCCATAACCTGCCCGTGAAGTGGCGGATTTGTAGGATGTATAGAAACCTCTCCATCAGAAACCCACACACGACACCTAGCCACCCTTAAGGGGTTAAAATGCACAAGGACTGGCTACTATCCTGTTAGATGAGGGAATGTATTATATGTATCAAGCAAGGTATATATGACAATGGATAGTCAGAGACTCTAGGGACTCAGCTTGTACGCTTTATGATAAACATTTTCACGTTGTGTTGTGTTGTGTTACTAATGCAGAAGCAGCAAGTCCGTCCACCACGCTTGCACCAAAACTATAGATCTAACACAATAATAACTGTATGCTCACATAGGCCCTTCAGGAGAGGTACATGACATACAAATATTGGAATATTACGTTTAAATCTAAGGAGTGTGATAAAGATTTTATTAAGCCCTTGATGACAAATGATGTAACATCTACATCATTAATGATTGGCTTTACAGAGCCCTGGTCCTTAAGGGGTTAAACAGCATATCAGAGAAAATGTAGTAGAAATGAACACTTCTTAGAATTCAGAAGCACAGTGTTCATACATGTGCAGGAGCCACACTCAGTCTCAGTCTGCAGGCAATGTTTCAAATTCCTGAGACCAGACTAATTAGAAGTACATGTTATTTCCAAACACTAATTAACACCTGTTGTTTACAACGTTTGAGAGCCCTGCTGATGCTGTAAGCAAGCACATGTCATTTAGAGGTGAGAATCTTTGCACCTAGACCAGTGGTCCCCAACCCTGGTCCTCAGGGCCCACTAACAGGCCAGATTTTGCAGATCACCATGGGGAAAAGCAGACTGAATCCTGCAATCACTGAGCAGCAAATCATAACACCTGTGCTGTGCTTCAGATATCTGGCAAACCTGGCCTGTTAGTGGGCCCTGAGGACCAGGGTTGGGGACCACTGACCTAGACAATACATTAGGCAGACTGTAAAGCATGCTTTCCTTGTAAACTAGATAATCCACATCACCCATTGCAGCATTTTAAAGATGAAACACAGGCGGCACAAAAAAATCCTATGCAATCCTCATGCACAGTATGCCAGGGGTCTCAAACTCACGGCCCCCAAACATTATTTGGACTACAAGTCCCAGGATGATTTCAATGCAATACATGGCGAGGGAATCCTGGGAGTTGTAGTTCAAAAACATCAGGGGCCCCAGAGTTTGAGACTAGAGCCCTGCTGGGAGCACATGTCATTTAGAGGTGAGAATCTTTGCACCTAGACAATACATTAGGCAGACTGTAAAGCATGCTTTCCTTGTAAACTAGATAATCCACATCACCCATTGCAGCATTTTAAAGATGAAACACACAGGCAGCGCAAAAATCCTATGCAAGCCTCATGCACTCTAAGCACATGTAATTTTGAGGTGTGAAAGTTTCAGAAAAATGTACACGTGTGCAAATATTTTAAATAAAGCCAGAATAATTTTATGACCTTCATATTTGTCTGACAAACAGATAATACATTACGCTGCAGCATGTGTTGTTGACATATGTTGGTAGATGTATGTAATGTGTGTTATGTGTATGTAACATGTTTATGCTATTATACATACCACTTCTTGACGACGTACACAGTCCGTCCATTGCTAATCATCGCCCACATGCGTGCCTTCTTGCCCTGGGTAGTTTTTTAATTCAATATCTAATAAACGGTTGCTTATAATATTCTGCAGTAAAGAGTCTCTTTATTTCTAGATTTTTTAGTATTTAAGCATTTTTTATACTTTTTTCAAAAACACATTTTTTTTCGAACACGCCAAAAAGTTTGAAGTTCGCGAACTTTCGAACTGCCAATGTTCGAGTCGAACTTCGAACTGATCGAACCGAACAGCTCATCCCTACTCTTCAGCTGCATTCAATTCAAAAAGATGTTTAGAAAAATAAATAACTAAAAAGACTTTTTGCTGAAAATGAAAAGAATAAACAACTTAATAATAATAATAAAAAAAATATTATTTCCCATTGAATCCTATGGGATTCGCCTGTTTTACATGTTGAACTAAACCACTGAAAATCAGGGGGCCATATTACATTTCTAATGATAACGTTAGCGCTCACCTGTGTGAGCGTTAACGTTAGCCATGGTTGTCCTAGTGCGGGTGCACCATATTACAATCCGAACGCTACCGTATTAAAAAACCCATCAGCAATTTTGATGTTGTGCTTTTCAGCGCGAGGTTACTGTACTTTGCGCTCCCTATGCTTAACATGGGGAGCGCATAGTTGTAATTAACGTTAGGATTACAAGGTCCCAACACTAATTACGCCCCGCAGTGGTTACTGAAACGTTAATCACAGCTAGGACCTGGTGCTAACTGATTCCACTTCTGCAGTCAACAACTGCTGAAACCCCCCTCCCCAAAATCACATACTCACCTCTCAAGAACGGCAGTTCCATCCACTTCTTCTTGCCGCCGGGAGCAGAGAGAGACTGGGAGAAAAGGTCCCTCAGTATCCCTTTGCAAATCACTACGCCGACCTGCCGGATCTCGCGAGGCAAGATCCTGCAGGTCATGTGACTGGCAGCAGACGCCTCAATGGAGTCCTATGGACTCTATGCTCGCAGTAGTGCTTAGCGCCGTGTTACAGTGCAGACTGCTGGTTTTTGTGCCTGCCCTGTAATATCACGCTAAAACAGGGACGCTAAGGAGAAACCTGCAGGGGCAGATTTTTCTCCTTAGAATCCACTGGTTTAGCGCAATGATCGTAATAGTGCCCAGGGCAATTTTTCATGTTTCCTGTACCAGGTCGTTTGATGTCATCCGACAAATCCCATTCAAATGGGAAAGATCGCTAATCTGCTGTAGTCGCACGAAGTTATCCGATGGAAGTTGGAGACAGTGGAAGAGGGTTGAATCTCCTCTGTGTTGTGGGATTACAATGGACAACTTGTTTGTCGCACGAATACCGACCCAGTTGACAGCCAGCCTAAAGCAGGGGTCTTCATATCCTCCATATCCTAGCAGGCATTAAGGATTTAGTATAATCTGACCTAAAGAGAGAATTACTACCTGTCACGAACGCGAAGGAAACGCAGGCTTAAGCAAATCGCTATCTGTCTACCCGAGACCTAAAATAATGACTACGCGGCCCACAATACCCCGTGCGTGCTTGCCTAACTGTCACGGCAACGCCTTCGCTCCAGAAGGGCACGCCACGTGATGAAATGGTTACAGGGTTGCAACGCAGTATCTGTCTACACTCGACCAGGAGTACTGACTACATTGCCCACAATCCCTGTACCCGCTTTCCTTGTACTATTCGTCACACTGCCACCACAAACCGACTTTTTACCCAAGATGCTTACTGTCTGAACCAGAGTTGTTTTGAGACTCTGGTCATGCACCCCAAAATAGAAAACAGTCCAGCGACTGCACCACACCACAACTCACTGTTTAGTAGATAGACTCGAGCTTAAACAAAGGCAAATCTCTATGATAATCCAGTCCTTCAGTTAGCGTGGATCGAATATCAGGCAGAAGCAGATCTTATTGAATTTTATATTTATTATGATAAACCAAAAAATTATATATCACAGTGCATTTGGTTACAGAAAAAATAGATATAATAATTAACAATTTACACACGCAAAGCAGCAAAAATAAAGAGGATTAAAACACAGAACCTTACTCACATGTCAGCAAGTGAACAGGACATCTGTGACTCCTGGGGCTGGAGATTGGAAACACGGGCAGATCCTCACTTCTTACGTGAACCCCAATTGAAAAAGCCCTTGCTGGACTCAGAATATATAGATTTTCCAGTTCATTCAAAATACAGTCAATAGATGGTACAGCCCACCCTGTACATTTCCCAGAATCCCCCCTCCTGTTAATTTGTGGGCATGCTCCGTGTACTTCTTCATTAATTTAATTCCTAGATATAATATCAATTTTCCGAAGATTGCCTCTATTGATCAAAGGATGTGCCCACTTCTTTGATCTACGTGATCACTTACAAGGTTCTGCTGCTGGGTCTGGGAAAAAGCTCCTTGGTGTGAAATGCTTGTGGACCCTTGTGGGGCGGAACAAAGGAAATTCCATTAGACCAAATGGGGCAATTTCCCCCCCCCTTATCATGCAGATCAAAGAAGACTTATTCCCCTATTATTCTGCAAAAGCAGTGATATCCCTTCACAAGGGCTTAGTGGCCAGCACAGAGACAAAGATCATTAACATTTTAATTACTTTCTAGAACACGCTAGAAAGTAATTACCTTGAAAAAGGCCCTTGGTGGCCCGAAACATTGGTTTTTAAATGTGATCAATAAACATTTATTATTTTTTAAGCCCTCGTGTGCCTCCACCGTTTACTTCTATACTTTTTTGGGAGCTAAGCACCGAGGCAATCCTCAAAACGACTGCAGGAACCTTTGGCCCACAGCACACTCCTTCAGGATATGAGTGCCCGGCTCACTTGTTGTTTTTCGTATATATATATAGATAGAGATAGATATACAGTGGCAAGAAAAAGTATGTGAACCCTGTGGGATTACGTGGAGTTTTGCATGAATTGGTAATAAAATGTGCAATGATCTTCATCTAAGTCACAACAATTTGAAAAACACAGTCTGCTTAAAATAATACAACACAAACATTATATGTTTTCATATGTTTATTGAACATAACATGTAAACATTCACAGTGCAGGGTGGAAAAAGTATGTGAACCCCTAGCCTAATGACTTCTCCAAGAGCTAATTGGAGCCAGGAGTGAGCCAACCTTGAATCCAATCAGTGTGATATTATTGGATGTGTTGCTGAAAGCTGTCCTGCCCTTTAAAAACACACACCAGTTTTGGGTTTACTGGTTTCAAGAAGCACTGCCTGATGTGAACCATGCCTCGCAGAAAAGCGCTCTCAGAAGACCTACGATCAAGAATTGTTGACTTGCATGAAGCTGGAAAGGGTTACAAAAGTATCTCCAAAAGCCTTGATGTTCATGTGTCCACGGTAAGACAGACTGTCTACAAATGTAGAAAGTTCAGCACTGTTGCTACTCTCCCTAGGCGTGGTCGTCCTGTAAAGATGACTGCAAGAGCACAGTGCAGAATGCTTAATGAGGTAAAGAAGAATCCTAGAGTGTCAGCTAAAGACTTACAGAAATCTCTGGCACATACTAACATTTTTGTTGACACATCTACAATAAGGAAAACATTAAACAAGACTGGAGTACATGGGAGGACACCACAGAGGAAGCCATTGCTGTCCAAAAAGAATATTGCAGCACGTTTGAAGTTTGCAAAAGAGCACCTGGATGTTCCACAGCACTACTGGCAAAATATTCTGTGGACAGATGAAACCAAAATTGAGTTGTTTGGAAAAAACACATAACACTATGTGTGGAGAAAAAAAGGCACAGCACACCAACATCAAAACCTCATCCCCACTGTAAAACATGGCGGAGGGAGCATCATGGTTTGGGGCTGCTTTGCTGCCTCAGGGCCTGGACGGATTGTTGTCATTAAACTCTGGAATTCATTTTTCCATTATCAAGACATTTTTCAGGAAAACGTAAGACCATCTGTCCACCAACTGAAGCTCCGCAGAGGATGGGTGATGCAACAAGACAATGACCCAAAGCATACAAGTAATTCAACAAAAGAATGGCTTCAACAAAACAAAATACGCCTTCTGGAGTGGCCCAGTCAGAGTCCTGACCTCAACCCGATTGAAATGCTGTGGCATGACCTTAATAGAGCGATTCACACCAGACATCCCAAGAATATTGCTACACTGAAACAGTTTTGTGAAGAGGAGTGGTCCAAAATTACTCCAGATCATTGTGCAGGTCTGATCTGCAACTACAGGAAACGTTTGGTTGAGGTTATTGCTGCCAAAGGAGGGTCAACCAGTTATTAAGTACAAAGGTTCACATACTTTTCCACCCTGCACTGTGAATGTTTACACGTTCTGTTCAATAAAAACATGAAAACCTATAATGTTTGTGTTCTATTATTTTAAGCAGACTGTGTTTTTCAAATTGTTGTGACTTAGATGAAGATCAGAGCACATTTTATGACCAATTCATGCAAAACTCCACGTAATCCCAAAGGGTTCACATACTTTTTTTTGCCACTGTATAGACACATATGTATATAGATATACATATATCTATATATATCTATATGACGGATATATATCTATCTAATCGTTACACTATCCACCTCCTAAACATATCCTGGGATTTCGGTCAGGGGAGGCAAACAACATATACTGTATTTCCCGATTCTTGAATCCTTCAAGAGTACTAGATCTTCAAACGCTCCAGCAGGAGCCCAACATTGAGAAATCTTGATCTGTTCTTATTCTGGAGCTTTGAAAAGGAATTTATTTTATTGCATATTGGCTCGAGGATACATTCCCAAAGCCGCAGCATACCCGACATTGCAAGAAATGTGCCGTTCACAAATGTGACGCTGTATCCATAATGGACTCCGAGTCTTCTTGCAAGTGCCTCGGGGACACAAGATGCATACATCGAATTTATGTTGTGTAAAATGTGTTGGCGACATTACATATATACATTAGGGCTGAAACAACTAATCGATGAAAATAGTTGACAACTATTTCCATTATCGATTAATTGGCTGTCGATTAATCGATTTGTGCACAGCACACACTGTTTTTAGTTCTAACCTCAGATTCTGCTTTTGTCCTGTCTCAGAGAGGCAGCGTAGGATCGGATCTGTGCATGCACGCAGCTCCAATCCAACGGTCTGTGCAGACACTATGGATCTTGCGTATATAAATGCGCAAAGCCCGTAGCAGTGCACAATTTGCGGTTCGAATGCTACGACAGTTGTGTAGGAGCACAAGTTGCACAGAAAAGCTTCTGGGACTTCCGGGTTTGGGAGTCCCTGAGCCAAAGAGGAGGAGCTGTGTGTGGCAAAGGTCAAAAGGTAAGTAAAACCCCCAGAAAAGAAAGGAAAAATAAAAAAATGACTGGACAGAGGCTGTCCGCACGGCTTACGGCAAGAGCGAAATAGCGATTTCCCAATGTTAAGATAGGAACGTAATCTGGGCCAATGTCTACAGAAGCTAACGCTAAAACGGGGACGCAAAGGAGAAAAATATGCACCTGCAGGTTTCTTCTTTATCATCCCCGTTTTAACGTGATATTCCAATGCAGGTGCCAATATAGCAGCCTGCACCGTAACACGGCACTAAGCCGCGTGATGCTGGCAGCAGCGCTAAGTTCCGCCACAAGCATCCGCTCCATGGAGTCCAAAGGACTCCATTGAGACTAACGCTGCCGGTCATATGACCTTCAGGAACTCACATTGCGAGATCCGGCAGGTTAGCGTAGTGATCCGTAGAGGGAGACTGGGGGACTTTTTTTCCCCAGTCTCACTGCTCCCGGTGGCCAGAAGAGGCGGTTGGAGCCGCCGTCCTCACCACGGGATGGGAGGTGAGTATCTTATTTTTGGGGGGATTTTTGGCTGGTGCTGTCAGATGCAGAAGCGGAATCCATTAGCACCAGGTCCTGGCTGTGAGTAACTTTTCAGTAACCGCAGCCGGATGGTAATTAGCGTTAGTACATTGGAATCCTAACGCTAATTAACTCGTTGTGCTCCCCATGTTAAGCATAGGGAGCGCAAAGTACAGTAACCTTGCGCCAAAACGCGCAAGCTACGAATCGCTAGCGGGTTTTTCAACCCGGCGTTAGCGTTCGGATTATAATATGGTGCGCCCGTGCTAGGGTCACCAGGGCTAAGGTTAACGCTCACTCAGGTGAGCACTAACGTTAGCATCGGGAATGTAATATGTCCCGTTATTTAGAATCAGCAGTTATCGTATTGTTAATCGTGGAAAAGGACACGGTAAGTTTAGGATCATTAAAATAAAAAAAATAAAAAGAATTTAAAGTTTCTTGGGTCAATGTCAGATTTTAGTTTAATGATTGACTGTGCAAAACATTATTTTTCCTTGCTCTTATTCCCAGATGCTGATTAGTCTAATATATCATGTAAGCGTCATTATCTCATGTTCCAAAATACCTAATGCATAAGAACCCATCAAACATACTGATATCCAGAGGTGGCTTGAAGAAAAAATAATGAGCTCGATGCAAATATCTCAAGACGGCTTCCAGATGACGTCTGAAGAACGAGCACCCGTGTAAATTAAACCATTACGGCTCAACTAGGGTTTATTTGTGTTATCGCCACAATGACAACTTAGTCACTTTCAGCCTTTCAAATGTTAGACCAATGATTGTTTGGTTTCCACTCTACCATTAAACAAACCTTCATCTTCAGAAAGCCAAATTCTTTTAAAAATAAATCACGTTTTACGTCAAGCTCTTGCCAAGCTAAATATTTTTCGGTTTTGGATAATTATGTAATTTCCAGATTTGTTGCAATGGCAATGGCTGATAAGTCAATCATCAGACGGAGAAATATTCCAGAACATCTTTATTAGTTTGTCCTTCACCGACGTTCGTGAAATATAGTCCTGCAAACCCTCCTTCTTCCCGCTTTTAGCAGAGCTTTCACCAAAGCATCTTATATCTGGATAATCTCAAGGCTACGGTGGAAAAAAAAAAACGATAAAAAAAAAACGTTTAAGGTTTAATATACGTTGAAATAAAATTAATGAAATAACACAAAATTAATTTCGGGGGAAAGCCAATAATAGCAAGTTCTGTTTTTTCAGGTTCTTCAATTTCATTTGTTTCAGAAAGTTTATAACTTAAGTAATTGAGCCTCAAATATATATATATGCAAATTTTATATTTTAATAATTCTCCCTTAAGGGGTTTATTTATTTATAAAGGATTTTACCAGGAAGGATACATTGAGATTTCTCTCGTTTTCAAGTATGTCTGGGTTCAAGAACATTAAATTGTTACAGAAATACAAAGTAATAAAATGCAAAATATTAAAAAAAACAACAAGAAAAACCTCAACACAAATATACACAATGTGACAGGAAGCCAGGAATGGTTATAAATGGGATATACATAAGAGGAGAACTCTTAAAACCCCAAGGAAATGTATATCAGCTTGTGTGTACTGTAGCTGGGCATTCTGGGAGTTGTAGTCTGGGCCCCTGGGGTTGGGATAATGGAGTGAAGGGTGGGCCATTATCCCAGCAAGCCTGACTCACAGGTGTGGCTTTTCAGGCTTGCTCAGCCTTAGGCCCCGTTCACACTTGGGCGTTTTACAGCGTGTTCCTACGTGCTGTAAAATGCCCAAACACGGAAAATCGCATGATTTCCTGTGGGCCCGTTCACACCTGGGCGTTTTACAGCACGTAGGAACTCGCTGTAAAACGCCATACGCCCAAAGAAGTACAGGAGCTTCTTCGGGGCATATTGCAGCCCGTTCATGGCCATAGACTGCAGCGTGAACGCGCTGCAATGCGCGTTCGCACGTTTTTAACGTTTGCGCAATACGTGTGCCAAAAACGTGCGTATTACGCACATATGAAAAACGCTGAGATGTGAGCCCAGCCTTAATATAAGGGAATCTGGTGTAAAGTGGAAGAGGGGAGTGTTCAGCTTGTTGTAGAGATAGTTGAAGGAAAGCAAACCGTTTGATTGCTGTGAACCACTGAATTGCTGTGTATCACAAGTGCTGTGTATCAGGCTGTGTGCAGTAGCCCTGCTCCTCTACCCACAAGCACATCACCAGGTTTGCCAGGATTTAGAATTTCCTGGCATCCAGTCACCAGATTGCGTGTTGACATAATCCTCTCTCAGACTGCTCGCAATAGCGAACGTCTTGAGAGAAGGCAGCTGATGGGTTGATTCTGTGCATGCGTGCAGGGCTGCCATCAGAGGGGTGACAGCCCATGGTATGTTCAGGGGCCCAGTGTCTCCAGGGCGCCTGACCCTTGCCAAACCCTGAGCAGCTTGTCTAATTTCCAAAGTTTTACAGGTCCCTCCATTTCACCCAGACCTGGCTCACCAAGATGCCAAATTTCCCATGAGCCACAGCATCTGGGGCTAATATGCTTTATCTTTCATTAGCTGAAACGGGCAGCTGAGGGAAGGGGGGCCCAACCAGTGGTTCAGAAAGGGGCCCCAAAAGTTCTGATGGCAGCACTGCATGCAGGAGTGCACAGCTTCGATCCGTCATTCTGCGCAGGCGCTATGACATCTGTATAGAGAAAGTACATATGTTCCAAGCGATGTCAGCAGCATCTGCCCAATTAATTAAAGGCAAAAAAGGGATGGGGTGTAATTTTAAAGTTTTGCTTTAATCTGGCCCTGCCTATACCATAAAATTCAGTCCATGTAGGTGTATGATCTAGGAAATGTAATGCTGTGATATGTTTCTGGGTGGAGTCATAGGCAGGGCCGGATTGGCATCTCAGGAGCCTGTAGGCACAGAAATGTGGAGCGCCCCTACCCCTCCCCCTCCCCCTCCAAAAAAAAACCCATGCCAAAATGACTTTTAAAATTTTTGTTTTGGGGCAAATTAAAAAAAAAAATCGTAAAAAACTGAAACAGTTTCTCTCTGAGCTCAAATCAAAAGAAGGGACAGAATCTGTTGTCTTAGTTAAGTTAGTGCAGCGGCATGGTTTGTTTTATATGAAAAAACATATATTATCTCTGCCGTAGAACAGGAAAACTAATAAACTTTACTTTTTTCAATTTTGTTTTATTCTTTCGGATCATTTTAAAGAATAGACTCTGACTTTTCCAATGACACCTCACATTACCTTGTGCGGTGTACAATTAGATAAGTAACAATTAGATAAGTAAATCAGAGATGCAGGGTTCTAAAATCACCCTGTCTCTCTTCACTGCAGTACCACAGTCTTGCTTGTAGATGAAACTATCAGGGCTTTTCAGAGAGAGGTGAAAACCTTGAGAATGACTGGAGAGTTGAAAATTCTGGGTCAATATAGTCAAACCAGAAAAATTCTCCCATTTATCTCACTTTCCAAATTGGCTATTTGGTCTAGATTGTTAATTCTCCTGCCAATTCTCAAGGTTTTCACCTCTCTCTGAATAGCCCTGATAGTGTTGCATCATCAGCTCCACACTTGCTGGTAGTGTGGGAAATGAGAAGGTGAGTTAGTGCAGCATCTGTGCTGTGTTAGTAAAAAAAAAAGAGAAAAATAGTATTTAATTTGTTATTTTACGATACATCTAACCTGGTTATATTTAATATCACTGGAAAGGCCATAATCTGGCCTTTCCAATGATACCTCATATGTTCCTCTAGCCCTTAGGGTTCCACAGATACAGTGGTCTAAATGATTGTAAAAACAAAAACGTTTTTTTTTTTACAAAGCAAGGCGCCCCCTTGTGGCAGCTGCCTGTAGGCACATGCTTACTTTGCCTAGTTATAAATCCGGCCCTGGTCATAGGAACATCATGGCAGCCCTTGATGTCGAGAAACAAAATAATGAAACAGTTTTGCAAACTGAGACTACAGGGTCAGAGTGCTTCTATTATAACCATTTTAATAAGGGAATTTTTTTTAAATACAAACCTTCTCTTTGCATTCATAGAGTATTGGTTCTTACAGTTTAAGTGAAGAAAAAAATTAGATTAGTGAAAAAAATATCCTGTTTCACATTGTGCTTTCAGTTCCTGTGTTATATTATTAGACACAGTACAAAAGGTTCCACATCACTGGAAACAGAACAAAAGCGAGATACAATGGCATAAGATTTTATGAATTGGACTAGAAGTTAAGTTTTAAATGCCTGTATTTTCCTAGTACCTTAAATCACTTCCTTGGGGAGGCCGACTCGGAGGCCGCACACGTTTTTATAATTATGCACGTCCCCGGTGCGGTCTGACCATTCACGGAGAGAGAATAAAAATATATCATTCTTTGTCACATCAAAATGAATATCGAATTTCAAACGAGCTACAGAGTACATCAGACATGGAGAAAAACTTGATGGTTTGGAAAGAAAAGAAAGGAATGTCGAGAAAAAGGGGAAAAAAGAGATGTTAAATAAAAAAAAATTGAAGAAATAGTCCACCTGCTTAATATATAAATTGAAAAGGAAGAATATCAGTTCTTTGGTTACCTGCCTATTTTTCTCCCCCCAGGAGTCTTGTATTTCATGAATGTCTACCACATGAGTCCTAATTTCTTCATGTTGGGCCAGCTAGCAGGTTATGTGTTTATGACTATTGTGGTGTGGAAATAGGCGCTCCGCATGATCCAGGTGCCTCTAGGTGCACAATCTACATCCACACACTGGATACAGAAAAAAGAAAGGGCAATAATGTCACGATTCCAGCCTGAGCCCTATGGGTGAACCGATCCAGGCTGGCTCTTACCCCTGTCTGGTCCATCCCTCCTCACCTTCTGCTCCTGGATTTCCCTGCTGCCTGGCAGGTCTCTGACCACCTGACCTTTAATATTGGCCTTCTTCCAATGTAAGGCAGCATCTCCCACCCTGCAGTGCTCAGTAATATGGATCATTCTGCTGCCTGTTGTTTTGCTATTTATCCTGCTGATCAGGGCCAGCCCGTCCATGGAGCCGGATGGTGCGGTGGCTACAGACAGCCTTTGCCATTGGTGGCATTTTGCTGCCCTGTCAACGGTCGCGGCATGAAGTGCCCAACGCACACCTCGACCAGGCCGGCCTCGGGCTTTTTTTCTGCCAGTACATGCCGGTACTCAGTACCAGCACCTACTGGCAGGGCAGACGCCCCTCAGCTAGGATGCAAGCCATGTGCTCTCAAGGTCCAAGCCAAATCACAAAAGGGCTGATCTCTTCCTGGAACTCCTGGTTGAATCAAAACAAGGTTGGACTAGAGTCTTGTCTCCCCCCCACCAGAGTTGCATCCCTCCCAACAACAATGTATACACCTTTATCCCAGTGGGAGTCACCATATGAGGTAACCACTCTAAAGGAGGCTGGCTTAATGATGTCACAGCTAAACACATGGCAGGGGTCAGCAACCTTGGCTCCCTGATGTTTTTGGAACTACATCTCCCATGATGCTCAGGCACCCATTAGACTCACTGAGCCACATTATTATTATTATTATTGTTGTCATTTATATAGCGCCAACAGTTTCCGCAGCGCTTTACAATAACCAAAGGGAACGAAATACATATAAACTGACATAGGATGGAAACAAGAGGTGTAGAGGGCCCTGCTCATAGGAGCTGACAATCTAGAGAGAGAAATGTAGTTTCCAAAACATCAGGGAGTCAAGGTTGTACTGACATAGGGCAACAAGCCTCACACTGCCCCTAGTGTTCCCTCTTTGGTATAACACTCACTGTATAATTAAATATGATGATTTATGACACAATTCAGCCACAATCACTACAAAAACAAATAAGGAATCTGGTACAATGACATCCCTTCTTCTCCTGTCTGCCTGTTAGCCAGCGGCACTTCTGCATATTGGGGTTTTAACCCCGAATATGGGCCCCATCTCGGCTCACACCAGGTGCTCCGTAACATAATGATGCTTCAACATCTTTCTGGAGTTTCATTGACAATTTATGTGACCGTCCAAGAGAAAGACATTCCCATAAACATTTTGTCAGGATTGCAGGAGGATCAGCTAACCCAGTATACCTATACATCTGTAGGAGTCTCGCAGCGTAGAAGTCACAATCTCTTTCCTGCTGCAGCTATCAGTGTGTAAACACTCTGGGAGCATTTGAGGTTTCTCCGCAGATATGATGCATGTAGTCAGGGGTTACTCCTGGTAGCATGACACATCCTGGGGCTGTTCGTAATCTGACAGTGTGTACCGAGCTCTTCTGGAGCATTCAGGAGCCGGGCTCCTGAGTGGCAGTACTGTCCGGAGCGGGACTGTCAAACTCCGGCCCCCAGATGTTTCGGAACTACAACTCCCACGGTTCCCATGCCATTTAATGCATTGAAAGTATTCTGGGAATCAACATCAACATCTGGGGGGCCGTGAGTTTGACAGCCCTGCTCTAAACCATAGAATAGCAGATACTGCATCTGAAGTCACTTTTCTCAGGGTAGAGAAGGCGAAACTCATTAATTGGGGCATTCACAATAAATTATTTCAATCCTTCGAGTGCCAGAATGCAGATCTGTGTTCCACTGGCACTCTATGGACTAACAAGCATGGACATTCTGTATTAAGACATTATATTTAAAAAAACACCAAAAGGGACAAAAATGTTTATTCTGTGTCTTGCCAACATTCCTTATTTAATTTTCTGGCATCGGCTCTAACTACTATGCCAACAGGATTATCACTGGATGTGCGCCAATGATTTTTCGGTACCTACGAACATGAAAACACAGCAAATGAGATTTGGCAAGCACATCCCAAAACGTGCACGGACTAGCAGTGTTTCCTCTGAAATGACCTGAGTTAATAGACAACACACAAAAAGGTACACACAAAATCAGCGCCATCCTGGGAGCTCCATTGGCTTTTAATGAGCTTTATTCATGTATCTGTAATCCAATATTTTGATGGGCTTTATTCCCGTTACTCTTTCCTTCATAGCGTGCAGTGATAAATGCAGTGTGAGAACCAACTAGCGCTGTAACTGGCAAGATGTACAGGTTGAGTATCGCTTATCTGAATAACCAAAATGCTCCAAAATGTGAAAGCTTGATGAATGTGTTTCAAGTGTAAAGTTCCACCCTTGACCTCATGTAACCAGGACAAACCTTTTAAAATATTGTATACAATGCCCTTCACAATGTGTGTAGAAGATATGCATGAAATAAACTAATTTTGTCTTTAGACTCGGGTCCCATCCAAGATATCTCATTATTATATGTAAAAATTCCAAAATCCAGAAAGAAACAAATTCAAAACACTTCTGGTCGCTAGTATTTCAGATAGAGGATACTCAGCATCAACATGTTCTTGATGGACACTTGGCTTGACTTGACTGTTGTCCCAAGTTTTAGTTCCATGTCTCTCATCCCATTTTACCTTTGCATTAGGGTATAAAACGTGGCGGCTGATGGTCAATAAGAAGCCATTGCCCACAGCTTAGATCATGTGTCCTATTGCCAGGCACAATAAAAAGATGGGCTACAGGTAGCATAAGCTGGAAGGGATGAGGAGAGGTCACTGCCAGGCCTAGCCATTGGATATATTTGGCACATTACTGTCCCCAGGCTTTAGAGTCTATCAAAGGCAGGCAACTCACTAAAAGGGTGGTGTTACTGTGGGCGAATCAAGTAATTGCCATCTTTCACAATGCCTTGTCCTCAGTGAGAGGAAGGGCACATGGGAAAGGGTTCCCATGTGCTCCCTGAGTGGTCAGACTGGCAGTAGCACAGACAGAGCTGTCTGCAGCTGACATATTCCGCTGACCAACAGTAACAGGTAGGGATAGGAGGATGACATTGGCTTGGATGGTGTAAGGGGATTTGGGGGGGGGTGTAAAAGACTGATAGTGCTGTAATTGGACTGTTTGGAAATAAGGGTCTGGATTAGGGCTTTTATGCATATAAGGGAGGTGAAATTCCAATTTACAGGGTCGTTTAAGGAGGCTTATGGTTATGTAAGGGGACAGACCTGTGGTTGGTGGTGGCAGGTTGTAACAGCAATGATGTGTATTGGTGTAATGAGGGTAGAAGGGGACTGATGTGGCTTGTTAGGGTTGTGTATGACAACCGGCAAAAGGTCTGGAGTGGATGGGCACTGATAGGGGGTCTGGGGAAGCAGGTTTGCATTGGCATGGAGGATTGACGAGGACTGTCTGTGTGTTTGACGGTAGTTACCTTCCCTGTACATCTAAGGCCCGTGTCAGACGAGTGTAGTGTTCACGTCTGTGTTGCCGCACATTTGTACGTCCATGGCAGCATAGCATTCTGACCAATGGAGCCCCACACACGAAGTACGTCTGCACGGAAGTGCGGATGCATGAAGGACGAGGCAAACGGACGCAGGTTAGGCAAGAACGTAATACCGCTAGAACGGACGTGCGCAGTGCGCCACGTCCGCATAGCTTTGTGTGTGAGTGATGGAACGAAGTCAGACGGATTGCATTTATGCGTCCAGCATTTTTCAAGGACAAAATGTTTTTTTCATTTCCAATCTACATCCGTCAAAAATAACATCAGTCACAAAAACAGACCGTGTGGCCACTACTGCGTCTTCCGTCAGAACGTGCGTCCGTACTGCACGGACACACAGTCCGTACAAAATGTGCTCGTCTGACATTAGCCTTAATGCCCACGCGTATTTTTGCAGTCCATCCCGGGAATTGAGCCTCTCACTGTCTCCCCATTGGACCATAATGGGAGGGGGAAAACACAGCTTAGTGAATAACCCCTTTCTTAGACTACAGTAAGACACTCAGCGATAGATCCAATAAATGTATTATTTCTTCGAAATACAAACCTCCATGCTGCGAAATTATGAGCATTTTTAATAGCACCTTGGCAGTACAATGAACAATAAACACTGTAGAGCAATATTTTTAAGAGGTGTTTGAAAAATCTCATAAAAATACATATCAAATAATTGGAGAGCAGGAATAAACATTGGTTTTATATGAAAGAAGTCTCACACAGGCTATAACCTAAAGTATTCATCTTTAATAAACATGCCACAAATGGGAATTCTTGCAGAAATAATCAAAGTAATTACACAATTCTACTATGTTCAACATTCCATGTTTGTTTTGCAGTTTGTGATGTTTCGTAACCCCTTAACGGCAGGCAGGTTGTGACTGGCGGGAAGGGGTTAACTAGTTTGCCCCGCTTGCAGCCTGTTCAAAGAGCACCTCCTCCGGCCACATAGCCGCTGATGGGCGATGTGCGTCGTTGACTGCAGGGGGACGGCCTGAGTTCAGACCGTCCTGCAGTAGCCAACTGCGCGCAGTGTGCCAACTGCTGGGCGGGGCCTAGGTGGCCCATAGTAGTCCAGGGGGCGTCTTCAAGACCCACCCACAGCAGGGACGGCATGGTACGCCCTGTGGCGGGAAAGGGTTACTAGAATTTTATGTATTGTTATTGCGTGACTTAAAAAGCGAAATCACTTAACACCAGGGTCTCACAGCTAGTATTCATTTCTGAATATCGTCTTGTGATGAGAATAATGAGCTACCTACGAATAGCTCATTATGCGAAAGATAGCCTATAGTTCAAACTTCCTATGTAAAGTAATACAGTCAGGTCCAGAAATATTGGGACATCGACAAAATTCTAACATCTTTGGCTCTATACACCACCACAATGGAGTTGGAATGAAACAAACACAATGTGCTTTAACTGCAGACTGTCAGCTTTAATTTGAGGGTATGTACATCCAACTCAGGTGAACGGTGTAGGACTTACAGCAGTTTGCAGATGTGCCTCCCACTTGTTAAGGGACCAAAAGTAATTGGACAATTGGCTTCTCAGCTGTTCCAGGGCCAGGTGTGTGATATTCCCTCATTACCCCAAATACAATGTGCAGATAAAAGGCCCAGAGTTCATTTCAAGTGTGCTATTTGCAATTGGAATCTGTTGCTGTCAACTCTCAAGATGATATCCAAAGAGCTGTCACTATCAGTGAAGCAAGCCATCATTAGGCTGAAGAAACAAAACAAACCCATCAGAGAGATAGCAAGAACATTAGGCGTGGCCAAAACAACTGTTTGGAACATTCTCAAAAAGAAGGAACGCACCGGTGAGCTCAGCAACACCAAAAGACCCGGGAGACCACGGAAAACAACTGTGGTGGATGACTGAAGAATTCTTTTCCTAGTGAAGAAAACACCCTTCACAACAGTTGGCCAGATCAGGAACACTCTCCAGGAGGTAGGTGTATGTGTGTCAAAGTCAACAATCAAGAGAAGACTTCACCAGAGTGAATACAGAGGGTTCACCACAAGATATAAACCATTGGTGAGCCTCAAAAACAGGAAGGCCAGATTAGAGTTTGCCAAAAGGAAGGAAGGTATGTAGAAGAGGATAAAAGTCTCGCTGACTGCCTCAATGAATATTTTTGTTCAGTCTTTGCAGAAGAAAAGGAAGGAAAGGGACCTCAGTTAGGAGGAAACACTAACGAGAATTTACATATCAGTTTACAGAGGAGGAGGTTCTACAGCAGCTGTCTAAAGTAAAGACAAATAAGTCAATGGGGCCTGATGGGATCCACCCTAAATTATTAAAAGAGCTCAGTGATGTAATAGCAAAACCGTTAACAGATTTATTTAACCAATCCTTGCTAACGGGAGTCGTCCCAGAAGACTGGAAATTAGCAAATGTTGTGCCCATTTACAAGAAGGGTAGTAGGGAGGAATCGGGAACTATAGGCCAGTTAGTCTTACGTCAGTAGTGGGGAAATTAATGGAAACCATGTTAAAGGAAAGGATTGTTGAACATCTAAAAACACATAAATTACAGGATCAGAAACAACATGGGTTTACCTCAGGGAGATCATGCCAAACTAATCTTATTGATTTTTTTGATTGGGTAACAAAAATAATAGACACAGGTGGTGCAGTAGACATTGCTTATTTAGATTTCAGTAAGGCTTTTGATACTGTCCGCATAGAAGGCTTATCAATAAATTGCAATCTTTGAGCTTCGATTCCAATATTGTTGAATGGATTAGGCAGTGGCTGAGTGACAGGCAACAGAGGGTTGTGGTAAATGGAGTTTATTCGGCGCAAGGTCTTGTTACCAGTGGGGTACCTCAGGGGTCAGTACTTAGACCCATTCTCTTTAATACTTTTATTAGTGATATTGCCGAAGGTATTAATGGAAAAGTATGTCTTTTTGCTGATGACACAAAGATTTGCAACAGGGTTGACGTTCCTGGAGGGATCAGCCAAATGACAAATGATTTAGGTAAACTAAAAAAATGGTCGGAGCTGTGGCAATTGAGTTTTAATGTGGATAAGTGCAAGATAATGCACCTGGGACGTAAAAACCCAAGGGCTGAATATAGAATATTTGATACAGTCCTAACCTCAACATCTGAGGAAAGGGATCTAGGGGTTATTATTTCAGAGGATCTAAGGGTAAGTAGTCAATGTAATAGAGCAGCAGGAAATGCTGGCAGAATGCTTGGTTGTGTAGGGAGAGTTATTAGCAGTACCAAAAGGGAAGTGCTCATGCCACTGTACAGAGCACTGGTGAGACCTCACTTGGAGTACTGTGTGCAGTACTGGAGACCATATCTCCAGAAGGATATAGACATCTTAGAGAGAGTTCAGAGAAGGGCTACTAAAATGGTGTACGGCTTGAAGGAGAAAAGTTACCAGGAAAAGCTTAATGATCTTAACATGTACAGCTTGGAAAAAAGACGAGACAGAGGAGATATGATAGAAACATTTAAATACGTAAAGGGAATCCACAAGGTAGAGGAAGGGAGTATATTTAAAAGGGAAACAAAATAGCAAAACAAGAGGACATAGTCTTAGATTAGAGGGGCAAAGGTTTAAAAGTAACATCAGGAAGCATTATTTTACTGAGAGCTTGGTGGATACATGGAACAGCCTTCCAGTTGAAGTGGTAGAGGCCAAAACAGTAATTGAATTTAAGCAAGCATGGGATAGGCATGTGTCCTTTGCTGGTAACTCCTCCTCTTCATTGCCTCTATCTGTTGGTGTACTTCAAGGCTCTGTCCTTGGTCCTCTGCTCTTTTCCATCTACACCTCCTCCCTGGGCAAAATCATCAACAGCTTTGGCTTTAATTACCACCTCTACGCTGATGACACTCAGATCTACCTCTCTACCCCTGATCTCTCTCCCCCTGTCCTTTCAAAAGTCAGTGACTGTTTATCTGGCATCTCCTCCTGGATGGCCTCCCACCACCTAAAGATCAACATGTCAAAGACTGAGCTCCTACTTATTCCTCCCTCTAATGCCTCCCCACCTCCTGACTTCTCTATCACGGTGGAGGGTATCACCATCTCCCCATCAAACCAAGTTCGCTGTCTTGGAGTTACACTGGACTCTGCTCTTTCCTTCATCCCCACATCAAGTCTCTTTCCTCCTCCTGCGATACCAACTGCGTAATATTTCCAGAATTCGGCCATTTCTTACCGCTGTCACCACAAAACAACTCATACACGCCCTGGTAATCTCCCGACTCGACTATTGCAATAATCTCTTATCTGGCCTCCCTCTGTCCCGCCTCTCCCCCCTACAATCCATCCTGAACGCCTCCGCCAGGCTAATTCACCTCACCCGCCGCTCTGTCTCTGCCGCTCCCCTCTGCGAGTCCCTTCACTGGCTCCCCATCCACTGCAGAATTAAGTTCAAAATCCTTATCCTTACCTACAAAACCCTCACTAACTCAGCGCCCCACTACCTGTCCTCACTAATCACCAAATACACCCCAGCCCGCTCCCTAAGGTCAAACAGTGACCTGCGCCTAGCTTCTCCCCGCATCACCTCTTCCCATGATAGACTGCAGGATTTCTCACGCGCAGCCCCCACTTTCTGGAACGCTCTCCCTCGTACTGTCAGACTTTCCCCTAACTTCTCTTCCTTCAAACGCTCCCTGAAAACATTCCTATTTAGGGAAGCCTACCACCCAACTCACTGACGCAACCATCAATCACTCTCACCTTACAGTCCTCCCCTCCTGTTTCCAACCCCAACCCTCCTAGATTGTGAGTTCCTACGGGAATAGGGCCTCATCTCCTCCTGTATTGTTTGTCAAATGTTGTTCAATGTATTGAAACCCTGTCTGTACTGTGCTTATTGTACAGCGCTGCGGAATATGCTGGCGCTTTATAAATAAAGAATAATAATAATAATAATAATAATAATAGGCATAAGGCTATCCTAAACAAAAGATAAATCCAGGTAAAGTATCCATGTAATTGGGCAGACTAGATGGGCCGAAAGGTTCTTATCTGCCGACATTTTTCTATGTTTCTATGTTTCTACTGCAAAAGCAAACAAAGAGTTTTTGAAGGGACAGAAGTGGAATGTTATGCAATGGACAAGTCAATCACCTGACCTGAATCCCATTGAACATGCATTTTACTTGCTGAAGACAAAACTGAAGGGAAAATGCCCCAAGAACAAGCAGGAACTGAAGACAGTTGCAGTAGAGGCCTGGCAGAGCATCACCAGGGATGAAACCCAGCATCTGGTGATGTCTATGCGTTCCAGACTTCAGGCTGTGATTGACTGCAAAGGATTTGCAACCAAGTATTAAGAAGGGAAAGTTTGATTTATGATTATTATTCTGTCCCATTACTTTTGGTCCCTTAACAAGTGGGAGGCACATCTGCAAACTGCTGTAAGTCCTACAACGTTCACCTGAGTTGGATGTACATACCCTCAAATTAAAGCTGACAGTCTGCAGTTAAAGCACATTGTGTTTGTTTCATTCCAACTCCATTGTGGTGGTGTATAGAGCCAAAGATGTTAGAATTGTGTCGATGTCCCAATATTTCTGGACCTGACTGTATATATGCACCTTGCTTCTGGACCAGCATCAGGGGGGTGACAGCCTGTGACATGTTCAGGGGCTCAGTGTCTGCAGGGGCCCTGAGCCTTGCCAAACTGTCTACAGCTTGTGTATGTACCACAGATGTAAAGGTTCCTCCATGACACCCAAGACAGGCCCACCAAGACACCAACAAATGTCCCAGTGGACTGTGGCATCTGGGAAAAGTAAGATCCCTCTGACTCATTATTGAGGGAGCAATTACTGTGGTCTGCAACAGGTAGATGTGCAAAATGAACGTACTCCCACCAGAGGACACTTTTTATCTCTTTGCTTAACCAGGGATTTAGTCTACTCCCTGTAAAATAAAATAAGCAGAATAAGGGGAAATTTTTTTATTTTTAATTTATCTGATATGGACCCCATGAATTGTGATGGTAGCATTGTCTTGCTTTGTCCCTATACAAAGTATTGGAAGTGTTAACTTCCATAAAGAAGCCACTAAAGCTCTGACTAGTGACACGAGACGTTAGGACTGCCAGATCAGCCATGTTTTCCTTGAAACATATTGCTATTTGATGCAGAGGGAAAGTACAGGCAAGATGCTGCCCTGAAACATGTTTAATCCATATGGCCATCTGGGGTTCCTCTTTGATTCCTCCCCCCGCAGCTTAAGAATTCTACAGACTGAAGGGTGGCATTTTTCATGCACTGCCCACGACAAAGAATAAATGATATCGGTCCAGGAAAACATGGAGGATCTGGCAACCCTACGAGATGTTAATATAATGACGGCACCTTAGCTGGAGCAATTCACTTCAACGTTAGCGGAACAGGAACCTATACCAGTGTTTCCCAAACATGGTCTTTGGGGAGCACAAGCCAGATATTAAGGATTCCCTTGGGGAAATGCAGACTGAATCCTGCAAATACTGAGCAATAGTGAGGAGAAGAGGGGTTTGTGAGGGTCCTGAGAACGAGCAACGGCACTAGTGTCCTGCTCTACGGTGGGGCCCGCTCAGGTCTCACAAGGTTTTAGCTTGTGCCATTACAGGGATGAATGCTCCATATGCAAATCAGACGCTCTCACCCAGAAAGGGCGACCAGTACTGACTGCCAAGGACGTCATCCCTGCACAAATACTGAGCAACACCTGTCCTGTGCTTCAGAAATCTGGCAAACCTGGCCTACTGGTGGGTTCTGAGGACAGGTTTGCGGAACACTGCCCTATACGTTTATTTGTGGGAAGAGCAGTGAATTTATAACATTCCGTGACAGTCAATTCAACCCATCGTGCTGTATCTCCATCTTTCCATCCATCCACTCTCTGACTATTTTGGTTTTACCTTAAATATATGACCTTAAGAACTCCACTAAATATCCTCATCGCTATTCAATGGAGTATGAGTAACCCAGGGACAAAGCTGTTGAATCTCAGTTGCTCTGTTGGCAAACATTAGCAATATTGTTTTAACCTCAGTTTTGATTGCTTTTCTATAGGGGCCTCTACTGTTATGCTAGGGGAATATTACATCATGCGAAGCAAAAGCCTCAGGTTCTCAAAAAGCACCTTTCAGGTCGTTGTTATGATTTTTAATGTCACTTCCAGTAATTAGGAATAAGGAAATCCTAATTGCACCTTTTGCAGAAACATCTGCTGAGGTCATACTTTACTCCTTCTCCAAGCACAACACAAGCGTCTGCAGCTGCTCAGCGCTGCCCTGAGCATAAGGTCACTGCAGTCAGTGTAAATTACCAGTAGGGCGCAAGGACGCAATTTAGGCAGTCAGGGGGAAGGCCGCTTCTAAATACACTCATTCAAAAAATGCCAAGAATGTATCTGACTGTGTGTAACAAAGCAGCACTCAAAGGACTCTCTGCAGAAAGATTAGCCTTATGGGTAAAATTCTAGGGGATTTATAGGGTATGATTTAGTATATGATTATATATAGTTCCATGCCGCATATGGGGAATGTAGCGCATGATCTCTGTGAAGCAGTTCTCTGAATTGCTGGGATGTGTAAATGACTTCTGCAATAATATACTTTATTATTTGCTGTGTGGAGGCTTTTAATCTCACGTTTTGTCCTCCACCACAACTTAAACGAGTATTGATTTGCCCTAGGGGTAAAGCATCAAACTGCAACTGGTCATACCTATCTCCTGCTGATGAGGGTACAATAAACCCGAAATACCTGTACAGGAGTGACTGGCTGTGACCAGTTGCATATACTCGATCTCTGCTAAATAAGCCATCTAGTATGGCATGGTATTGGTTGAAGGTTTCTGTGTGACAACAGACCCAGGATGCAAGAAAATGAGAAAGTGTAGATGTCATTTGCATGTCTTACCCAGAGTTCCTTGCTGCATATGGGGAATGTAGCACATGAGCTTTGTGATGTAGTTCTTTGAATTGCTGTGATGTGTAAATGAAACCTGCAATAACAAACTTTAATATATTTATATATATATTATACACACACAAGCAATAATAAGATTAATAATTGCCTGGAGATGATGAGAATTTACACTATAAAAGCGATGGCCCCCTTAGGTCTATACCTTGAATTCAACTTATGTCACTTTTTGAAATAAAAGGCAATCCTAGATAATGATAAAATAAATACTGTTGAGAATTACACTCTGAGATTCAGGTGAAACTCTTTAGGTAACGTACTGTATGGTTGTATAACTCTCTATCTCCATTGGCATATGTATCAATATGAATTTTAATTAATGAGCGATGGAATGGTTTAAGCACTGGATGTGAAACTATAATATTGTCCCCTTTGTTCTTTCCCTCCACATGATCTGATCGACGAGAAGGATCCAGGATAGGAATATACAAACAGTACTGAGATTGATGGACATCGGAATGAAAAGGAGTGGAGATTCCCATCAGATGCACCGTGCACAATGGACACGCCGGAATGGAGAGATCGGCTTCATTGTGGGCATGATGGTAGAACTGGACGCAACAAGGTATAAATGCGAATATGCACTCTTCCATTCCACTTAAAGATATGTCACCGGCTAGGATCAACAAAAGAAAAAAAGGAGATGAAAGTGTGCATGTGCGTACTTTCGAATTTGACCGAGAACGGGAGGGAGTTCATCATGATAGACGGCTAAGGACACCAACGAGAGAATACTCTCAATTAGAGAGATAAAATGAATGAATGTTTTTCCATTGGAAATAGGCTATTCCCACTGTTATAGAGGTACTGATTTGGATGGTAATATTTGAGATAGGGTTTAAAAATGGAGGAGACCAAGTGGTCAGTAAATGCCACCTGAGGAAGCCACGGGTAAGACTGACCTAATGGTGAAACGCGTCTTGGCAGGTTATGGGCAGTATTACAATGTTGGTGCTAACTTAACCAGAGCTGTTGTAAACTTAAAACCTCCATAGACTATAATGGCTCTGGGAAGTTTACAACAGCTCTGGTTAAGTTAGCACCAACTATGTAATATAGCCCTATATGTTTTAATTTGTAATCCAGTTTACGCAAACCTAGTTAAATTATACTGGTTCAACATAGAAATACTTTAAACCAAATTGTAAACAGTTTGGCAATGCCCAAATGCCCTAATTATCTCTGCCATAATTATCTATAGTTTGCGGGCATGAGGCTGGCATCTGCTCTTCTCCAAGGGGCACACAGTCTATGTGTACTGCGGGCAATGCTGTGAGTGCCTGCGCCATCCAGTCCCAGACACTTGAAGCACAAGTCACTGAAAAGGTGGCGGAGGCTTCTGTCACATTATGATCTGTGCATACGTTTGTCTTTTCATAGTAAGGATATTTCAACAGAGATACCGATAATTCCATACACAGTAAAATATTGTCCCCACTATTATATTCTTGGAAACACTGGGTGAGCTACTCTGTAATGTATATTTGTTAACAAGGCTGGAAACACAATCAATTACCAGAAGTGGTCTGCAGAGTCCATTGCCCACTCAGGGCGGTCTGATTTCTGAGCATGCGGAGTATCCCATAGGCAGCCAGATGCACTTTTCGTTCCAGTGACCCTTCAGACATCCACACACAACCCTCGGGAGCAGGATAATACTCTGAGACAGCGGCTTCTCCTCGGAACACTGCTTCAGAATCCTCCTCCTCAGAACTGGTTACCCTCTTTAGGGTTCTCCTAGATCCGGACGGTTTAAGAGTTCTGCTTTTAGATTGGGACCTGGCATCGGTGGACTCGCTGTGGGGTTTGGCATCAGCGGACTCGCCACGGGGTTTGGCATCAGTGGACACGGCGTGGGGTTTGGCATCAGCGGCTCCACTGTGAGACATGGGCACAGTGGCTTTACCTCTAAACTTGGGGATTGTGGCCATGACAGACTTGGTACCTGCGTCTCCACTGCGAATAAATGGACTCGCCACCAATTCAGTAACTGCGACCTCACGCCAGACTCGGTAACTGCGACCTCACGCCAGACTCGGTAACTGCGGCCTCAACGCAAGATACGGTAGCTGTGGCTCCACTGTGGAACATGGGAACAGTGGACTCACGGCTGGACTTGCCAATTGTGGCCCCATTGTGCAGCAAAGGAACAGAGGACTAGCCGTCGGACACGGAAACTGCGGCTCCACCACCAGACTTGGTAACCGCAGGTTCAGCGCCAGACACGGAAACCGCGGCTCCACTGTATAACATGGGAACAGTGGACTCACCGCTAGGCTGGGAAATTGAGGATTTGCCAAGCTGAGAGAAAAGAGCAGGCTGTGTCGGTTTGGAAGTTTTAACAGAGCACTGAAAAATACTGTGTCATAAACCCCGACAATAGAAACAGAGGTTGAGCTTTCTGCGCCTCTCCTTTTCAGAAGGTGGATTAAACACACAGGCTCTGTTGGGTGTTTCAACATTGTTAAACTCCACAGATGAGCACACTAGAGAATCCATCAACCTCTTCAGCTCCTTCACCATGTGGAGCATAGATTCCAGCAGAGCAAGCATACCTGAAGGCTTGGTTGGCTCCTGCATACTGTCACAGGGGCACCCAGCATGACCCAAGGTGGGCCCATTATTCACATTAGAAAGCTGTTTAGGAAGGATAGCTGCTGGCTGCATTAAGCGCAGATCAGGAAACAAAGTAACCAGACAACAGAACAGGACAACAGGCAGGGCTAGGGTTAAGAGAGAGAATATACTGATACAGTCCTTAGAATGGCCATCTGTCAGGGAGGGGACCTTGCTGCTGGTTGACACACAGAACCAACAGACAGGAAAATATGGACAATTCTATAGACGGTCATAAATTAGAGCCGGATTTAGTAATCAGAATGGGTAATTATACAGAAGCCAGAGATCAGAAACTCTTACCCATTCTGAAAATCAGACAAGCTAGGAGTTGGTACACAGGAGATCAATATATTCAGAAAACAAGGAACAATAACAAAAGTAGAGATACTTAGGAACAGATTCTGAGGAACGGATACTCAGGAAACAGATACTCAGGCAGCAATGTAACACATATACCAGTGACGTGCCGTCAGGGTAGGCAGGTGAGGCAGAGCCTCACCTGAATTTAAGTGATAATATAAAGTAAACTCACCTGCTCCACACTCCCCTGCTGTTGGCTCCGTCCTCTGCCTCTTCCTCATTGTGCAGTGCGCGCATTCTTTTTACAGCCTGCGCAATTTGCGTAGGCGGACACTTCCCCGCTATGCTAATCGCGTGCGCTGCTCAGGAGGTCTGCACCGCGCATCTGTTCAAATAGGATCTTAACAGAAAATCCTCAAATAGTAATTGAGACCCGCAGTGACAAGATTTTACAAAAGTTATTTTTTCTAAATATAAATTTGCATATCAATAAAATATTTCAAACCATTGTCAATACAGTAGCATGCGTTTTCTTGGTCAGGCAGGACTGAAATGAAAGTAATTGAACATGCAGGTTCGTGATAACACAATATGTAAAAGGAGAAAGGGGGTGGAGATGGAAGGGATGAGGCGAGGGCTCGGCTCGGGATTCAACAGCAGTTCCTTAACTGTGAAGGAGTGCGCAGAATCTAGCGGTGGGCAAGATCCGAAGCCATCAAAAAGTTGCTCCATAGATTGAAAAAACTGTCTATCGAGTGATCAAATATTCCTTGGGCAGATCCAAACAGCAAGGCACAATGTAGAGAAGGATCGTGAATGGAGCACTAGATGTATAGCTCCTTGACACAAAACCATACATACAGCACAGGCCCAATATATAGAGAGCTCGCAATTACAGCACCTACTGCATAAACATGCTCAAAAATAATAACTCAAGACCTCCTCTGATCTCTGCATCTTTAGGATTTCTACTCTGTCCCTTGCAATATATAATAAGCACAAGGAATCCGATTCCTGATCAGAAATAACTTGCAGTTTAGATATGTTATGATCCGTTTATCTCTCCTATCATATATATATAGCTGACATGGAAAAAGTGGGGGTATAGCCAGGGCCGGCCCGACAATGGTGCAGAGCGGAGCAGCGGCGCCAGGCGGCAGAAATCCGGGCGTGGCAAATTTCAGCCCCCGGTGCCGCGCTCTGCACTAATTTTTTATGCGGCGGTGGCAGATCGTGCGGCCGCCGCGCTCGTTCCTTCAACGAGCGGCAGCCGCATGAGTATCTGCCGCTCGCCTAAGATCCATCCTCCAGCCTGCCGCGATTGAGATCACATGATCTCGCAAGACCGCGGCAGGCTGGAGGGTGGATCCCAGGCGAGCGGCAGATACTCATGAGGCTGCCGCTCGTTGAACGAAGGAACGTGGCGGCCGCAGCAGGATCTGCCCATCGGAGGGGCCTGGCAGAGGTGAGCCTGGGGGCAAATATATCCGCGAGCTGGCCTGGGGGCAAATATATCCATGAGCTGGCCTGGGGCCAGCTCAAATGGAGGTTACCTTTGCTGGAAAAAAGGTAGTCCAGGCAGTAAAAGTTCTTTGAAATCTGTACAGCAGACAGTATTTATTTAAATGGTTGCAATAAAACAGAAATGAAAACAGAAAATAAACCCTTGCCGCTCAGGCTCTTACTAAACAGTTAGATTCCCTATCTAACAAATGGTGAGCTAACCTCAGCCACCTCAAATTAACAAAATGACTTTAAGCAACCTTTTCACACACCTTCACCTTGCAGCTCTCTCAGAAGGCTTTCTGAGTCCCAGGCCAGAGCTACTTCCTGGTACAGGCTCCCCTCTTTTATCTCCCCTGGATAAACATCAATGGAGATCATGCCAAACTAATCTTATTGATTTTTTTGATTGGGTAACAAAAATAATAGACACAGGTGGTGCAGTAGACATTGCTTATTTAGATTTCAGTAAGGCTTTTGATACTGTTCCGCATAGAAGGCTTATCAATAAGTTGCAATCTTTGAGCTTGGATTCCAATATTGTTGAATGGATTAGGCAGTGGCTGAGTGACAGGCAACAGAGGGTTGTGGTAAATGGAGTTTATTCGGCGCAAGGTCTTGTTACCAGTGGGGTACCTCAGGGGTCAGTACTTGGACCCATTCTATTTAATATTTTTATTAGTGATATTGCAGAAGGTATTAATGGAAAAGTATGTCTTTTTGCTGATGACACAAAGATTTGCAACAGGGTTGACGTTCCTGGAGGGATCAGCCAAAGGACAAATGATTTAGGTAAACTAAAAAATGGTCGGAGCTGTGGCAATTGAGTTTTAATGTGGATAAGTGCAAGATAATGCACCTGGGACGTAAAAACCCAAGGTCTGAATATAGAATATTTGATACAGTCCTAACCTCAACATCTGAGGGTTGGGATTTAGGGGTTATTATTTCAGAGGATCTAAGGGTAAGTAGTCAATGTAATAGAGCAGCAGGAAATGCTGGCAGAATGCTTGGTTGTGTAGGGAGAGGTATTAGCAGTAGGAAAAGGGAAGTGCTCATGCCACTGTACAGAGCACTGGTGAGACCTCACTTGGAGTACTGTGTGCAGTACTGGAGACCGTATCTCCAGAAGGATATAGACATCTTAGAGAGAGTTCAGAGAAGGGCTACTAAAATGGTGTACGGCTTGAAGGAGAAAAGTTACCAGGAAAGGCTTAATGATCTTAACATGTACAGCTTGGAAAAAAGACGAGACAGAGGAGATATGATAGAAACATTTAAATACGTAAAGGGAATCCACAAGGTAGAGGAAGGGAGTATATTTAAAAGGAAACAAAGTAGCAAAACAAGAGGACATAGTCTTAGATTAGAGGGGCAAAGGTTTAAAAGTAACATCAGGAAGCATTATTTTACTGAGAGGTTGGTGGATACATGGAACAGTCTTCCAGTTGAAGTGGTAGAGGCCAAAACAGTAATTGAATTTAAGCAAGCATGGGATAGGCATAAGGCTATCCTAAACAAAAGATAAATCCAGGTAAAGTATCCATGTAATTGGGCAGACTAGATGGGCCGAAAGGTTCTTATCTGCCGACATGTTTCTATGTTTCTAATTATTGAACAATCCAGGAGAGAGACACAAAACCCGGATTTTCCAGACCCAAAGTTAGCACGAAAACAGGTCTGGGTTCCACTAGTCCTATACATAGGACAGGAACCGAGGGGAAATATATCGCCCCTCGATGACCTTCCCTTTCCTTATGTCACAAAAGGTTCACGCAAACCAATTGCCTTGCAACATAATGATCTATAAACCACTGCGGGAAACTCAAACCAAAAAGTGAACAGCTAGAAGACCGATAACACGCGCTCCACGCACGCTTCGCCGTTACATATTCCCGGCTTTCTCAAGAACTTAATTAGCTCAAAGGGTATTTAGGTTACAACACTGTGGAGCCATTGCTCCACAAAACAAAAAAAAAACAGTACGCTTGAATGTTTAAGGCTAAGGTCAGACGAAAGCAGTTTTAACGTGAGTTTAGCTGCACGAAATCACGGCCGTGCTAGCAGCAAATGACGTCCAATGCCGGGGAACATACGACGAACAGCCGCACGAAAGTTCGTCCGCGCAACGCAAGTGGCAAACGAACGCATTTTTTCGAGAACGTCAAACCGCTGCTACTGACGTACAGAGTGCGCTGCGGCCGCATAGCGGCGTGTGTGCGTGATTGGGAGACGTCAGACGCTGCACACGTCCGGCCAACATAACGTCCAGACGCAAAAAGGGTTTTATTGATGATCCGTACAAAATCACGGACGAAAATGCGCATCGTATGACCGCTATCGCGTATTCCGTGAAAAAATACGTTCATTCGTTCGACCGCACTTTTTCACGGACAACGTGAAAAATGCGTTCGTCTGACCCTAGCCTAAAAAGTGAAACGCTGTTTGCAAAGAAACTACAGAACGAAAATGTCTGAAAATTACATAAAAGATCCAATGAATGATAATAAAAAGGGCTGTTACAGAAAAAAGAAAAAACGATTTAAAAAAAATCCCAAAAAATGCCTAGAAGATCCTAAATTTTTTTTTAAAAATAAAGAGACTTATTACTACAGAATAAAATACTAAACGGTTTATTAGATATTGAATTAAAACAGGATTATTTTTAACATTGAAGCCTATGGGATTCGCCTGAATAAATCTGCCGAATTAAACCACCGAATGGCAGGGCATTTCGGCAACCTTTCTCAGCTGTTTTGTGTTCTCTGAATAGCCGAAGCATTGTTTCTCTATGGGAATGTCACTGCCCTCGAACAGGCACCGTATGTGCAGGCAATTCGCCAGGATTTGGTGAACTGCCTGCTCTCTGGATAGCCGAATGGCCAGGAAAGGCAACCAAACGCTAAATTTCAGCATTTGGTTACCTTTCAGCCACAATTCGGAGCTCTTTGAATAACCCTGATAGTTATCTTTTCTCTGGGCCTATTCTGCGGCATGGGCCTGGAGCTGCTGCTCCATCAGCCCTATGTTAATCCGGCCCTGGGTTTTTGATGTAACAATTTCTAATAACGGATTGTGCCATCGCCTCCACACTTGTTGGTGACACGAGAAATGATATGGTGAGTTAGTGCAGCATCATTGTTCCCTTTATAATTGAAAAGTGAAAAATATTGCTGTGTTAGAAAGAAAAAATAAAGAAATATTTATTATTTTATTTTTTATTGTTACATAAAACCTTTCCAGTGATACCTCACATGACCCTATAGCTGCTATGGAGTCAGAGATAAAGGGGTCCAAATGCCCATCAATGCAAACATACAGGGTTATCCAAAGAGATTCGAAAAGTCACCGCACGTTCGGTGACTTTTCGTTCTCTTCAATTCGGTTCCTTTTGCCGATTGCATTTCGGTGACCCTGCGGTGTATTCAGCAAGCACCACAGGGTCCCCGAATTGCAGGGAAAAGCTGCCGCAAACCTGACGAAAACGAACCGAATGCATGCTGAAAACAAGCAAAAACATCTGGATTAACCTTCGAAAAACCCGAACAGGAGCCGAATCACACAGAGCCGAAGCAGCTGTGACGTAGAGGAGGCAGTGAATAAATTAGAAAAACCATTTGTATGAATCTGGGAAAATGAAACGCTGTTTGCAAAGAAACTACTGAGCGAAAATGTCTGAAATTTTCACAGGAGGTCCAGGGAATGATAATAAAGAGGGCTGTTACAGAAAACATAAGCAAACTGAAAAAAAAAAAAAAAAAAATCGGACTTTTAATTTTTTTTAAAAAATTCAGAAAAATGCTTAAAGTATCCTAAAAAATCTATAAATAAAGAGACTTGTTGCTGCAGAATTTTATAATGAACGGTTTATTAGATATTGAATTAAAACGGGAATATTTTTAACATTGAAGCCTATGGGATTCTCCTGAATAAATTTGCCGAATTAAACCACCGAATGGCAGGGCATTAGGGGAACCTTTCACTGCTGGTTTGTGTTCTCTGAATAGCCGAAGCAGTGCTTTTTCATGGGGATTTCACTGCCCTCGAACAGGCACCGAACAGGCACCGTATGTGAAGGCAATTCGCCAGGATTTGGCGAATTGCCTGCTCTCTGGATAGCCGAATGGCCAGGAAAGGTAACCGAACGCTGATTTTCAGCGTTCGGTTACCTTTCTCAAGCAATTCGGATCTCTTTGGATAACCCTGATAGTTATCCTTTCTCTCTGAGCCTATACTGGGTCATGGGCCCGGAGCTGCTGCTCCATCAGCCCCTATGTTAATACGACCCTGTTGCTACTCATACCACCTTTCTCTGCCTCTATACAGGTTGCTTCATGTTTTTGGGATTTACCCATATAAATTAAGGGTATATCAAAGCGTGCATGTCACTATTTGCAGTTTTGGGACTACCATACACTAAACCATAGTGTGTTTGTGGGTTTTTATGTGACTTTTTTCATTAAGTGTTAGAAATTTATTAATTTATTTATAAAGTATTTTACCGGGAAGGATACATTGAGATTTCTCTCGTTTTCAAGTATGTCCTGGAAATGAAGTATATATGTGTGTGTATGTGTATATATACTCAGGGCCGTCTTTAACGCAGGGCAAAAGGGGCAGCTGCCCCGGGCCCAGTCATTGTTGAGGGGCCCAAAGCAGCTGCCCCTTGGGCCCACGTATTCTGTTGCCAACCGCTAGACTGGGATACCGGGAGACAGGTGGAATGTCCCGGAATGTGGAAGCCTGCGCTGATGAGCCGTGCGGAGAGAAAACATGAAGCTTCCGCATCCAGCTCCTCCCCTATCTCCCCCCTCCCTCATCTTCCTGTCCCCGCGCATAGCAGCACACTGTGTGCACGGGGAGTGAAGGGGGGGTGGGATGAGTGAAGGGGGGTGGGCTGCGAGTGGAATTGAGCTAGACAGCCAGGGGCACACAAAGGACATCAACTCCCCCTGCTCCTCTTCTGACTCGGCAGGCATAGCAGCATTCAGATCGGCAGCTCTGGAAAATACAGCACAGCTGCAGAGTCTCCCGTCTCCTGGTCCTGCCTTTCATTCGGGCGGCAGCTTCAGGTCCTGGCAGGGAGGTAAAGAGGCACACTGTGAATAAATTCAGCTGCGGGGGGGGGGGTTTGTGGCTAGTGAAGTTTTCCTGATTATTTCTCCTTTTATATGATTTTATTTAGTCCTATTTAAATAACTGTTTAATGTGTAAAGACCATCAGGCTTATTCAGAGAGCACCGAAATGTCACTGACTCTCTGGTTCGCCTGACTTTGGCAGGTTAAATTTGCCGACCCTGCGGTGAATTCAGCATTCACCACAGGGTCCTCGACATGCAGCAAATTGACCCGCCAAACCCTGCAAACCTGCTGAACGCCGCAGAGCAACCCGCCGGATGCAGCCGCAAACCTACTGAACAAAACCGCCAAATGCACCCGCCTAAGAGACGGCCAAACGCACCCGCAAGTCGCCAAGGAGACTGCTGAACACAGCTGACGACTCGCAGAACACAGACACGAAAAGCTGACCAGTCGCTGAACGGGTAAAAAAAACCCCGCAACTTTAAGGCTAGGGTCAGACGAGCGCATTTTGTACGACACACGTTCTGACGGAAAACGCAGTAGTGGCACACGGTCTGTTTTTGTGACTGACGTTATTTTTGACAGATGTAGATGGGAAATTAAAAACCATTTGTCCGTCAAAAATGCTGGACGTATAAATGCAGTCCGTCTGACTACGTTCCATCACTCACAAAGCTATGCAGACACTGCGGACGTGGCAGACTCTGCACGTCCGTTCTAGTGGTTTTTACGTTCTTGCCTAAGGCTGGCGGCACACAAGCGTTAACAGAGAGAGGAAGGAACGTCTGTGAAAGTGGGCTTTCCTTCCACTCTCTGCACTCAGCGTACAAAGTGCGATCCTGCGCTTTGTATCCTGTCAGCGTCCGTTTAGCTTTTTGACGGGGAGGGCTTTTTCACGCCCAGTGGATGGCCTTCCCCGTCAAAAACCCATGGACGCAGGGAAGTGCGGGCGCACACAAGCTGTAAATACGCTCGTGTGCCGGGGGCCTAACCTGTGTCCGTTTGCTGCGTCCGTCATGCGTCCGCACTTCTGTGCGGACGTACTTGTGTGTGGGGCTCCATTGGTCAGAATGCTATGCTGCCACAGACGTACAAATGTGCGACAACACGGATGTGATAACTGCGCTCGTCTGACCCCAGCCTTAAATAGCTTTTGCAAAAAACTACTTCATGAAAATGCCTGGAATTAATATTTAAGGTCCTATGAATAATAATAAAAAAGTCTGTTAAAAAAAAAAAAAAGCCATTTAAAAAACTTCGCCAGAAAAATGCCAAAAAATAGACTTTTTGCTGCAGATTAAAAGAATAAACGGTTTATTAGATATTGGATTAAAACGGGAATATTTTAAACATTGAAACCTATGGGATTCACCTGAATAAACCAGCCGAATGAAAACACTGAACAGCAGGGCAATTCACTGACATTTCTCTGCTGTTCAATGTGAATAGATTAACCATTGCTTCTCTATGGGGGATTTCACTGGCGCCGAACAGGCACCGTATCTCACTGCCACCGAACAGCACCGTATTTCACTGCTGCCGAACAGGCACCGTATGTGCAGGCAATTCACCAATATTTGGCAACCTGCCTGCTCTCTGAATAGCCGAATGGCCACGAAATTTCAACGTACGGGGAAATTCACTGTTTGGTGCAGTTTCTGGGCCAGTTTGTCTCTCTTTGAATAACCCTGTATATGTGGGACTTTAGCCTAACACAGGGACTGGTCAGTAATGAGGGCTGTAATTATTATTTTATCATTATGGAATGTCTCCTCCATGTTCTTTGCCAGGATATTATTTTGGTTTCCTCTTTTTTTTCCCCCCTGTCTGTTCTTTCACCATAAGAGCTTGTGGGCTTTTCCTTGCCCTGTGCTAAACTAGGACGCTAAGGTGGATAATGTGCGCCTGCAGGTTTCTCCTTAGTATCCCTGTTTTAGCACGATATTACGGGTCAGGTGTTACTTCAGAAGCCTGCCCCGTAATGCAGCGCTAAGCGACGCTGTGAGTACCACCTCCTGCAGTCCATAGGACTCCATGGAGGCTTGTGCTGCCCGCCGCGTGACCTGCAGGCTCTTGCCTCTCGGGAGATCTTGCAGGTTTCGGGGGGTGGGGGGGCCCAAAGAAAATGTTTGCCCAGGGTCCAATCAATATTAAAGACGGGCCTGTATATACTGTATATATATATATATATATATATATGTGTGTGTTTTTATGTACCTGACCCTTTTAGTAGGTAGGCTTCTGGTTCTTTTCCTATTTCAGAGTAGATTGACTATTTTTTGGATGTCGTATTATGGTGATATGTGTTTATCATCACTTTATATTTCTTGGACTGCTATTGATTGTCTAGAAATGTGATATTTCCATTTTAAGATAGAGCCAAAGCTCGCTTGCTCGGTTATAGATGAATGCTTAAGAATAGAAAATGCAGATAATTTTACTGAATCTGCATTATATTTTATAGTTTCTCTTTCACAAAACATTCAGGCCCCTATTACATTCTTCGCGCATTTGTTTTTGCGCGTGCAAATGCGCATTTGCGTGAGGGGCAAAACCCTTTGTGCTGAACGTTGTATTACAACGTTCGCGCAAATGATGCGCGTTATCGTTTAACGTGGATGGACCTGCGCGAGTGTGATGAACTGTGCGCGTCCTATACTTAACATTGTGAGCGCAAATGCGTTTGTGCGCTGGTACGCGGCCGGTATTACAATCGATGCGCATCTTTTTACGAACGACGTTTGCGCGCATAATTTTAACGTCTTTGAAAAGCTGGTGGTTTCTGCAAATCGGAACGTCCTGGCTGAAACGAAAAATACCAGCACGAAAAAAAAAAATACAGCACAGTATAGTTACACATTCTACACATACCCAAACAATAAAATTGTGAATTAGTGCGTGTTTTTTTTATTTCTGCAGCATGTATACTTTGACAGGCGCAAAAACTTAAGTGAGTAAATTAAGGTAAATTGATGTCAATTAAGGTTCTTAATTCTGATTGGCTGAATCCGGTGAAAAAAACAGTCCGAACACAGATTTACGTGCGCTACATTACTGCGCGCGTATTACTCTTTGTTTTGCACGTCGTTTTTACGAACGTTATTTTCGGGCGGATGCGAAAATGCGTTCGGATTGTAATACCACCGTTATTTTTCGCGCTATAACGCTAACGCTGCCCGGAAAAAAATTGTGCTGCACGAATGAATTTGCACGAAGAATGTAATAGGGACCTAAATAAGCAGCACTCTGACTCATAACCAAGCTGCATTAGCTTTGCTTGGAATAGACTTTAACCCCTTCACTTCCAACAGGGTTATTCGAAGAAATCCGAATGGCTGGAGAAAGGGAACCGAACGCTGATTTTCAGCGTCTGGTTACCTTTCTTGGCCATTCGGCTATCCAGAGAGCAGGCAATTCGCCAAATCCTGGCGAATTGCCTGCACATACGGTGCCTGTTCGGTGCCTGTTTGAGGGCAGTGAAATCCCCATAGAGAAGCAATGCTTCGGCTATTCATAGAACACAAACCAGCAGTGAAAAGTTCCCGAAATGCCCTGCTGTTCGGTGTTTTAATTCGGCAGGTTTATTCAGGAGAATCCCATAGGCTTCAATGTTAAAAATATTCCTGTTTTAATTCAATATCTAATAAACCGTTCATTATAAAATTCTGCAGTAAAGAGTCTCTTTATTTATCAATCTTTTTAGGATATTTTAAGCATTTTTCTGGATTTTTTTAACTTTACTTATTATTTTCTGTAACAGCCCTTTTTATTATCATTCCCTGGACCTCATATGTAAATTTCAGACATTTTCGCTCAGTAGTTTCTTTGCAAACAGCGTTTCACTTTTCAATCATTCATGCAAACTGTTTTCCTAATTTATTCATTGCCTCTTCTGCGGTGTCGGCTTTTCCCGGCGGCTGCGCTGCATGTGATCGGCTCCTGCTCGGGTTTTTCCGGCATCTTCGATGGGTTAATCCAGATGTTTTTGAGGGTTTTCGGCGTGCATTCGCTGGGTTTTCGCCAGGTTTTCGTCAGCTTTTCCCTGCACTTCGACAGCCCTGTGGTGCATGCTGAATACACAGCAGGGTCGCCGAAATGGGATCGCCAAATCTCACTGAATTGAAGAGAATGAAAAGTCACCGAACGTGCGGTGACTTTTCGATTCTCTTTGAATAACCCTGCAAGTGTTTTTTTATAAAGCCACTGGCAGGAGACAATAGTTTATGGAAAACCAAGTTACATTACCACTTAACCCTATCACCAAACACTCAAACCTACACACAATCTAAATGCAGAAGGCGCCGCCGGTGGTCAATCGTGGTAGTACCGTTATAAAGCGGTGATTGCCTGAAGTCTCCAAAAAAGACTCCAAACTCCCAACACGTTAAAGAGTTTCAGTATGCGGGCCATCATACCGATGTAGTGGAACTTTAGGGACATATTCTGGAGCCCCTTCACAAATGAATCTAATGTTCATTCCATCAGAATATGTCGAGATCGAGTTAATTCCATCTTAAGTACCTGTAGATGTTTTGAAGATCTGATTTGAAGTTACATCAATTGTAGTGAAGGGCTTAATGAATAAATTCTATTTTTCCAATGTAGGCTACAATAAAATTTAATAATAATACTATTATTATTTTCCTTAACCCTTTTTCTGTGGATGGATGACGTGTAGGGGAGGTCCTCGGGTCTGCACGCTGTGTGTGGAGAATGTCCCCCACACGTCATGGGGTCTCCACAGTGAAAGGGGTGACCCCATGCGCAAGGGACGGAGTCCCAGGGCGGTCTGACTTCCTTGAAGTCAGACCGTCCGTATATACCCCTTCCCGGCACGTTGACGTCATCGAGCTTGTCAGTTTCAGCCCCCTGTAGAGCTGAAAGAGTGCCTGAAAGGAGGGGTCCTGTGGACCCCTCTCCCTCCCGATCGGTAAGGAGTAGAAAAAAAGAGAGGCATCCTGGAAAGGTCAAAGTCTAACTAGCAGCATGTCTGCAAAGGAACGCTGCACACAGGACCGGTGCTAGACTATTTTTCACCCTAGGAGAGACCACCAGAAAAAAATGTTAGCTGTTAAAATGCGGGGGGGGGGGCATCCACACACTGCAGGGGTGCCGCACATGGTCGTTCAGTGCCCATCTTACCCCACTGTTGATCTGGCCTGGGATCTTTCTTTCCTTCTGCCTCTTTATTTCCTCTGCCTCTTTCTTTATTTATTTCTTTCAACTGCCCTTTTTTCTTTCTTCTGTGCCTCTTTTTCTTTCTTTCTCTTTCGGGCTCTTTCTTTCTTCTCCCTTTTTTTTCTTTCTTCTGTACCTCATGTTTTCTTTCTTTCTCTTTTGGGCCCTTTCTTTCTTTCTTTCTTGTCTTTCTTTCGTTCCTTCTTCTGCCTTATTTTTTCTTTCATCTGCCTCTGGTTGCGCCTACGCATCGCCATAAGACGCCCACCTTCTGCGTCACTAGCGGGGTTTGCGAGCCGACAATGTCAGTTTTACGAGCTGCCACTGCAGACTACACGGGCCGCACAATAAGGAACGGTTACAATAATGGAACCCGAGTTGGGGCCGGCTACGCCCCTAGGCAGCAGTGCGCCCTAGGCAGTTGCCTAGCTTGCCTAATGGGAGCACCGGCCCTGGCTGCAAAGCGCTCCCAGTTTGTCTACATGCTGGTGGTTGAAGCAGGAAGGGGACCGTGGCTGTCCTGTTGGGATTTCTTTCACCTAAAACATTGGATTCTCCATTTTCTGAAATCCAGACTAATCCTAAACCTGAGATAAAAGGTGCTTAATCTGTAATAATAGTAAATAATAATGCTACTATATAAACAAATAATGTACAAAAAAAATTGAAGGTAATAAAAAATGTCTGCTCTGACTAAATAATGGCTTGAAGAATTCTTACTAAATCATAAATAATTGCACGGCGTGATTTCTTTCTATTAATGGAGGAAGCTCATTGTGAAAATCTGTTTTGCCTCTCTTGGTGTCTCTTTTTAGACATATTTTTTTGTATGTTTTATCATTCCAAACACACATAGTAACTCATTGCTGGAAGACATTTCCAGGGAGCCAAAGATTTGCATTATTAAGTACAGGGATGATATTTAGCCGTTTTAATGAATGTAGTCAGAACTAGGACAGGGACTCAAATATCACTTAATTTAATGAAAGCACAGAACGAAAATAAAACAAGCATGTGTTTGCGATACAAATCTGTTCAATGGCAAAAAAGGAGAATTTACGATGTACATTACAACACATAAACAGCTTCTAACTTTCACGTATACTCGCTTCTTTTCAAGAGGACATTGACTTCTCCATGACCCATCATAGGAACTGAAACAAGCTGTGCTCATAAAAAAAAACAAGCAATTACAATCAGACGACTAATTTATATGTTGTGCATTAAAATGTACGTAAGGAAAAATGTTGATCTAGCAAAATGTAGACTTGCAATAAAAAGAAATTGCTGTCATGGTAGAAGGCTGTAAATAAGTTGGGAGTATAAAAGCTTGAGGAAATATCCACCAGGAGAAAGGTAGAAATGACTTTTAGAAAATACCTTTTGCACCATTGCTTCTTGGCTTTTAATGTTTAATATGCTGTTATTGGACGATATAGGTCAGGGCTCTCAACCTCTGCCCCCCAGGATGTTTTTGGACTACAACTCCCATGATTCACTGGCCATCTATTGCATTCAGGGAATTCTGGGAACTGTAGTCATCAATTTCTTGGGGGCTGTGAGTGTGACAGCCCTGATGTTGGTCATCTTGTAAGTGTGCGGCTTCGTGGAAAGCAATGTAAAATTCTGCTTGACGTTTAGGTCTGTGGTCAGTGCAAGGATTTTGGGTCAATTGGGTGAAGGTAGATCTCGCTACCCTGTATAAGTTACCTTGCATATGCATGTGTGATGAGTTGGGTGAAAGTGTGTTGACCTTACATGAGGTTAGCTAAGTGAGCGTATGACTTGCCTTGCGAGTTGGGTGCTGTGCCAGCTAACTGTAGATTAATGGAGAATGTATATATATGTATAAATATATATCATATAGCGTAGGCGCTTAATGTGAGATGAATTGCTATTAATGCCAATTGTAAAACTGTTATGATCTAGTAAATAGTGTGATGCTGCCCCGGGGATGAGCACAAACACAGATAAAACAACCAAAATCTGTGTCAAACAAAAATGAAAAAATACGAGAAGTATCCCTTATAGTGCATCAATATGGTACAGTGCATAAACAATACAGACATTAATGTCAAAAATTCAATAAAGTGCAATAGTGCTAAGTATCACTCAATTCCTAAATTGATATCAGAATTGAATAAGTGCACTAGTGCATACAAAAGTGCATACAAGGTACAATAGTGTATATAAAATCAAGTATATATACAGCGAGTTGTTGTAAAAACAATAATCGACAAAGTGTAACAGTGTCCAGTGCTGCGATCAAGTGCAATAGTGCATGCAGCAACCAAAAGAATGAGGAGATACTTAAGAAGTGTCAATCGACTTGTTCCTCCTTATTACTCCAACAGTGAGTCCAAAACAACCTCAGTGTCTCTCAAAGACAAAAAGAGGGGAAACACAAGAGGATAAAAGTGCAAGTATTTGTGTCAAATGTGGCAAAGAAAATATGCTGGTGGTATATACCACTCACATTTACAAGAGCCTATAGATTTTCCCGGCTCTAGGTTTAGCTGCCTCTGGCCATATAGAGAGTGGCACTTCCCTTCTTTAACTCGCAGTAGTTGCTTGATAGGCTAAAATGAGCTGGAAGACGGCGCTTCCGTAGCGTAATATTGCAGGATACTTAAGTAAAAGTGGGCTTGGCAATACACTCACCGATTTAGGAGCCTTGCGGTCACAGGCTCAGTCAATATGGCGTCGGGTACTCTTGGGTAGGTGCCCAAAACCTCTTTTCCACCGTCTGTGTGCCAAGCTGTAGAGCCTCTATGAAATGCCAGATGAGGATTAGGAAGCCTCCATGAGATGCCAGATGAAAATTAGGAGAGAATGACCAATAAAGGGTTAAAACGTAAAATTATTATTTATTAAATGGATAAAAACGGACATATGCGCTACAGAGACGCGTTTCGGCTACTGGAGCCTTCCTCAGTCGTATACAGCGTCTGTTAGTCTCCATATGTTAAGGAGGAACAAGTCGATTGACACTTCTTAAGTATTTCCTCATTCTTTTGGTTGCTGCATGCACTATTGCACTTGATCGCAGCACTGGACACTGTTGCACTTTGTCGATTATTGTTTTTACAACAACTCGCTGTATATATACTTGATTTTATATACACTATTGTACCTTGTATGCACTTTTGTATGCACTACTGCACTTATTCAATTCTGTATCAATTTAGGAATTGAGTGATAATTAGCACTATTGCACTTTATTGAATTTTTGACATTAATGTCTGCATTGTTTATGCACTGTACCATATTGATGCGCTATAAGGGATTCTTCTCGTATTTTTTCAACTGTAGATTAATACCTCTTATACATTGTATACTTTGTATAGGAAGTATTCGTTTACGCATAGTCAGAGAATAATAAACGCATCCAAGGTCGATCTTTATTATCTTTTCCAGCAGACATTAAACAAATAATACCGACTCTCTGTACTTGATGTTAACTCCCTCACTACCGTGATTGTGTATATACATCAGCAGTAATGGACACAGCAGCTCTAGATCGTGTTAACATGCTCTGGAGCTATGCTGTATCATTGCAAATTAAATTTGTTTATTGCAAACAGTTTTGGTTGGCATCTGGGCTAAAAATGTGCCTCCAAAGTTTTAGCACCCTGGACATGATGCTCAAGGTGCTAACACTTTTTAGAACCAACTGGGGAATGTCTCTAACGGACTTTTCCCCAGTTGATCCTGCATGGAGAGCAGAACCGCAGTAATTCATTTTGGCCAGCAGTTGGCAACATCTGCCAAATAGGTTATTACAGAAAGAAATACATTGGGAATAATTCAGGAGTCCAACTACTAACAAAATTCATTTGCAACAAACTAATTTAATTTGCTTTTGTACTGCACAGCTGCAGATCGATATAACTCAATATCGGACACCTTAGGCTGACTGTCCACTGGCACCGTAGTCGGACAACTGACTTAGTCACCCCGCTGCGGACAATGCCACCGGCCGAACAGGGTCGTCCACTTGAAACGTCTGTAGACTACTCAGGTCGGCCGATGGACAGGCCGCCGAATGAAAAAAAATGGAAAACCCCACTGCGGGGAGAAAAAAAATTGTCATTGGTGCTGAGTTTCAGCACCAAGGACAGCCCCTGTCCAGCGCAGCCAAAACAGCGGGAAAAAAAATCCTTCTTGAAGGTTGGAGGGGGGATTAACCCCTGTCCCAGGTGCTGAAATAGCTTTCAGCACCAGGGACAGCAATGCTGATTGCAGCCGGCACAAAGGAAAAAAAAAAGATGCGTTCAGCGTGAGAAAATAAGCCTCGTCTTTTTAGAAAGCATTGGAACCCTAAATTTCACCTAAAAAATCCAGAAAAATATCTAAAAAAATCTATAAATAAAAAGACTTTTTGCTGCGGATGAAAAAAATAAACGGTTGAATAAAAAATGAATAAAAACAAAAATATTTTTTACATTGAAACCTATGAGCTTTGCACTGAATAACTTCTCTATGGGGCAATTTCTTTAACTATACAATTCATCTTTTTCATGTAACTTGTATCAGATCATCTGCTAACTCCCATTGAAATGGGAAAGATCGGTAATCTGTTTTAGTCGCAAAAATGGTCTGAAATCGTCTGATGGTGGTCGGATGCAGTAGAAGTGGGCTGATTCATCTGCATGTTGTAGGATCGGTCAGACAACTTCAGACAATATCGGATGATCGCATCTTTGCACAAATACGGTGCCAGTGGATGGCCAGCCTTAGGTTGCTTTGAAGATCTGAGTTACATCAATCTTTGGAATGAAGGGGTTAAAACTACCGATCTGACCCAATTTGTCCAGCTATAAAACATCTCTAGACGTACATTAAGTATGTAGATTTGATGCTGTGAGGTACATTAACCAGTGATCAGTTAATACTAATTTGAAGGTCTGGCTTCTGAGTTTTTTGGGCTTGTTGAAATCTCTGTAAATTGTATTAAAATCTTGAAAAATGTCAATAAATCTTGAATAAACACCTTGCCGTGGACCAAAGCACTACCCTCGGTGATACTCACAGTAGCGCTTCCGCGCCACCGCGAGTATCACTTCCTGGAGTCCATAAGAATGCGCAGTGCCGCGGAGTGACTATCTCTCCCCTGTCTCATTCTGCTCGTGGCCAGGAGAATTGGTGGATCGGGCCACCGTTCCCACTGCGGGATGAGAGGTGAGTATCGGATTTATTGGGGGGGGGGGGTTTAGGGGTGCAACATGATTCTGCAAAAGCAGAATATTTAGGTGTAGCTAAATATTTGTTTAGCCCAGGGGTCTGCAACCTTTTTTGACATAAAGAGCCACTTGGACCCGTTTCCGAATGGAAAAAAACTGGGAGCCGCAAAACCATTGGCGACATTTAAAACAAATCTAACACTGCATATATTGTTTCTTACCTTAATGCTATATACAGGATCGTGCAGTCAGCTGTCAATCTGAAGAAAAAAAAAGACTTTTTCACTTAACAATGTAAAACCCCAGCTCACACATGGATTTGCCCCAGCTCATGGATTTGCCCCCCAGCTCACACATGGATTTGCCCCAGCTCATGGATTTGCCCCCCAGCTCACACATGGATTTGCCCCAGCTCATGGATTTGCCCCCCAGCTCACACATGGATTTGCCCCAGCTCATGGATTTGCCCCAGCTCACACATGGATTTGCCCCAGCTCATGGATTTGCCCCAGCTCACTCATGGATTTGCCCCCAGCTCATGGATTTGCCCCAGCTCACACATGGATTTGCCCCAGCTCATGGATTTGCCCCAGCTCGCTCATGGATTTGCCCCAGTTAGCTCATGGATTTGCCCCAGCTCGCTCATGGATTTGCCCTAGTTAGCTCATGGATTTGCCCCCAGCTCACACATGGATTTGCCCCAGCTCGCTCATGGATTTGCCCCAGTTAGCTCATGGATTTGCCCCCAGCTCACACATGGATTTGCCCCAGCTCATGGATTTGCCCCAGCTCATGGATTTGCCCCAGCTCATGGATTTGCCCCAGCTCATGGATTTGCCCCAGCTCATGGATTTGCCCCAGCTCACACATGGATTTGCCCCAGCTCATGGATTTGCCCCAGCTCACTCATGGATTTGCCCCCAGCTCATGGATTTGCCCCAGCTCACACATGGATTTGCCCCAGCTCATGGATTTGCCCCAGCTCACTCATGGATTTGCCCCAGTTAGCTCATGGATTTGCCCCCAGCTCATGGATTTGCCCCCAGCTCACACATGGATTTGCCCCAGCTCATGGATTTGCCCCAGCTCACTCATGGATTTGCCCCCAGCTCATGGATTTGCCCCAGCTCGCTCATGGATTTGCCCCAGCTCACACATGGATTTGCCCCAGCTCATGGATTTGCCCCAGCTCACTCATGGATTTGCCCCCAGCTCATGGATTTGCCCCAGCTCACACATGGATTTGCCCCAGCTCATGGATTTGCCCCAGCTCACTCATGGATTTGCCCCAGTTAGCTCATGGATTTGCCCCCAGCTCATGGATTGCCCCAGCTCACACATGGATTTGCCCCAGCTCATGGATTTGCCCCAGCTCACTCATGGATTTGCCCCCAGCTCATGGATTTGCCCCAGCTCGCTCATGGATTTGCCCCAGCTCACACATGGATTTGCCCCAGCTCATGGATTTGCCCCAGCTCACTCATGGATTTGCCCCAGTTAGCTCATGGATTTGCCCCCAGCTCATGGATTTGCCCCAGCTCACACATGGATTTGCCCCAGCTCATGGATTTGCCCCAGCTCACTCATGGATTTGCCCCCAGCTCATGGATTTGCCCCAGCTCGCTCATGGATTTGCCCCAGTTAGCTCATGGATTTGCCCCAGCTCACACATGGATTTGCCCCAGTTAGCTCATGGATTTGCCCCCAGCTCACACATGGATTTGCCCCCAGCTCACTCATGGATTTGCCCCAGCTCACACATGGATTTGCCCCCAGCTCACTCATGGATTTGCCCCAGCTCATGGATTTGCCCCAGCTCATGGATTTGCCCCCCAGCTCATGGATTTGCCCCCCAGCTCATGGATTTGCCCCAGCTCATGGATTTTCCCCAGCTCGCTCATAGATTTGCCCCAGCTAGCTCATGGATTTGCCCCCAGCTCTCACCTGGATACTTGCCCCAGGCAGCTCCGGCGGGGGTTGAGGGGACCCAGATGCCGGGCAGCGCGGGAGCGCCTGCCCGGTCTTGAACAGTCCGTCCTGTGAAGTGGATGCGGCTGTGTGCGTGCGCAGCCGGTCACATGGTCCGGCCAGTCAGGTGGTACAGAGACTCAGTACCACCTGATTAGCCGGACCACGTGACCGGCTGCGCACGCACACAGCCGCACCACTTCACAGGACGGACTGTTCAAGACCGGGCAGGCGCTCCGCGCTGCCCGGCATCTGGGTCCCCTCAACCCCCGGGCCAGTTTTAGGGGCGCGAATGCGCCCCTAACAAAACTGCGCCCGGGGCCACGGCCCCCCAGCTCCCCCCACGCTACGCAAAGGGAGGGAGCTGCGGGAGCCGCGGAAAAAGTGAAAGAGAGCCGCATGCGGCTCCGGAGCCGCGGGTTGCCGACACCCGGTTTAGCCCATCAGTGCAGTAAGTAGCGCTAGGACTTTAAATAATACTTTACTTATCCTAAAGCTAATTACTGATTGCGCTCTCCATGCGAAGTATAGGATGCGCAAAGTAGAGGAAGCTCGCGCAAGCCAGCGCACTAACAGATTTTTCAGGGGTTTAGCAATAGGGTTTTAACCCTTTCGCTGCTGAGGCTTTTCACGCCTCTGTGCTGAGGTAATTTTTACCGATTTTGCTCATCATGTTTAAACGTGTTTTGAAGCTTATTTTAGTATATGACCCAGACATATTATATATCGTTCTTTCCGACAGACTCGGCAGATTCATAATATGTCATTATTATATGTATACGTCATGACCTGTCTGTATATTATAACAAAAAATGCAATAAAATATGTATTTTCAATAATTTACAATGTGTAAAGTGTTTTTTTTTCACATTTTAACATGCGAGCAATTGCGGTTATATTTTGTATGGGGTGCGCGTGTTAAAAAAATTAGAGATGGGGTCTCGTTACATTTTTTTTGGGGAAAATTACGCGATTTTTAACAAACGCACCGCATACAAAAATCGTTAGTGCAGCATCATTGTTCACATTATAATTGAAATGGGAACAATATTGCTGCATTAACGAACCAAAAATAAGAAAAAAAAAGTTGTTTATTTTTTTTTATAATTTTTTTAAAATATTTTTTTATTTTTATTTTTAATTTTTTTTACAAACTTTTTTCATAGTCATGTTTGGTATTGTTGGAACGGCCATGCTCTGGCCGATCCAACAATATCAAACATTAACCCCTAACTGCCACGGATTGGGAGATAGGGGGTTCATTGGAACCCCCTATCTCCACCATTGGTGGCAGTTAGGGGTTAACTCCAGGACTGGCGTCATCGTGCTATGCACGATAACGCCAGTCCTCAGGGGGCATTCCCGGAAGCTTGGCCGACATCCAAGATTTTCGGCTTTTCGGCGCCGATTCGTGATCCAGCCCCCATGGGGTTAATTCCAGGTACCGTTAGGAAGGGCAGGCTGTGCCCTTCCAAACGGTGCCTGGGTTAACCCCCTGCACGCCGCTGATCGGGAGGGAGAGAGGTCCGAAGGACCTCCCCCCTCCCTTTCAGGTGCCTCCACTGCACATGCGGGGGGGCGCCTGAATTAGGTGTCATCTAATTAGCCCGGCGGCGGTTCCGGGTGCTGGGCTGACATTGAGGATGTCATCCCGCTCCGGGGGGGCCAGCGATCGTCCGGAACCCGGCCGAACGCTGGCCCCAAAGGGAGGACGCGCTCAGCGCGTCCACCGCAAGGAACGTTACCTGCGGGTGGACGCGCTGAGCGCGTCCTCCGCAGCGAAAGGGTTAATATGGGGGGAATGCGTTAGTCTCTTATCCTGGCGTCAACGCTTACACACCCGAATGCTACAGTTAGCTTTATTAGGGAATAGAGCCCCTGGGGGGGGGGAAGGTTGTCAATTCATATATTAATCATTAGCAGCTCCTTCTTACTGTCTTCGTTACATGTGAGCGGTTATGTTAGCATCTCAACTTGTTATATTAGGGACTACTTTTATAATGTGCTATTTTTTTTTTTTATATATCCGCTGCAGCTGAGAATAATGAGCGACCTTGGAATTGCTGAATATTTTCCAGCTGCCTTAACTTTAACAATTCCTATACAAAGTATAATAATTACATAATAATTTTATTACGTTCAATTATTAATTATTATAATAATTAATTATAATAATTTAATAGTAACAATTTAATTTACAGTAGCCTGCCATAGCAGCCGAGCCACAGTGTGGTTTGTGGCTCAGCTGAAATACCAGGGGATTTGCTAGTATTTGCGAGGGGAGCTTTTTACAAAACAGCCCACTATTTCATGCTAACAGCCCATGTGTAATAGAGCCCTATATCTTTCATGATCAGGTACTTTAATTATTCTGCGCTTTCATTATACTAAACAAACAACCAAAATATATCTTCTAAAGAACTTTATGTGTGTGTGTGTGGGGGGTGTGGTTTGGGCTTTTTTAACCCTTCCGCTGCTGAGCCATTTCACCCCTGTGTGCTGAGCTCATTTTTACCGGTTTCGCTCATCATGTTTAAAGTCACATTTTATTATACAACCCAGACAAATTATATATCGTTCTTTCCGGCAGATTAATAATATATCATTATTATATGTATACGTCATGTCCTGCCTGAATATTATAACGAAAAATGCAATAAAATTTGAATTTTCAATCATCTACAGAGTGTAAAGGGTTTTTTTTTCACACTTAATCCGAGCCTTTGCGGTTATATTTTCTATGGGGTGCACTTGTTAAAAAAAATTAGAAATGGGGACTCGTTATATTTTTTGGGGGGGAAATTACGTGATTTTTAGAAAACACCCACATAGAAAAAATCGTTAGTGCAGCATCATTGTTCACATTATAATTGAAATGGGAACAATATTGCTGCATTAACCCTTTCGCTGCTGAGGCTTTTCCCGCCTCTGTGCTGAGGTCATTTTTACCGGTTTTGCTCATCATGTTTAAACGTGTTTTGAAGGCTTATTTTAGTATATGACCCAGACATATTATCTATCGTTCTTTCCATCAGACTCGGCAGATTCATAATATGTCATTATTATATGTATACGTCATGACCTGTCTGTATATTATAACAAAAAATGCAATAAAATATGAATTTTCAATAATTTACAGCGTGTAAAGTGTTTTTTTTCCACATTTTAACATGCGAGCAATTGCGGTTATATTTTGTATGGGGTGCGCTTGTTAAAAAAATTAGAGATGGGGTCTCGTTACATTTTTTTTTGGGGAAAATTACACGATTTTTAACAAACGCACCGCATACAAAAATCGTTAGTGCAGCATCATTGTTCACATTATAATTGAAATGGGAACAATATTGCTGCATTAACAAACCAAAAAAAAGAAAAAAAAAGTGTTTATTTTTTTTTTTATAATTTTTTGTTTTAACCACTTGAATGCTAAGGACGCGCTCAGCGCGTCCTCAGCATTCCCGCTGGTGTGCTGAGGACGCGCTGAGCGCGTCCTCACATCGGGGTCAGCGTTCGGCCGGGTTCCGGCCGATCGCTGGCCCCTCCGGTGCGGGCTGACATCCTGGATGTCAGCCGCGCATCCGGACCAGCAGCCGCCAGCATTAGGTGTCATCGCGGGGGCGCGATGACACCTAATTCAGGCGCCCCCCCGCATGTGCGGAGGAGGCGCCTGAAAGGGAGGGGGGGAGGTCCTTCGGACCTCTCTCCCTCCCGATCGGCGGCGCACAGGGGTTAACCCAGGCATCATTTGGAAGGGCACAGCCTGCCCTTCCAAATGATGCCTGGCATTAACCCCTGGGGAGCTGGATCGCGAATCGGCGCTGAAAAGCGCCGGTTCGCGATCCTTTCCCGGAGCTGGCCGACATCTTGGATGTCGGCCAAGCCTCCGGGAACTCCCCAGAGGACTGGCGTCATCGTGCGTAGCACGATGACGCCAGTCCTAGACTTAACCCTAACTGCCACCAACTGTGGAGATAGGGCAGTTAGGGGTTAAATTTTGGTATCGTTGGATCGCCAGAGCATGGCCGTTCCAACGATACCAAACACTACAGTGAAAAATTTTGTAAAAAAAAAATAAAAAATAAAAATAAAAATAAAAAAAAATTAAAAAAAAAAAATTAAACACTTTTTTTTTTTTTTGGGGTTTGTTAATGCAGCAATATTGTTCCCATTTCAATTATAATGTGAACAATGATGCTGCACTAATGATTTTTGTATGCGGTGCGTTTGTTAAAAATAGTGTCATTTTCCCCAAAAAAAAATGTAACGAGACCCCATCTCTAATTTTTTTAACAAGCGCACCCCATACAAAATATAACCGCAATTGCTCGCATGTTAAAATGTGGAAAAAAACACTTTACACATTGTAAATTATTGAAAATACATATTTTATTGCATTTTTTGTTATAATATACAGACATGACATAACGTATACATATAATAATGACATATTATGAATCTACCGAGTCTGACGGAAAGAACGATATATAATATGTCTGGGTCATATACTAAAATAAGCCTTCAAAACACGTTTAAACATGATGCGCAAAACAGGTAAAAATGACCTCAGCATAGGGGCGGGAAAAGCCTCAGCAGCGAAAGGGTTAAATTTTTTTTTTTTTTTTTTTTTTTTTACAAACTTTTTTCACTTTCGTGTTTGGTATCGTTGGAACGGCCATGCTCTGGCCGATCCAACAATACCAAACGTTAACCCCTAGCTGCCACGGATCGGGAGATAGGGAGTTCATTGGAACTCCCTATCTCCACCGTTGGTGGCAGTTAGGGGTTAACTCCAGGACTGGCGTCATCGTGCTATGCACGATGACGCCAGTCCTCAGGGGGAGTTCCCGGAGGCTTGGCCGACATCCAAGATGTCGGCCAGCTCCGGGAAAGGATCACGAACCGGCGCTTTTCAGCGCCGATTCGCGATCCAGCTCCCCAGGGGTTAATGCCAGGTACCATTTGGAAGGGCAGGCTGTGCCCTTCCAAATGGTGCCTGGGTTAACCCCCGCAACGCCGCCGATCGGGAGGGAGAGAGGTCCAAAGGACCTCCCCCCTCCCTTTCAGGCGCCTCCTCCGCACATGCGGGGGGGCGCCTGAATTAGGTGTCATCGCGCTGTCGCGATGACACCTAATTTCACCGGCGGCGGTTCCGGATGCTGGGCTGACATCGAGGATGTCAGCCCGCACCGGGGGGGCCAGCGATCAGCCGGAACTCGGCCGAACGCTGACCCCAAAGTGAGGACGCGCTCAGCGCGTCCTCAGCACAGCAGCAGCCATGCGGAGGACGCGCTGAGCGCGTCCTCCGCATTGAAGTGGTTAATAAAACAAAAGACATTTTTTAAAATTTTTTTTACATTTTTTTAATTTTTAATTTGTAAAATTTTATGTTTATTTAATTTATTTTTTTTTACATTTTACATGATCATGTTTGGTATCATTGGAAAGGTCATTCCAATGATACCAAACATTAACCACTAGCTGCCACGGATCAGGAGATAGGGGGTTCCAATGAACCTTCTATCTCCACCATAGGAGGAGATACGCGCAATGACGCCAGTAGGCAGGGGGGGGATGTCGGCCAGCTCCGGTAGGGGGCGCGATCTGGCGTCTGTTGGTGCAGAATCGTGATGCAGCCCCCAAGCGGTTAAAGACAGCCACCGCTTGGTAGGGCAGGCTGTGCCCTTCCAAGCAGTGCCTGCCTTTTGTGCGTGCCTCAAGCAGATCGGGAGGGAGAGAGGTCTAAAGGACCTCCCCTTCAGGCACCTTCCCCGCACTGGCGAGGGTCAAGTCCTAGGGAAAAAAGGGAACTCATCCAAGAATTCCACAACCCCATTACCTGAAGAAGAAAAAAAAAAGGATGTATATATATACACCCTCCCCCCGAGAATCATGTGTAACCAGGCATAGACCCCTTATAATCAGCACAGACCCCAGAATTGTACATAACAAGCAGACCCCAGAATTATATCTACCAGCAGAGCCCATAAATTGTATACCAGCAGAGCCCAAAATTTTATATAAGAAAACAGACCCCAGAATTTTATATAACCAGACAGATCCCAGAATTTTATATAAAAAGCAGACTCCATCATTTATATACGAGTAGACCCCCATCATTTATATACCAGCAGAGCCCAGAATGTATATACCAGCAGAGCCCATAATTTATAGACCAGCAAAGCCCATAATGCATATACCAGCAGAACCCATCATTTATATACCCAGACAGACCCCATAATTTATATACCAGCAGAGCCCATCATTTATATACCAACAGACCCCATCATTTATATATCAGCAGAGCCCATAATTTGTATACCAGCAGAGCCCAGAAATTTATATACCAGCAGACCCCAGAAATTTATATACCAGCAGATCCCATCATTTATATACCAGCAGAGCCCATAATTTGTATACCAGCAGAGCCCATAATTTGTATACCAGCAGAGCGCAGAATATATATACCAGCAGAGCCCATAATTGATATACCAGCAGAGCCCAGAATGTATATACCAGCAGAGTCCATAATGTATATACCAGCAGAGCCCATAGTTTGTATACCAGCAGAGCCCATAATTTATACCAGCAGAGCCCATAATTTGTATACCAGCAGAGCCCAGAATGTATATACCAGCAGAGCCCATAATTTATATACCAGCAGAGCCCATAATTTGTATAGCAGCAGTGCCCATAATTTATACCAGCAGAGCCCATAATTTGTATACCAGCAGAGCCCAGAATGTATATACCAGCAGAGCCCATAATTTGTATACCAGCAGAGCCCATAATTTGTATACCAGCAGAGCCCAGAATGTATATACCAGCAGAGCCCAGAATTTATATACCTGCAGAGCCCAGAATGTATATACCAGCATAGCCCATAATTTGTATACCAGCAGAGCCCATAATTTGTATACCAGCAGAGCCCATAATGTATATACCAGCAGAGCCCATAATTTATATACCAGCAGAGCCCATAATTTATACCAGCAGAGCCCAGGATTATACTTACCCAGACAGACAGACCTCCTCCCGTGTGGTCCTCCGAGCTCCTGCACGCTGCCTCCGGCTTCTTCTGATGTGAATGATGTGATGCGAACTTGTGAGATCTCCGCAGTAGGCCGCTTCACAGCCTTCACAAGGCTGAAGACGGCGGCTGCGCGAAGGAGCAGCAGGAAGCGCTCGGGCGAACACGGGCAAGTCGAGGGGGCTGCTCGCGGAATGCGGTTAATGCATTCCACTAGCAGCCCCAGAGATAAATGAAATCAGCACACAGCGGGAACATGCGTTCCCGCAACGTTCCCGTTGCGGGAGAAGTGCAGGAACGCCGTTCCCGCTCGTTCCAGCAGGACTCGAGCCCGATGGCGGGGGGTTGCCTGGAATAGAGGTAATCGCGTCCAGCGCAATGACACTATTCCTGCCCTCCGGGGTCCCGGAGGCTAGGCTGACATCCAAGATGTCAGCCCGCACCGGGGGGCCACAGCGTTCGGCCGATCGCGGCTGCAAAGGGAGGACCTGCTCGGAGTGTCCTCCGAAGCCAAGTATATATGCGGCAGGACACGCTGAGCACATCCTCCGTAAAGAAGGGGTTAATGCCTTGTCTACTGTGATTGTGTATAAATGATCAGCAGTAGCAGACACCCCAGCCTGTAACCTTTTTACCATTCTGTGGAATTATGCTGTATCTTCAAAAGAAATTAGTTTTTTTGCAAATTGTATTTGGGCCCCAGAACATGCTCCTAAAGTTTTAGCACAGTAGGTATGATGCCTGAGGCGCTAACACTTTTTAAAACCAGCTGAGGAGTGTCTCTAACTGACATCTCCCCAGCTGATCCTGCACGGAGCTCAGAACTGCAGTAACTGCTTTTGGCCAACAGATGGTGACATCTGCCGGAGAAACAGGTTATCACACTAAGGAATACATCAGGAATATTCCCAAATATTTCTTACGTTTTAATTAAAAAATATTTACCAAAAACCCACTGTTTCCTGAAAGTATTTGTTGTAAATTCTCCTGATAGTGAAGGGGTTTAGATTAAGATCCAAAACATGTTTTCAATGTTCCTATTACGCATGGGGGCACACCGAAAAAGATTGACGTTTATAATCTTTGCCAGCACATGAGCGGGCAAGGAGCTTAGCATTTTAAAACTCATCGCCGATAAAAGTGTCAGGAAAAACCCTCATGTGGTTAGTTCCACGAGCCTGCGGACATGTCGAAGCAGCTCACTGCTTTAGCAGAGGAAATAGCGGATTTGCCGACTTGTCTATGGCTGAGCAATATCCCAGCTGGTTTATTGGGATTGTTTGAAAAAGTAGACAAAACGGATTTTTGCTTCTTCAGTAAAAGTCAGTTGAGCATTAAATTTAATACCAACATTAAAAAAAAATTTAAAAAAAATAAAAAAAAAAATCATTAAAAACAGCCTTTTGCTGTAGGTTAGGATTGGGTAAAAATCTATTATTCAAAGCAGATGTGACATGTCAGGGACTGAGTTTTGGCAATTTACCTCCGTAAGAGGTAGTACAGCTGGATATTTAAAAGAAGCTATTTACTACGGCACAAAGGGCTGATTGTACATATATTAGGCTGCTTCTCCTCTGGTTTATTTTATCGTGACTTAAAGAGACATCCTAATAAAAGTAGATACCTTATTACCCTTAACTCAATAAAATTAGAATTAAAGGGAAAAATGCGCGCCAACCTTTCGGAAAAGCTGAAATATTGTTTACGGCAAGTGCGCTGAGATCACGAAAAAAAAAAAAAAAAAGAAGCTGTTCTTCCTTATAGGAAAAAATAATACAGGAAAATGCAACGTTAATGCGAGTTTCAAGACGAGACCGGACAACATTTTCTGGGTCCACATATAGAGGCCTCTGGTGACCTGGATTTTGCAAAGGACACTGAGACTGAAGGAAAGGACTTTTTGGCAACAGCGAAGGGAAGGTTTACAGTAAAAATAATACAAATATTTAATTTTCTGCTTAATATTTCTCAGCATTTCTCCACTTTGTTCCATAATATCCTAGGCCGGCCATCCACTGGGTCCGATCCACTGACCGATCCTACAACATGCAGGTGAATCAGCCCTCTTCCACAGCATCCGACCACCGACGGACGATTTCAGACGATTTTATGCGATTATAACAGATTAGTGATCCTTACGATTTTCATGGGACTTGGTCAGAGGAAATCTGTCGATCTGGTACAAGCTTACATGAAAAGTTTTACTTGTGTGGTTAAACTTCCTTGTTTCGGGGAAACATGTAAAAGATGTATTGTATAGTATGACCGGCGTGTGCAGGGGAAACGTGAAAAAATAGATTGTATAGGAAAACCGCCGTTCGCGAAGGAAGCCCATAGGATTCAATGAAAAAAATATTCTCGTTTTTATTTATTATTTATTGAACCATTTATTTTTTTAAACTGCAGCAAAAGCTTTTTTATTTATTGATATTTTAGGATTTTTTAAGTATTTTTCTATATTTTTTTGGCTAACGGTTTGGTTCCGTTTTCTTTTTTTTTTTAAAAAGAGGCTTTTTTTCCCTCGCGTCCTCTTTTTTTCTTTTCCAACAAGCCGGCTCAGCGTTACTCCCCCTAGTGCTGATACACTTTCAGCACAAGGGAGAGGGGGGCTAATCCCCCGCTGCAGCCTTGCAAGTTATTTTTTTGTTCTTTTCAGCATGAGCCGGCCGCACTGGACGGGGGCTGTCTTTGATGCTGAAAATCCGTTTCTAGCATCAAAGACAGTTTATTTTCACCCCGCAGCTGCCGGCACCGACCCCCGTAGCGTAATTTTTTTTCTTTTACCTGGCGGCCTGTCCATTGGCCGATCTGGGTCATCCACAGACGTTTCTAGTTGATGACCCTGATCAGCGGATGGCGTTGTCCATAGTTGGGTGACCAAGTCGGTCGCCGGACTACGGTGCCAGTGGACAGCTAGCCTTACTCTTTGGTATCCCTCAACCTTAATATGAGTCTATCTCAGAATCCAATGAGTCTCTCAACCTCTATTGCAGGGGTCAGCAACCTTGGCCCTCCAGGTGTTGTGAAACTACATCTCCCATGATGCTGGGTTACTCATTAGATTGGCTGAGCCTCATGGGAAATGTAGATCCACAGCATCTGAGGTGCCAAGGTTGCTGACCACTGCTCTAATGTGTCTATTCCAAATCTTCTACTATAAATTCTCTCTTTTTTCCCGTTTCATCTCACTCTTTAACCCTCTGTGTTTTGTGGTTCCAATCACTCCTAATCTATCTCTCCTGATACATTGTGATTTTTTATTAATTTCCCCCTTTCCCATATTGACCTTAGTTTTACTAGTCTGCTCAGTTCCATTACTTGTATTGCCTCCACCCATTCCCCGCTAATGTCTCTCTCTATACTCTTACCGTGTCCACCCACCCCGCTCATTCACCTATATCGCTCTCCTTATCAATAGCCAAAGCTGTGATTCGCCAGTTACTATTAATAACTCATATTTTAGAACTAGAAGTCCCTTCAGAACAGCAGAAGGAAAGGAGGATCCAGGAACACCCATTGAGGTTCAAGCTTTAACACCTTCAATCCCGCGATCAAGATAACTCAGGTCTTCAAAGTCACTATCAGGTCCCGATAGAGATATCTCGATCTGCAGCTGTGCAGGAAAAACATTTTTTGTTGAAAATTAATTTAATTTGCTATTGGGCTGCAGAAGGTGTATTATTTTTGTTTTAATAATAAATTACTTGTCAATTAATTGATACTGCCTGTCCTGCTCCTTACCTGGAAGACCTACAATCCAGCTGCTTCCTGAGGACTACCTGGGATGGATAGGAGATCCAGTGCTCCCTTGAGTCACTGGCTGCCAATATTTCGGTGCCTCTTATCAAAGGGCACCAAAAAATGTAATTGACCATTATTTACCATTTAAATCCAGGTAAACAGTCTGCACATATTCAGTATATGTTTATACCGAGGTGTGTGGCTTAAAGAATACTGGAACCAAACGAGTTTGAACATAATGGAAGTTGTATTTCTGAAATCTACTCTGACGAATCGAAAGACAAGTACAGGCTGGCAAACCAATCACTGCACTGATGTATTTTCTGTGTGTTGCTCTCATCAGAAAAGAGGACTTTGGACCACTGAGCAACAGACCAGGTAAGACGCTTCTGATGTTGTCTGTTGTTCAGGAGCGGCTTGACAAGAGGAATACGAGATTGAAGCCCATGTCCAGGATCCGTCTGTGTGTGGTGGCTCTTGATGCACTGACTCCAGTCTCAGTCCACTCCATGTGAAAGTCCCCAACACTTTTGAATGGCCTTTTCCTGACAGTCCTCTCCAGGCTGCGGTCATCCCTGCTGCTCGTGCACCTTTTTCTTCCACACTTTTCCCTTCCACATAACTTTCTATTAATGTTCTTTGATACAGCACTTTGGGAACATCCAACTTCTTTTGCAATTACCTTTTGAGGCTTTCCCTCCTTATGGAGGGTGTCAATGATGGTTTTCTGCACAACTGTCAGGTCAGCAGTCTATCCCATGATTGTGATTCCTACTGAACCAGACTGAGAGACCATTTAGGCTGGGGTCAGACGAGCGCAGTGCGAACGCGCGTGCAGCCGCACTTTATCATGGCCGTAGTAGCAGCAAATGACGGCCAAGGACGGGCAATATACAGAGTACAGCCGCACGAAAGTGCGGCCACGCAACGCAAGCGGCAAACGAACACACTTTTTCGAGAATGTGATACCGCTAATACTGACGTACAGAGTGCGCTGCGTCCGCTAGCGGCGTGTGTGCGTGATTAGGAGACGTCAGACGCTGCTAATGTCCGGCCAACATAACGTCCAGAAGCAAAAAGGGTTTTATTGATGATCCGTACAAAATCACGGACGAAAATGCGCATCGTATGACCGCTATCGCGTATTCCGTGAAAAAATACGTCCATTCGTTCAAACGCACTTTTTCACGGACGACACGAAAAATGCGTTCATCTGACCCTAGCCTTAAAGGCCCCGGAACCCTTTGCAGGTGTTATGGCTTAATTAGCTGATTAGAGTGGGACACTTTGAGCCTAGAATATATTGCACCTTTTCACAATATTCTAATTTTCCGAGATTGTGGATTTGGGCTTTTCATGAGCTGTAACTATAATCATCACAATTATGACAAATCACGGCTTGAACTGAATCTCATATATTCGTTTCACCTTTTAAGTTGCATTACTGAAATAAATGAATTTTTGCACGATATCCTAATTTTTCGAGTTTCACCTGTTTATATATATATTAGAATGTGGTCATGGATATGGAGTGCTCTTTCCTCATATTTTGTGTATATATCTAAAAATATATATATTTTCTTCCTAAAACAGTGATTGCATAAATCATTGATTTTGGGTACTTTTTACTTTTTTTTACCTTCAATACACCTGCTTTTTATTCACTTTTCTAGTACTGAATTTGCATGACTTACAAAATGCCGAATGCGAATAATATTGTACAAGCTGCCGCTGTAATAAAATAAAGTCTGGCCCTCCGGAGCATTTGCACATTTTTCTAATCTCCATTTTTTTTTTTTGGGCTGCGAGTCTCATGATGTTCTAAGCAGAAGGTGAGCTCAGGGGTCCTGATTGAGATCCTGAACAAATTAAAAACCAAACAGGAACAGCTGCTGGGAAAATACCACTGAGTACTATTCTCTCAATCAAGACTGACAGCGGTCCTGAGTTTCCAGCTTCCCCGTGCACCGGCACCTTGGCAGCGCTTTTCAGAATGTGTATGGGAAAATTGAACTTTTGTTCAAGAAAAACAATACCATGTCCAAGTTCTTATTAGAAGAACTATAGCGAGGGCTGTAAGGAGTCCAAGTTAATTCATCCTTTGATTTTGAGCAAACATAGAACAAGAATTCTACGAGAAGCTTGTAACATGATTTAAATGATACGCAGGGCTTCCCGAATGGCCGCAGAAAATAGTCATGTTAAACATACAAACCAAATATATGTTTTATTCAATGAGAAATAAGAGATGCTTTGAAGAATAAATGGTAGGGTCCCACAGGTACACATATCTCAGGCTCGGCACACGGAGTAACGTTTCCCATGGGGCAATACTAGCTTTATGTGTGACACAGCCTTGTGACCTTTTTGTACAGAATAAAAAAAAAATGAAAAAAATAAAAATAAAAAAAAACATTTCTGTTATCAATGGTCTCCTTTAACCCCCTTTACAATTCCAATAAATCTACTAAAAAGGTGGCTTAACCTTAAAATAGACAGATGCGTCTCATGGTGCAGCGTAACAAACCGATTAACTGTAAAAAGATGAGAAAAAATACATTCACATTAATTATAAAATGTTGTGTCTATTTGCCATTTAATGGTTATGTTAGTCATGGCCTTATTTATAACGGCATTCTGTGATTGTTTCTCTAGCATAATTTACTGGCCATTATTATCTTTTATTGGCCGTATGCCTGTATATGTATGTTTTTCTTTCGCTTCACCAATCCCCTGCTTATCTGTCTTTCTGTCCCAGTCCATCCCTTTGAACTTTAAACGTATATAAACATAAGGGATTCGAACCTGTGTCTCCACGGTCCCCACAGTCATAGAGCAGTGATGTTACCTCTACTCCACCCAACCGGACTTGCCTCGCCCAATCAAACTCTCCCGTGATCTTCAGGGCTTCAAGAAATCCCTTAAAACCCATCTCTTCATATCAGCGCACCACATCACTGATGCAACTCATCCCTCTCCTCACCTTCTCACACGTCAAGATTGAGGCTACCTCCATGGCCCCCACCATTTCCGAACCACTGGTGCTAGTAATCCTGATGACCAAGAAAGCTCCCCATGTCTTCTTCCACCCCGATCCTTCTAGAGCAGTGTTTCTCAACTCGTATCCTCAGGACCCACTAACAGGCCTGGTTTGTGGGATATCCGAAGCACAGCACAGGTGATATGATTTGATGCTCAGTGATTGCAGGATTCAGTCTGCATTTCCCCAAAGTGATTTGCAAAATCTGGCCTGTAGTGGGTCCCGAGGACTGGAGTCAAGAAACCCTGTTCTAGAGTGTAAGCTCCTATGAGCAGGGCCCTACACCTCTTGTCTCAAGCTTATGCTAGTTTATTTGTATCTTGTTCCCTTTGGTTATTTTAAAGTGCCGTGGAAACCGTTGGCGCTATATAATTGATAATAATAATAGTAATTATCTGTTATCTGACTCTTGTATATATAACCTAATCTAGCAGTATACGTGTAAAGAAGCAAGATCAACACAAACATCATATTTTTATATTCTATTGGTACTTTTTTGGAAGCTTCAATCATTGCTATTAATCTCAGTATGACCGTTACAAATCCTCATAAGAAAAAGATAGGACCATTTTTATTATCTATCTGCATCACATTCACTGGATTTGACACAAAGGCCGTTCCTGCCTGTATGTAGATAATGCGGACCTCTTGTGAAAAAGAGCTGTTATTGATATAATGCAAGGAACAGATATACTGTAATAACCTAATGAGAGACTTGTAAATAATTCTAGCCCCTGTATGGCTCTCCTTAAGTGATATATTATTTCTGCCAAACAACATAACTGTTTGAGTGTATCTGCTGTTTTACCTTATAGAGGGATTACTCTTTAACCTAACATATATGGACTTAACTCTTAAGACTCAAGTCACTGTCTCACACCAGTTTCAGGAAAAGAGCTCAATGACCACAGCACGAGGTGCGGATTCAGATCCTCTGTTATTTACTCTGTTTTATATTATTATTATTATACTTTATTTATATAGCTCCAGTATATTCCACAGCGCTGAACAATGGGCATGATATAGACAGGATTACAATACATTGAGACTGAACAACATTTGATAAACTGATACATGAGGAAACGAGGGCCCTATTCCCGTGGGAACTCACAATCTAGAAGGGTTGGTGGTGGAAACAAGAGGAGAGGACTGCAAGGTGGGAGTGGTGGACTGGTTGAAAACAGGAGGAGAGGACTGCAATGTGAGAGTGATGGACTGGTTGGGGCAGTGAGGTGTATTAGTGAGTTGGGTGGCAGACGTCCCTGGATAGGAATGTCTTATAAGAATGGGAGAGATGTAGATAGTGGAGGGGTTGGTGGTACAGAGGCAGGAGTTCCATTTTAAGATGACTGCAGAGTAAAAGAGTAGAAGAGATAGGGAGCACATTGTGCAGCAGTATGTGGGCCTTGCAGTTCCCTAATTCCAGGAGAGGGGAGGGGGAGCTAGTGGCCAGAAAAACACTGCATAGCTTGCATGGGAGAGACCAGAAGCCTGGGATTAGTAAAAGTAATTAGAGAGAGAAGTGGAGACAGCTGGAAAGGATGCCTGAAATTAGAGGCTGGTCCTGAAATTAGAGGCCGGTGGGTGAGTGGGACTGCCAAGTGTGAAAACGAAGTTTGGTCTGTGTGTTTCTGTGTGAAAAGGAGATTAGTACAGGTAAGCGTCTAGGTGTCAGAGGCCTTTGTAATGAGGGGGAGGGGCACTGGTGAAATACTATCTAAAAATGCAGGATTTTAGAGGATAATCAGACAGAAATTAATAAATGCAGACACAAAATACAATTGCGATGATAGAATATTGCAGAGTGTGATGGTGACCATCGTGTTGAGATCTGGATACCTGGGCTGTGATTGCAGGGATTTTGCTTGCAGGAGGATCGTGTGGAAATTAAGTTTTGTCTGTGTGTTTCTGTGCTGTGATTGCAGGGACGTTGCTTGCAGGAGGATCATGTGGAAATGAAGTTTGGTCTGTGTGTTTCTGGGCTGTGATTGCAGGGACATTGCTTGCAGGAGGATCGTGTGGAAATTAAGTTTGGGTCTGTGCGTTTCTGGGCTGTGATTGCAGGGACATTGCTTGCAGGAGGATCATGTGAAAATGAAGTTTGGTCTGTGTGTTTCTGGGCTGTGATTGCAGGGACGTTGCTTGCAGGAGGATCATGTGGAAATGAAGTTTGGTCTGTGTGTTTCTGGGCTGTGATTGCAGGGACATTGCTTGCAGGAGGATTGTGTGGAAACTAAGTTTGGGTCTGTGTGTTTCTGGGCTGTGATTGCGGGACGTTGCTTGCAGGAGGATCGTTTGGAAATGAAGTTTGGTTTGTTTGTTTCTGGGCTGTGATTGCAGGGACGTTGCTTGCAGGAGGATCGTTTATATTATATAACCACCTGAAACAACAAAGATGCTTACAAAACGTCCCACTGCGACTCTTTTCAGCAAATCATAGACAACAGAGAGAAAGAAAGAAAGCATATGTCTTAATACACTGGAAATCACATACAAGGCACTTCTGAATACATAATAAGGATAACATCATGGAATTCCAAGAAATTAGATAAAAATCCAGTAAATTAAACTTAACTAGCCTATTTATTTATTTATAAAGGATTTTACCAGGAAGGATACATTGAGATTTCTCTAGTTTTCAAGTATGTCCTGGGTAGCCAATGGGACGTTGAGACACGTCTCCTTGGGGTGTGTGCAAGCTTTGCAGAGAGGTGTGCATTTTGAATTTAGCCAAGCCTACTTTAAATTCCTGCCAACAGTGCGCGTTCAGATCCAAAACATAGATAATGGGGTAGGCAATTTAACCCTTTCAATAATATAATTATTCTCCTTCCGCATCTTTTTGAAGCGCTGTCACGGTCTGAAAAAAAATAGAGGAGTTCTGTTTCCTAATTCAAATTTTCCTTTACACCTGAATTGTCTCCAATTCCAAATACGTAAGAAATCACTGCGAGATAAAACATTTTACTTCTTACTACTGCGACCTGATAGTCAACAATGAGTTTTCCACCTCACCCCCTGGGAAACATATGCATAAATATAACACAAGAATCAGAAATTAGCGCCTGTAGAACGCAGATGGTCATATAGAACCTGCGCCAGCACTTATAGAAGCTAATAAAGAACATTCTTGGTCCATGTTAAAGTGGCGATGTTCAAGCACAGGCATACAAAATAAATTAGTATATTTCCTATTATGAGGTCTACTACAAAGGTTAAAAGGACAACAAGAGCCACTAGAGACTTAAGTGATACAATCGATTGCACACATGTGCCTTTAAAAGAGTCTGTGAGGGAAAAAATTATAGAGTAATGTAATTTGTGGATCTTGAATATATATACATGAAATGTGAAATGTATTCCAAAGGTCTGTCTGGGGCTCGCTTATCCCGCATCACTCATCATTCTTCCAGGAATACGTGTCAAAGACACAATGGATGATGGATGTTTGCTGGACAGTGGACACATGCTTCTAGCAATAATCACTATCAGGGTTATCCAAAGAGATCCGAATTGCTGGAGAAAGGTAACCGAACGCTGAAAATCAGTGTTCGGTTACCTTTCTTGGCCATTCGGCTATCCAGAGAGCAGGCAATTCACCAAATCCTGGCGAATTACCTGCACATTCGGTGCCTGTTCGGTGCCTGTTCGAGGGCAGTGAAATCCCCATAGAGAAGCAATGCTTCGGCTATTCAGAGAACACAAACCAGCAGTGAAAGGTTCCCCTAATGCCCTGCCATTCGGTGGTTTCATTCGGCAAATTTATTCAGGAGAATCTCATAGGCTTCAATGTTAAAAATATTCCCGTTTTAATTCAATATCTAATAAACCTTTTATTATAAAATTCTGCAGCAAAAAGTCTCTTTATTTATAGATTTTTTAGGATACTTTAAGGATTTTTCTGATTTTTTTTTTTTTTTTTAAAAGTCCGATTTTTTTTTGATTTTTTTTTCAGTTTACTTATTTTTTTTGTAACAGCTCTTTTTATTATCATTCCCTGGACCTCCTGTGAAAATTTCAGACATTTTCGCTCCTTAGTTTCTTTGCAAACAGTGTTTCATTTTCCCAGATTCATACAAATGGTTTTGCTAATTTATTCACTGCCTCCTCTACATCACAGCTGCTTCGGCTCTGTGTGATTCGGCTCATGTTCGGCTCCTGTTCGGCTTCTTCGAAGGTTAATCCAGATGTTTTTGCTTGTTTTCAGCGTGCATTCGGTTAGTGTTCGCCAGGTGTTCGGTAGCTTTTCCCTGCAATTCGGGGGCTCTGTGGTGTTTGCTGAATACACCGCAGGGTCACCGAAATGGGATCGGCAAAAGGAACCGAATTGAAGAGAACGAAAAGTCACCGAACGTGCGGTGACTTTTCGAATCTCTTTGGATAACCCTGTAAATATACACATATGCAACAGAATTAAGGACATTCTGCAGCTCAGCGACTCTTGTCAGGAATAAAATGTAATTATATTTAAGGCTAGGGTCAGACGAACGCATTTTTCACGTCTACCATCAAAAAGTGCGTTGATGCGTCCGGACGCATTTTTTCATGGAAGACGGGATAGCGGTCATACGATGCGCAATTTCAGCCGTGATTTTTACTGATCCAAACCAGGAAACTTTGGGTGTCTGGATGTTATGTTGGCCGGACATGAGCAGCGTCTGACATCTCCTAATCATGCACACACGCCGCTATGCGGACGCAGCGCACTCTGTACGTCAGTACTAGCTGTTCGACGTTCTTGCGAAAATGCTTTCGTTTGCCGCTTGCGTTGCTGGCCGAACTTTCATGCGGCCGTACTTCATGTGTGGGCCTGCGTTGGACGTCATTTGCTGCTACCACGGCCGTAATAAAATGCGCCTAAATGCACATTCGCACTGCGTTCGTCTGACCCCAGCCTAAGCAAAGATCGTCGTTTCAGTCCCAAGGGACATTTTCAAGATCTTCAGGACCGAAACGTCGATCTTTGATTAAATAAAATTATGTTACATGCCAGACAAGAGCTACAGAATGTGCTTTACCATGCTGTGCTAATGGCACCTGGTATAGTGCCAGAGTGGAGATTTTGAATTTCTTATATATATGCAACATGCACAATTCAGAGCAATCCACACATCCATATATCTAATAGGTTAAAAACACCTCATTGAGATATCAAATAAATTGAGGTTCAATTATAAGATGTAATCACACTTTGCATAATTTTTTAATTGAATCCCCATCTATTTGAAACCTATGTCAGGTGTTTTTAACCTATTAGACGTGTGGATGAATCTATTTTGTCCCTATTACTGCATGTCAGAAAAAAAGTCACCACCTTGATTTTCCTAAGCCAATAGATGTGACCCTTCCACTAGATAATTACTGCAGTGATTAATGTTTCAGCTGCAAGAAATGAGGTCATGTGATTCCTTGAATATACTGAATGAGCAGGATTTTCCATCAATGAGTTTTATCTTCCCTGATGGCACAGTGGGCATATTCCAAGATGGCAATGCCAGGATTCATCTGGCTCAAATTGTGCAAGAGTGGTTCAGGGAGCATGAGAGACATCATTTTCACACATGGATTGGCCACCGCGCAGTCCAGACCTTAACCGCATTGAGAATCTTTGGGATAATGAGCTGGAGAAGACTTTACGCAGCACTGCGACTCTCCCATCTTCCATTCTATACAAGATCTTGGCCACAAATTAATGCGACTCTGGACGCAAATAAATTCTGTGACGTTGCATGAGCTTATCAAAATGATGCTACGACAAATGTATGTATGTATGTAAATGTATGCGGAATCGCATCGAAGGTGTTTTTATGACCAGGCAGTGTATATATCATTATTATCCTTTATGTAGCGTCACAGATTTCCGCAGTGCTTTACAAGATTAGTGCACAAGGGGTTAATACATTAGAATACCACACATGGATGATGACCTGATTCAGGGGACCCTGTTCCCAAGGGAAATTACAATCAATGAGATGTACAAGTATTTTGTGAGGTAGGAGCATCCATATCGTTAGGTGTCTTTCCAAAGGACACTCGGTGGTGGCGTCTTCTGAGGCCCGTGTCAGACGAAAGCAGTGATCACGTCCGTGTTGTCGCACACTTAACGTCCATCGTAGCATAGAATCATGAGCCAGTGGTGGAAGTACCAGGGTCACAGCGGTCACACTTGCGACCGGGCCCTGGCATTCTGCCACTGGAGGGGGGCCCAGCGCCGCCGCCAGATTCCGGCAATCAGCTCCGGAATCTGGGAGCAGCGCCGCCGGCCGTTCCTATCCCTACGAGCAGCCGCTGGCTTGCAGCTTGGCCGCTCGCGTGGGATGTGAACCACCTGACCAGCACACGAGATCTCACAAGAACTCGGCTGCACTGGTCAGGTGGTTCCCGGCGAGCAGCTAAGCTGCATGCTGCCAGTGGCCGCTCCCAGGGAGAAGAACAGCGCAGAGCAAGGTGAGCGCTGGGGGTAATATATATCCATGAGCTGGGGGCAATATATATCCATGAGCTGGGGCAAATATATACCCATGTGCTGGGGGCAAATATATACCCATGAGCTGTGGGCAATATATATCCATGAGCTGGAGGCAAATATATCCATGAGCTGGGGGCAAATATATACCCATGAGCTGTGGCAAATATATACCCATGAGCTGGGGGCAATATATACCCATGAGCTGGGGGCAAATATATCCATGAGCTGGGTGCAAATATATATCCATGAGCTGGAGGCAATATATATCCATGAGCCGGGTGCAATATATACCCATGATGAGCTGGGGGCAAATATATCCATGAGCTGGGGGCAATATATATCCATGAGCTGGGGGCAAATATATACCCATGCGCTGGGGGCAAATATATATCCATGAGCTGGGGCAATATATACCCATGAGCTGGGGCAAATATATCCATGAGCTGGGGTAAATATATATCCATGAGCTGGGGCAATATATATCCATGAGCTGGGGGCAAATATATATCCATAAGCTGGGGCAAATATATACCCATGAGCTGGGGCAAATATATATCCATGAGCTGGGGCAATTATATATCCATGAGCTGGGGGCAATTCTATATCCATGAGCTGGGGCAATATATATCCATGAGCTGGGGCAAATATATCCATGAGATGGGGCAAATATACCCATGCGTGAGCTGGGGCAAATATACCAATGTGTGACCTGGGGGCAAAATATGCCAAAGAGTGAGCTGGGGCAAAATATACCCATGTGTGAGCTGTTGCAATATATACCCATGTGTTAACTGGGGCAATATATTCATGTGTGTGCTGGGGCCAATATATCAATGTGAGCTGGGGCAATATATATCCATGTGTGAACTGGGGCAATATAAATCCATGTGTGAGCTGGGGGCAATATATCCATGTGTGCTGGGGCAATATATATCCATGTGAGCTGGGGCAATAAATCCATGTGAGCTGGAGGCAATAAATCCATGTGAGCTGGGGCAATATATATATCCATGTGAGCTGGGGCAATATAAATTCATGTGAGCTGGGGGCAATATATATATCCATGTGAGCTGGGGCAATATAAATCCATGTGAGCTGGGGGCAATATATATAGCCATGTGAGCTGGGGCAATATTTATATCCATCTGAGCTGGGGGCAATACTATGTTTTTTATATTGCAGGAAAGAAAAGGTAAAAATATAGATTTTTTGGGGGGGGAAGGGGGTAGGGGGGCCCTTCATGGATTCTTGCACCGGGGCCCTCATGTTTCTAGTTACGCCACTGTCATGAGCAATAAAGACCCACACACGAAGTACGTACGCACCGAACTGCGCACCCACGACGCACATGGCAAACGGACGCAAGTTAGGCAAGAAAGTAAAACCGCTAGACGGACGCGCAGAGTGCGCCACGTCCACGTAGCGTTCTGTGTGAGTGATGAGGAGATGTCAGACGCAGCACATTTGCGATGTCCAGCACCTTGACGCACAAAAAGGCTTTTCATATCCTTTTCAAATTTTTATCATTTTTCACATAAATTTTATTTCCCATAATTCCCTTTTTTTACGTCCGTCAAAAAAACAGATTGTGTGGGGTCTACAGTATCTTCCGTCAGTACGTCTGTCCGTTATGCACGCACGCACTGTGTGCTCCTAATGCGTTTCTCTGACTCTAGCCTGAGTGGGATCGAGTAAATTCCTGTAAAGTCGAGGCTTGCTTCTCCACAGTTGTATTGGAAGGATGTACTGAATGTGATTTTGACTAGGGATGAGCTGTTCGGGTTCGGACGGTTCGGCGTTCGACCCGAACTTTGGCAGTTCTAAAGTTCGCGAATTTCAAACTTTTTGGGCGTGTTCGGTTCGAGTTCGAAAAAAAAAAGAAATTTTGAAAAAAGTATAGAAAATGCTTAAAAAAATACTAAAAAATCTAGAAATAAAGAGACTCTTTACTGCAGAATATTATAAGCAACGGTTTATTAGATATTGAATTAAAAACTAATGTGTACGTGGAAAGATTATCAACTCTAAGGATAGGGTCAGACGAACGCATTTTTCACGTGCGTTTAGCCGCACGAAATCACGGCTGTGCTAGCAGCAAATGACATCCAATGCCGGGGAACATATGACGAACGGCCGCACGAAAGTTCGTCCGTGCAACGCAAGTGGCCAACGAACGCATTTTTTCGAGAACGTCAAACCGCTACTACTGACGTACAGAGTGCGCTGCGGCCGCATAGCGGCGTGTTTGCATGATTGGGAGACGTCAGACGCTGCACACGTCCGGCCAACATAACGTCCAGACGCAAAAGGGTTTTATTGATGATCCGTACAAAATCACGGATGAAAATGCGCATCGTATGACCGCTATCGCGTATTCCGTGAAAAAATACGTCCATTCGTTCGAACGCACTTTTTCACGGACAACGTGAAAAATGCGTTCGTCTGACCCTAGCCAGATGATTAAGTCCAAAGGTTCACATACTTTTTCCACCCTGCACTGTGAATGTTTACATGTTATGTTCAATAAACACATGAAAACATATAATGTTTGTGTTGTATTATTTTAAGCAGACTGTGTTTTTCAAATTGTTGTGACTTAGATGAAGATCAGAGCACATTTTATGACCAATTCATGCAAAACTCCACGTAATCGCAAAGGGTTCACATACTTTTTCTTGCCACTGTAATTGGATTTGCTAACACTCCCATATAAACGGAAATGGGAGGTGTCGGACATTGCAAAAATTAGGAGAAATTTAGAACGCGTAATGTTAATAGACTAGTATTGCAATGTCCACATAGTCGACAATTGACGATTGAAATATTGTTAGCAGCAAACCAATCAGGGAGTTAGAGCCTACAAATAGTATATATCAGTTAGGGTTAGGCACAAAGTTGTCGTCATAAAACAATAGAATGAGGAGGCAGAAGGAGTATTGAAAGGTAGAGAGACCAAATTCTCACGTATCGATGCAGACCTATGCTAACCTCAGCGGTTCGTGCCGCTTACATTACCCAACTAACTATTGAAGGGAAAAATCACACAAGTCCAAAATATGGACAGCACTCATACCAAAGGACATAATCAGATTAAAATAACCCATACATAAACACTCAATGCGTTTCGCTGTCAAAACAGCTTTTTCAAGAGTAGAGTCTCTCAGAACCATGGACAGTTAAAGTGAAACATATTATCAATCTATTTCACATTCAGGACGATGGTTAACATCAGGCTTGGAACTGTCCGTGGTTCAGACACAATGTAAATGCATCCAATTCATTGCTGAACACACACGGACTGTAAGAAAAAAAAAATACAGCTGCATGCGGTCAGCAAAGAAAAAACAGTCTTCGTTATTACATTTAAAATAAGTTAGAAAACCTAAAGATTAACCCAAAAATTCCTGGAAAATGCCCAAAAACATCCTAAAAAATAAATAAACCAACTAGCTTGTTGCTGCAATTGAAAATAATAAACGGTATAATAAATATTTATTAAAAACGTGAATATTTTTTTACATTGAAAACTATGGTGGAAAAAAGTCTTGTTTCTTTAAAATAAGGTAGGAAACCTAAACTTTCACCCAACAAATCCTGAAAAATGCCATAAAAACCTAAAAAATACAAATAATTAAGGAGACTTTAATTTTATTGGTAATAATCTGTTTCTTATTCTGAAATAACCAATAAAAAATGAAAGAACTCATAAAAACTAAATACAAATCATTCCAAAATACATAATTACTCACAAAAACGAAAAGCAAAATAAACGAAACAACCCACTGAAACAGAATGCCGAAACGAACCCAAATTCTGAATCAATAAGAATGCAAAATCGATCCGAAATACCAAAACAAAACGACCCGAAACGAAACCAAAACCTGTCCGAAACGACCCGAAACGAAAAAAACTGAGCCGAAAAAAGAACAAGCCAAAATGAAATTAAAAAAAAAAAAAAACTGCATGCACATCCCTAGAATAGGGTCCAAAAGAGGCAAGGTAAGTTCCAATTTTTTTTTTTAAAAGGCAACAAGGAATGTGTATATTATAACCTGCAGATGGAGCATATCTACTGCCAAATTGAGTTACAGCAGTATGAGCTGCTGTTCTGTTTTCTTTTTCTTTTTCTCTGCATCGGCTGCTGAAAGCCCGATGTAAGAGCATCACCAGACGATTTTACAGTTTTAGCTCTTTGGGCATTATGCCCACAGGGCTCAAACTTCGAAGGCACCTTCTGCAGCCTAAAAGCTAACGAAATTCGGTTGCTGCAAATGAATTTAATTTGCTTTTGGGCTGCAGATCTGCAGATCGAGATATCTCGATATCGGTGCACCTGATGGTGTCTTTGAAGCCCGAGATATCTCGATCTCAGTAGTGAAGATGTTAATTGTAAGTTATTCTGGAATTATCTGCTTCAAGTAGATTTACATCCTCGGAAAGGAATAAATTATTATCCATTACTTATCACATAGAGTCTATATTTCACAAAAGTTTTTTTTAACTTCTACGTTTGTGTTTAAAGTCCGCTGGATATATTGTCTAATCCATGAGATTACAAACACCTGCACCGTGTTTTACAGATTAATACACGTTATTGCTACGTTTTGGCTATTTCCCACACTGCTTTATTGATCACGCCTGTGCTTGGGGTTATTAATGCGATATTTGGTTTCTAAGCACAAACATTTTTTTATCCTGCTTGTATATACACAGATGGGACGGTGCTTTCTAGCAAACATTAAAAAAAAAAAATAGAACACCCACGGCTCGTGTAAAAACTGCTCTAACCTGCCTGAGTTTGGGGCAATTCCACAAGACGAGGATAAACAGATTCACCTGGCGGCTGTTGCTCCAGCAAAATGAGAACGTTTCTATGTATGTAACAAGTATGTTATTGACAGTGAAACAAATTGGAGAGTAGCTGTGTGACGGCGATCTGCATGATTTGTGCTGCAATGATCATAGAGCACATGGCCAGTGTATTTTCGGACAGTTCTCTGACAGTAAGGTTCCTGTCGCGTTGTCCTGTAACAAAAGCTAGTGCTGCACTCACTCAGTTTACACTGTCATTCCAAACATTCAGTATGATGAATGGTAATATGGCCGGGGCAGCTGACCAACTGGTCCTATTAACCTTAGTCATACATCAGATTACCCTTTGAGCATTTTCTGTTAACATTTTCTCTATCACGTGATTTTCCATAAAACACTGGCAGGACCCAGTGGTTTTATGGAAATGACTTTCCATTACCCACACAGTAAGGGCTCTCTCACCTCCTTCAAGCTAACACTAGCGTCAGCGTTAGCTTAAAGGAGGTCATAGCGCTGCGCCCACATCGCCTTCGAATCGCTAACGGGTAAAAAGCCCCAGTTAACGCTTGTTAATTTGCGATTTGTAGCACGAGTTTACTGTACTTTGCGCTTCCTATACCTAACATGGGGAGCGCAAAGTGAAAGCACAGATTAACTAGCGTTAAGATCACTTGGTCCTACCGCTAGATACTAAGAGCTGGCGCTAATGAAAAAAATTACCACCAGCTCAGAGGTGCAGGTAATGGATGGCGCTGCTGCAGAATCCGTTACCTGCAGCTCGAAACCCCCCAAAAAAGAAATACTCACCCCTCATCCTGTGGCGAGAACAGTGGCCCGATCCGCTTCTTCTGGCCGCTGGGAGCAGAGGGAGACTGGGGGAAGAAAGCCCCCTGTATCCCTCCACGATCACGCTGCTGACCAGCAGGATCTCGTGAGAGGTGATATCCTGCCAGTCATGTGATCCGGCCGCACATTCCTCCATGGAGTCCTATGGATGCCATGGAGGGGATGCTGGTGATGGTGTTGTATCACTGCCCCCCAGCATCCGCGAGCTTAGCGATCGCTAAGGGGCAGACTGCTGGACTCCGCGCCTGCCCTGTGATCTGCAGGGGAAACCGGGACGCAAAGGTGAAGCTAATTTTTCCCCTTTGCGTCACGGTTTTAGCTCAGGGCCGATGATAGTGCCCATAGTATATACGTACATACTTACTGTATATGTATATGTTTACAGAAGATAAACCCTTTATGACAGGAAGAGGGCTCCCTCTGCTGGCCAAAAAGTGTGACTACATTTACATTATAGCTGTAACTTTGAGGTTCCACACAGGAAGAAACGTCTCTCAATGCATTTAAAATAATTTTACCACATCGGCCATCATGTCAGGGGCCGTGTCCCGGAGCCCATTTCAAAGGAATATAGTTTGAAAAAACAAAATTCCTTTGGATTGCTCCGCAATTAGACCTCATTGAATATATCTGGGGTTCCAGTAGCTGCTTGGAAGCGAAGAGGTTAAATATAATGGTATTGCACATTCCCAGGGACTTGTCCCTTTCTGGATACACTGGCATAATAATTCCTATGGAATATTACTAAAATTTCTGAAGCTATCACACTGGGTTGAAGATTAAAATATCATAGAAATGAACCCACCTTCTCAAACCTGATCACAGACCCCTTTGCATGTTCTCCAAGTAACAGTGCAGCTGTTTGGCTCTAAATCAAGATCTTTGAATAATGTAATATATCTCTCCATTGAATTTCTTGATTATCAAATTGTAACCTGCTAAGGTAAAAATAACAAAACATTATACTTTAGTTTTAATGTTGTTATTTCAGTGAATAGCCATGGTTTGTTTGACAAAACCTTTTGTTAACCCATTCCTGCAGCAGGTTGTACTGTTCTGTCACTGAGGCGGGTGGGCCTTGAAGCCGCGGGGTGGCTCGTATGCTCCTCTGACTTCAATAGTCCTCTGGCCCCGCCCACTATCTGCGTGCCATTCGCTGCTGCGGGACGTCCTGGTTCGGCCTTTCCCCAAAAGCCAATGATGCGCAACACACTTCCGCTGTGTGGGCGGGCCGAAGGAGGAGCCTGAGACAGCAGCTGGCTAGCGGTGCGTACTTGTACTTGTAACGCCCCCCGCGTTAAAGCCCTCCGGCCGGGCACCACCTGCCCAGCATGAAAGGGTTAAAGGGACACTCTACTCATCCTGACCACTTTATTATTTAGGACAATGAGGACATTCACTAAAACTTTAGGGGCACCTTCTGCTGACAAAAGCAAATGAAATTTGCTTGCAGCAAACAAATTTCATTTGCCTTTGTCCTTCAGAGCTGCAGGTCGAGATAACTCGATATCAGGCATCAGATGGTACATTGTATAGGTTGCTTCCTAGTAGTTGATGCTTGTGTTTCATGTTTGTTTCATGCAAAGAGGCAGTGCTCAGTAACCTTGGTCATCCTGATATATTGGAATACACCTCCCATGAGGCTCGGCCAACCTAATATGTGACTGAGCATCAAGGGAGATGCAGTTGCAAAACATCTGGAGGGTCTAGGTTCCTGACCCCTGCAATAAGGGCTTTCACTGACTCTACATCAGGGAAGGGCACGCATTTAGCTTTCTTTAAGCTCCCATTATTCCTCCGGAATGTCTAGTAACCGTCATTACAGTTGAGACAATATTTAGGTGAAAAACAGCTTTTGTTTTTACCTTGTGTCGATAAAGCAATCTTTCGCATCTAATTAGACGGCAAAACCGGAGGAAATGTTTTGCATTACTGTTTTTTTCGCTCTTCACGATTGATATAAAGTGCGTACACATGCTGGATGTTTTTATCGCTCATAATAGAGATCGTTAGCCAGTTATGGCTGTTGTCTGCAAATTCAAAACATTTTTTTTTGCTATTATTAGCTGGCAATGTTTTACATTTTAACCATAATTATCCCCACTTTCTGCCAGAAAAATTTCAAGAATTAGAAATAAGATTTTATTTAATAGCAAAACGATCCGTGTGGGTCTTCTTCTTCCCACATAAGTGCTATTCCCTATACAGGGTATTAGAGAACTCCAAGAACGAACTAAGCAATGTTCTCCAGATTTATCTGAAATTGAATAATCATTGCTGGCTTGGTTTTAGGCCGCATTCTGGGTTCAAATAACCCTTTAAAAATAGTTCACAATACTTTTTGCTCTCTAGTACAGATGAAAATATTAATGATAGTAAAGTCTTCTAAGGTTTACTGGAAGTGATGCCAAGGAATACGCAGGATCCACGGCAGGGCAACCAGCGCGAAGCTCATCTGCTCCATGATTTAACATTTCTTTAACTACCTTGTGCTGTATTGTAGTTTTACAATACAGTTATTACACTCTCTAGCTGATATATATATATATATCTATATATATATAGTGACAGTGTGATTAGGGGTAGGTTAATAGACAATAGGTTTATTAGCAGTTAGTAAAGGGTTACTCGTCAGCTGACGCCTGATTAGGTCTGCCCTGTCCTTATAGGACCTGCAGTTACGTATATTCTGTTTTGTATTATTGGTAAACGGCTTAGCCGCCAAATATTATAGTTAGGTATACCAAGTGTTTAGTTAGACTCTGCATGACAAGTAGAGTTTACTTTATATTTGTTATATATTTGTTGAAAGAACTACTCTGCATGTGCTGTGGCTGCCCAAATAAAGAAAAATACTGAAGCACTGACTCGTGTGTCCAGTGGCTATACCACAATATATGATATATTTTACGTTGCCAGCATACATTGTATATACAGTGGCAAGAAAAAGTATGTGAACCCTTTGGGATTACGTGGAGTTTTGCATGAATTGGTCATAAAATGTGCTCTGATCTTCATCTAAGTCACAACAATTTGAAAAACACAGTCTGCTTAAAATAATACAACATAAACATTATATGTTTCCATGTTTTTATTGAACAGAACATGTAAACATTCACAGTGCAGGGTGGAAAAAGTATGTGACCTTTGGACTTAATAACTGGTTGACCCTCCTTTGGCAGCAATAACCTCAACCAAACGTTTCCTGTAGTTGCAGATCAGACCTGCACAACGATCTGGAGTAATTTTGGACCACTCCTCTTCACAAAACTGTTTCAGTGTAGCAATATTCTTGGGATGTCTGGTGTGAATTGCTCTCTTGCGGTCATGCCACAGCATTTCAATCTGGTTGAGGTCAGGACTCTGACTGGGCCACTCCAGAAGGCGTATTTTGTTTTGTAGAAGCCATTCTTTTGTTGAATTACTTGTATGCTTTGGGTCATTGTCCTGTTGCATCACCCATCCTCTGCGGAGCTTCAGTTGGCGGACAGATGGTCTTACGTTTTCCTGCAAAATGTCTTGATAAACTATGGAATTCATTTTTCCATCAATGACAACAATCCGTCCAGGCCCTGAGGCAGCAAAGCAGCCCCAAACCGTGATGCTTCCTCCGCCATGTTTTACAGAGGGGATGAGGTTTTGATGTTGGTGTGCTGTGCCTTTTTTCTCCACACATAGTGTTGTGTGTTTTTTCCAAACAACTCAATTTTGGTTTCATCTGTCCACAGAATATTTTGCCAGTAGTGCTGTGGAACATCCAGGTGCTCTTTTGCAAACTTCAAACGTGCTGCAATATTCTTTTTGGACAGCAATGGCTTCCTCCGTGGTGTCCTCCCATGTACTCCATTCTTGTTTAATGTTTTCCTTATTGTAGATGTGTCAACAAAAATGTTAGCATGTGCCAGAGATTTCTGTAAGTCTTTAGCTGACACTCTAGGATTCTTCTTTACCTCATTAAGCATTCTGCGCCGTGCTCTTGCAGTCATCTTTACAGGAAGACCACGCCTAGGGAGAGTAGCAACAGTGCTGAACTTTCTCCATTTGTAGACAGTCTGTCTTACCGTGGACACATGAACATCAAGGCTTTTGGAGATACTTTTGTAACCCTTTCCAGCTTCATGCAAGTCAACAATTCTTGATCGTAGGTCTTCTGAGAGCTCTTTTCTGAGAGGCATGGTTCACATCAGGCAGTGCTTCTTGAAACCAGTAAACCCAAAACTGGTGTGTGTTTTTAAAGGGCAGGACAGCTTTCAGCAACACATCCAATAATATCACACTGATTGGACTCAAGGTTGGCTCACTCCTGGCTCCAATTAGCTCTTGGAGAAGTCATTAGGCTAGGGGTTCACATACTTTTTCCACCCTGCACTGTGAATGTTTACATGTTATGTTCAATTAACACATGAAAACATATAATGTTTGTGTTGTATTATTTTAAGCAGACTGTGTTTTTCAAATTGTTGTGACTTAGATGAAGATCAGAGCACATTTTATGACCAATTCATGCAAAACTCCACGTAATCCCAAAGGGTTCACATACTTTTTCTTGCCACTGTATGTATGGTTGTATCAACGAGTGAGCCGTTAATTATAATGGGCCCACACGTTAACACTAACAGGTGCAGTCTCACTCGAGCCCAGACGCAAACCTCTCTAGCAGCACGACTATTAACATCTGCCTACTGTGCATTAACACTTCCAATATTTTGACTCTAGGAGAGGTTCCTAACTGCGGCATATGGCACTGCTGCCGGTACTTATTACAGTCTACCTAATATTTTCACCAATGGTGACAGTGCACCCCCAAGTACAGCCTTTCTGGTCACAAACAGCCGCACGGCTTTCCATTGCTTTGGCCAAACTGGTTGACATGGTTCTGGTTCTGGTTCTTTCTTGTCCCATTTGTGCCAGACTTCAGTCAGATGGCAAACCAGTGGCGTCCTCATTTGTGAACTGATGGCCAGCAGCGCCTTTTACGCTGCCGGTGGTCTGTCGCGTGTGTGACGTCATTGCACATGCACCACTGTGCACAGGCACAACCTGCCGCTCCTAGATCACTCCGGCCAATCAGGAGGAAGGGCGTTCTATTTAAACTACGATCTGCAGTTCTCAGGTGCCCTTTCGTGGTTTCAGTGTTTCTGACCTAAGCAGTGAATATATAATTCTATGATTTTGATCAGTATAGCTTCCAGACATGAGGAAGAGAGGAATCCTCTCAAAAGCTCGTCTTTTAAATATAACGTTAGTTCAATAAAAAAGGTATCACTACAGACTGCTATACTCGTGATTTTGGCATCTGGACTAACACAGCCTATCGAATTTACATATGTATATATATATATATACTATCTGAATGTCTTTCTGTATTTGACCTGGCTATTGTATTAGGATTACGTAACCTGTGGCTTTCCTTGACACGGCTATTATATTAGGATTACGTATACCCGTGGCTTCCCTTGACCCGGATATTGTATTAGGATTACGTGTACCCATGGCTTCCCTTGACCCGGCTATTGTATTAGGATTATGTGTACCCGTGGCTTCCCTTGACCCGGCTATTATATTAGGATTATGTGTACCCGTGGCTTCCCTTGACCCGACTATTATATTAGGATTACGTATACCCGTGGCTTCCCTTGACCCGGATATTGTATTAGGGTTACGTGTACCCATGGCTTCCCTTGACCCGGCTATTGTATTAGGATTATGTGTACCCGTGGCTTCCCTTGACCCGGATATTATATTAGGATTACGTATACCCGTGGCTTCCCTTGACCCGGCTATTGTGTTAGGATTACGTGTACCCGTGGCTTCACTTGACCCGGCTATTATATTAGGATTACGTATACCCGTGGCTTCCCTTGACCCGGCTATTGTGTTAGGATTACGTGTACCCGTGGCTTCACTTGACCTGGCTATTGTATTAGGATTACGTATACCCGTGGCTTCCCTTGACCCGGCTATTATATTAGGATTACGTGTACCCGTGGCTTCCCTTGACCAGGCTATTGTGTTAGGATTACGTGTACCCGTGGCTTCACTTGACCCGGCTATTATATTAGGATTACGTGTACCCGTGGCTTCCCTTGACCCGGCTATTGTGTTAGGATTACGTGTACCCGTGGCTTCCCTTGACCCGGCTATTGTATTAGGATTACGTGTACCCGTGGCTTCCCTTGACCCGGCTATTGTGTTAGGATTACGTGTACCCGTGGCTTCACTTGACCCGGCTATTATATTAGGATTACGTGTACTCGTGGCTTCCCTTGACCCGTCTATTGTGTTAGGATTACGTGTACCCGTGGCTTCCCTTGACACAGCAATTGTATTAGGATTACGTGTACCCGTGGCTTCCCTTGACATGGCTATTGTATTAGGATTGCGTGTACCCGTAGCTTCCATTGACCCGGCTATTTGTATAGGATTATGTGTACTCGTGGCTTCTGTAACGTTGGGGGCTTCCAGCCCTACCTGTGTGCTTGAGGACAGCAAGTCTGATGCTGCTCGCTGACCACTGCCTGGTTTAAATGGAGACAGGCAGGGAGGTGATTGCATGAGGTGTGGCTTGAGTGGGGGGCGTGGTCTGGTGAAGGTCTTTAAAAACCCTCAGTATAGTTTCAGAAGTTGCCAGATCGTGGTTATCCATCCTGAGCTCCTTGTACCTGACTGCTATATTGATTTAACCTGTTATTGACCTCTGCTTGTGTTCTGACCATTCTGCCTTCTGTTGCCCTAGACTATTTACTTGTACTACGCTACCGCTCTGATACCGACCCGGCTATTCCATTTGACCATTCTGAACTCTGTACTCCTGATTCTGGCTCGGCTGACTCCTCTCCGTATTGTTAACCCTTTTCTGTCTAGCTAGTTTACCTGGCCAATTCTAAGGACCAGACAGATAGGGATCATTCACAGCTACACTGTTGGTAGCTTCTGGGTTTTGTGGAGTGTTGGGGGTTAAGTACTGCGTGGTGGGATCCGGGAACCGTGACATTACGATCTGGCCAATATGGATCCCGCAGATTTAACACAGCACTTGGCTACCTTTGTATCCAGACAGGATGAGCAGGATCATAGGATGGATCAGTTTGCCATTGCCTTACAAACTATCCTGAATCGTACTGCACACCTGGAACCAGTTGGGGTTGCACCCCCGCCTGCTATACCTGAGCCCCCTGTCGTTCAGACATCCCAGGTACACATGACCGCTCCTATGAGGTTTGACGGTACTCCCTCTGAGTGCCGGGGATTTTTGGTCCATGTGGATATCCATTTTAAATTAAATCCACAAATGTTTTTTTCTGACATTGCCAAAGTGGGGTTTATTATTAACCATCTGTCTGGCAGAGCGTTGACATGGGCGACTCCTTTATGGGAGGCAGAGAGACCTATTGTACAGGATTATAAAGAATTCATAGCTGAGTTACAACGTACATTTAATCCTACCAGAAAGGCCACGATAGCCGGCAAATCCTTGTTCCGCATACGTCAAGGGAACAGAACTGTGTCTGATTATGCCATAGAATTTAAAACCTTAATTTCTGATGTGAACTGGACAAATGAGACACTGGTTCTGGCTTTTATGGAGGGGTTATCAGAGTCGTTGATGCATGAATTAGCTCCACGTAAACTACCTGAGGTATTGTGTGAACTCATTGATTACTGTATAGATCTGGATAATCAGATAAGGGATAGAAGGACTCCAAGAGAGAGATCCAAGAGACCGTTACCTAGGTTGGCCCCTGTCTTTCAAGCACCACCCAGAGAGTTATCACCCCCCTCAGAGCCTATGCAACTAGGCCGTACTAGGCTTACAGAGGAGGAGAGAACAAGGCGTTTTCGTGAGGGATTGTGCCTGTATTGTGGTTTGGGGGGACATGTACGATTTCAATGTCCTACTCGTCCTAAGATGCATGATAAGCCGGAAAACTACCGCACCTAAGGCAGCTGAGGAGACAGGCCTTGGGTGTGACGTGCATGTCTCCTGTCAAAGACACTAAACTTATGTTACCAGTATCCTTGGCTTGGGAGACCAAGACCACACATAATACCGCTTTTGTGGATTCTGGGGCTGCTGGTAACTTTATTGATGTTAACTACGCTTCTTCCATTTCTCTACCTCTGGTTGTAAGAGAGACACCCTTAGCCGTTGAAGCCATAGATGGCAGGCCGTTATCCTGCCCTAGGATTACTCATGATACGGTTACAGTAGTTCTTACTACTGGTCTCTTGCATAAAGAAAAGATCATATTCCAAGTTATCCACTCACCTTCCAATCCTGTTGTACTTGGTTTCCCCTGGTTGGTGGAACACAATCCCGTTATTGATTGGGTTAAAGGAGAGATACTGTCTTGGAGTTCTGCATGTTTTGGGACTTGTTTAATACCCATTCAGCATGTCGGTGCCCTGAACACACCCACAGCTCCTCCATTGTCTACTGAAGTTCCTGAACAATATGCAGACCTCAGGGCTGTATTTGATAAAAGAGAGGCAGAGAAGCTACCACCACATAGACCATATGATTGTGCTATTGATATTCATCCGGGTACCATGCCTCCTCGAGGCAAAGTATATCCTCTTTCCATAAAGGAGAACCAAATTATGGAGGAGTACATCAAGGAGAACTTGGAGAGAGGTTTTATCCGACGTTCCTCTTCTCCAGCAGGGGCAGGATTCTTTTTTGTGTCGAAAAAAGAGGGAGATTTACGCCCGTGTATTGATTATAGGGGGCTTAACAAGATCACCATTAAGAACGTGTACCCTATCCCTCTCATATCGGAACTGTTCGACAGGTTAAGGGGTTCAGCAGTGTACACTAAACTTGATTTAAGAGGAGCTTACAATTTGATACGCATAAAAGAGGGGCATGAGTGGAGAACAGCATTTAACACCAGGAGTGGGCATTATGAATACTTGGTCATGCCTTTTGGTCTTTGTAATGCTCCAGCGGTATTCCAGGATTTTATTAATGATGTGCTCAGAGATTTCTTGCAAACCTTTGTTATAGTATACCTAGACGATATATTGATTTACTCTCCCGATCTGAAAACCCACCATGCACATGTCAGACAGGTATTAGCTAAATTACTGGACAATGGTCTTTATTGCAAACTAGAGAAGTGTTTATTCGACATTACTACTGTGAAATTCCTTGGGTACATTATCACTCCAGAGGGTTTTGAGATGGATCCTTCTAAACTCACGGCCATCTCAGAATGGCCTCTTCCTCAAGGTCTCAAAGCCATACAGAGGTTTCTGGGGTTTTCTAACTATTATAGGAGGTTTATCAAGAATTATTCCGCTATAGCCTCTCCTATCATTAATATGACACGTAAAGGTCTGAAGTACCAGATCTGGTCTTCTCAATCTAAACAAGCATTCGAAGCCCTCAAACAGGCTTTTACTTCCGCTCCCGTGTTACGGCATCCTGATCCCAGGATTCCGTTTATTCTTGAGGTTGATGCTTCTGAGATAGGCATTGGGGCTGTCCTGTCTCAAAGAGAATCTCCAGGGAAACCACTACATCCTTGTGGGTTCTTTTCAAGAAAATTATCACCAGCAGAACGCAATTATGATATTGGCAACAGAGAATTGCTTGCTATTGTGTCTGCCCTGTCAGAGTGGAGACATTTGTTGGAAGGTACTCTTGATCCTTTATTGATAATCACTGATCATAAGAACCTTACGTACATCGGGGATGCTAAACGTTTGAACTCGAGACAGGCCAGGTGGTCATTGCTACTGTCTCGGTTTAATTTTGTATTGACTTACAGACCAGGTGACCGCAATGTAAAGGCTGATGCCTTATCTCGTCAATATGACCCATATGAATCTAATACACAAGACCACAATCCTATAGTTCCTCCTGAACGTATTGTGGCTTCCACAGTCTTGTCTGTCTCCTCGCCTTTCCTGGAACGCCTCCAGGCAGCTCAAGTGGGGGCTCCACCTGACAAGCCTCCAGATATGTTGTTTGTACCTGAAAAGGAAAGACAAGAATTACTCATAATGTTTCATGATTCTAAACCAGCAGGTCATCCTGGTATTACTAAGACTCTTACCAGTATCTCCAGACAGTTCTGGTGGCCCACCATGCGACAGGACGTACGCCTGTTTGTTTTGGCTTGTCAAATCTGTGCCAGAAGCAAAACCAGTAAAACCTTGCCTGTCGGTCTATTGCAGCCTTTACCCACGCCTAAGAGGCCTTGGTCTCATCTATCTATGGATTTTATTGTGGACTTGCCGAAGTCCAAGGGTCATACTGTGGTTCTGACAGTTGTAGACCGCTTCTCCAAAATGGCTCATTTTGTCCCTTTACCTAAGCTTCCTACAGCCAAAGAACTGGCGGTTGTCTTTGCTAGAGAGATTGTACGAATACATGGGGTTCCGTCTGAAATAGTCTCTGACAGAGGAGCTCAGTTCGTCTCTCGTTTCTGGAGGGTTTTCTGTGCGGAGATGGGGGTGCGATTGGCCTTCTCTTCAGCATACCATCCACAAACCAATGGGGCAGCAGAGAGGGCAAATCAGGGTCTCGAGCAGTACATACGTTGCTTTACCACACAACAACAAGACAATTGGTCGGAGTTGTTGCCCTGGGCTGAGTATGCACGTAATAACGCTGTTAATGAGACCACTGGCCACTCTCCTTTTTCTGCTATCTATGGTTTTTTCCCTCCGGCTCTACCGCTTCAGTTTAATGAACAGGCAATCCCGGCTCTCGATGACCATCTCACTCAACTACAAGAGATTTGGAGACAGATTCGCGTAAATATGGAGCGCAATGTTGCTGTCCAGAAACGCAAGGCTGACAGGCATAGGTTACAAGCTCCCTCCTATAACGTGGGGGATAGAGTTTGGTTGTCTACTAGGAACGTGAAGTTACGGGTGCCTTCTATGAAAATGGCACCTCGGTTTATTGGTCCATATAAGATCATTCGCCGCGTTAACCCTGTGGCTTATGCTCTTGCCCTTCCTAAACATCTTCGCTTGCACAACGTCTTTCACACCTCCCTACTGAAACCTTTGTTGTGTAACAGGTACACGCGGGTCGTTCCTCCTCCTCCACCTGTTCAGGTTGATGGTGAATCGGAGTATGAGGTTAGGAGGGTTTTGGATTCTAGGCTGTGCAGGGGTGTTCTGCAGTACTTGGTCGATTGGGTGGGCTATGGCCCAGAAGACCGGTCCTGGATTCCAGCTTCCGACATGTCTGCCTCTAGGTTGGTCAGGGCGTTCCATGCCTCGCACCCCGATCGCCCTGGTGGTCGTATTGCCGCTCGTCCTGTTGGTCGTCCGGTGGCCTCCCGTGGAGAGGGGGTACTGTAACGTTGGGGGCTTCCAGCCCTACCTGTGTGCTTGAGGACAGCAAGTCTGATGCTGCTCGCTGACCACTGCCTGGTTTAAATGGAGACAGGCAGGGAGGTGATTGCATGAGGTGTGGCTTGAGTGGGGGGCGTGGTCTGGTGAAGGTCTTAAAAACCCTCAGTATAGTTTCAGAAGTTGCCAGATCGTGGTTATCCATACCTGAGCTCCTTGTACCTGACTGCTATATTGATTTAACCTGTTATTGACCTCTGCTTGTGTTCTGACCATTCTGCCTTCTGTTGCCCTAGACTATTTACTTGTACTACGCTACCGCTCTGATACCGACCCGGCTATTCCATTTGACCATTCTGAACTCTGTACTCCTGATTCTGGCTCGGCTGACTCCTCTCCGTATTGTTAACCCTTTTCTGTCTAGCTAGTTTACCTGGCCAATTCTAAGGACCAGACAGATAGGGATCATTCACAGCTACACTGTTGGTAGCTTCTGGGTTTTGTGGAGTGTTGGGGGTTAAGTACTGCGTGGTGGGATCCGGGAACCGTGACAGCTTCCATTGACCCGGCTATTGTATTAGGATTACGTGTACCCGTGGCTTCCCTTGACCCGGCTATTGTATTAGGATTACGTGTACCCGTGGCTTCCATTGACCCGGCTATTGTATTAGGATTACGTGTACCCGTGGCTTCCCTTGACCCAGCTATTGTATTAGGATTACGCGTACCCGTGGCTTCCCTTGACCCAGCTATTGTATTAGGATTACGCGTACCCGTGGCTTCCCTTGACCCGGCTATTGTATTAGGATTACGTGTACCCGTGGCTTCCCTTGACCCAGCTATTGTATTAGGATTACGCGTACCCGTGGCTTCCCTTGACCCGGCTATTGTATTAGGATTACGTGTACCCGTGGCTTCCCTTGACACGACTATTGTATTCGGATTACTTGTACCCGTGGTTTTTCTTGACCCGGCTATTGTATTAGGATTACGTGTACCCGTGGCTTCTCTTGACCCGGCTATTGTATTAGGATTACGTGTACCTGTGGCTCCCCTTGACCTGGCTATTGCATTAGGATTATGTGTATACTTCTTTTTCCTACACCTGCTTACTAGTTGGTGTATGAGTATATTGGTTACTAACCCTACTATCATATATACTGAGCCGCTTTTCCTTCTCTCCTGTTTGCATGTACCAGCCATCTATGGACTGGTGGTTTTCTTCCTTTACCTATCTTCTGTCCCACCTTTGCAAAACCCAGTCGTATCAAGGACTGGTACCACACATGGGTTAAGGGTTTCCTTGCTTTATGTATTGACCTGTCCTGGAACGTACCCCAGGTCCAACAACCACATACCTTACAGCTTTCAGTCCTCTACCAATAAACTGATCGCCAAAGTGGTCCGAGCAGGGTAGAAGAGCATTGATGAAACAATGGAATAATTTCACCCTCATCCCTCACAATGAGGTCCATGATATTCTGGAGGAAACCAGAGCTATGGAAAAACTGACTGCACAGCGCAATGATACTCCCCACCCTTTAATGGCAGTGTGGGCCGCCCACATTGCCGTAGAGCAGGACTGTCAAACTCTGGCCTCCCAGATGTTTCTGAACTACAACTCCCATGATTCCCTGGTTATTGATTGCAACAAATGAATTCTGGGAATTGAGGCATCAGCATCCACCTACTCTCCTTGATTTTAGTTGTTGAGGAGATCATTATCTGTCGTTAACATTAAACAATGTTTGATCATTTTGAAAACTGTGAAAATGAAGAAATCATGAAAAAAGAACTTATTTAACTGTTGATTTGCCGTGTGTTTGAAAACCCCAAAGCAGTCTTTCCTCGGTATAATTAGGAGAGAAATAAAGTTACAGATATGAATACTTTGAGTCCAAACACCATTTAATGTATGCTGGCAATGACTTTCCCTGTTTGTAGTCCTGATGCTCACCATGCCAATATGTTATGGGTTGAAGCAAAGTTCCCAGAAGGAGACGTAGAAAACAGAAAACACATGAACTCGTTTTAAGAAGGAATTTGAAGGCCGCACTTTCCAGGTCTCAGGAAAATCGAAGGTACATAATCTGATGCGTTTAGACATATACAAACATGTATAAAAACAAAAAACAGAGAACATTTAAATATCAAATGCAAACGAAGTCTGAATAAAAGGCATATTAGCCTGTGTTATGTTAGATTGTATACTGGAGCATGCCAACATGTGCGAATGATTAAGATGGGCACGGCTGAAAGAACGAGAAGGGTTAATTAGAAGAAAAATAAGGATAATATGCTCCTTGAAAATATGGAGTTTTGTAAAGAAAAGGAATAATAAGGATATATTGCGGACATGAAAGAGGATGCCCTTCAAGTTTACATCTGGGTATTGTGCAGGCAATGTAATTACTGGTGGGGGTTAAGGCACGGTTGTGGACAGGACAGGAGTGCATCGCGCTCTCTTTCGATACAGACACTTTGTCGCGTAGACATAAGGAGTTATTCAAAGAGAGCTGAATTGGCAACCGAATTCCACCGAACTGTGAATTTCCCGAACGGTAATTTCGTGGTAATTCGGCTATTCAGGAACCTGGCAATTCCCCAAATTTTGACGAATTTCCAGCGAAATACGGCGCAGTTCGGCGGCAGCGAAATTCCCAATAGAGAAGCAATGGTTAATCTATTCCGAGAACGCCGAACAGCAGAGAAATGTTGGCGAAATGGCCAGATTTTTGGTGGTTTTCTTCAACAGCTTTAAATCAGGCGAATCGTAGGTTTCAATGTAAAAAAAAAAATCCCAGTTTTTATTAATTTTGCATTCAACTGTTTATTCTTTTCATTTGCAGCAAAAAATTATTTTTAGAATTTTTTTTAGGCATATTTCGGGATTTTGTCGATAAAATTTTTGTTTCAGATTTTCTTTAAATACCTTTTTTTAAATTCTGTAACAGACCTTTTTCTGTAACAGACCCTGCTATTCATAGGACCTTATACATTATTTCCAGGCATTTTAATGCTTTGGTTTTTTTTTAAAACACCTTTTAAAAGTGTTTTTTTACCCCTGTTCAGTGGCTGGTCGACTTTTTCCAGTGGTGATCAGTGGTCTGTTCAGTGGCTGGTCATTCGGCGGATCATCGGCTGCGTTTGGGGGGGTTTGCAGTAGAGCTGAGCTGTTCAGTTCGATCAGTTTGGAGTTCGATTCGAACATCGGCAGTTCGAAAGTTCCGAACTTCGAACTTTTTGGCGTGTTCAGCTCGAGTTCGAATTGTTATTTTTTTAAAAAAAGTATAAAAAATGCTTAAAAAATTACTAAAAAAATCTAGAAATAAAGAGACTCTTTACTGCAGAATATTATAAGCAACGGTTTATTACATATTGAATTAAAAACTAATGTCTAGGTGCAAAGATTCTCACCTCTAAATGACCTGTGCTCTCAAACGGCGTAAACAACAGGTGTTTAATTAGTGTTTGGAAATAACATGTGCTTCTAATTAGTCCGGTCTCATGAATTTGATACATTGTATGCAGACTGGAAAGTGCTAAGTGTCGTGTGTGGGTCTGTGATGGCGATGTTTCCATACATCCTACAAATCCGCCACTTCACGGGCAGGTTATGGGGACCTCCTAGGCACAATATTTGAAGGAATTTTTTGTTTTTATTTTTAACCCTTATTTTATGGAAAACTCACTGTTCCATTAACCCTTTCACTGCTGAGCCATTTCACAACTCTGTGCTGAGCTAATTTTTACCGCTTTCGCTCATCATGTTTAAATGCGATTTGAAGCCACATTTTATTATACGACCCAGACATATTATATATCGTTCTTTCCGGCAGACTCGGCATATTCATAATATATCATTTTTATATGTATATGTCATGTTCTGCCTGTATATTATAACAAAAAATGCAATAAAACTTGAATTTTTAATCATCTGCAGCGTGTAAAGTGTTTTTTTTCACCTTTTATCACATGAGCGTTTGCAGTTATGTTTTCTATGGGGTGCGCTTGTACAAAAATTAGAAATGGAGAATTATGTGATTATTAGCAAACGCACCCCATAGAAAAAAATCATTAGTGCAGCATCATTGTTCACATTATAATTGAAATGTGAACAATATTGCTGCATTAATAAAAATAACACACAAAAAAATACATGATTTTTATTTTTTTTATTTTATTCTTTTTACTTTATACCTGGTCATGTTGGGTATCATTCGAAAGGCCATGCTGAGGCCTCCAGGTTCTGGAGATATCGGGTTCAAATGAACCCCCTATCTCCACCAGGGGATTCCGGGCAGCTAGGGGTTCCCCGGCTATCTGACATCATCACGCTATGCGTGATGACATCAAGCAGTGAGGGGGGACCGGGGGTGGAGCCGCCATCCAAGATGGCGGCCCCCACCGGAGCTAGGCCGCCGTGACCCGGTGCCTAAGGGGTTAAAGCCAGGCACCGCTTAAAAGGGGAGACTCTCCCCTTTTGAGCGGTGCCTGGCTTATTTTTGTGGGACCTCCCGATCGGGAGAGAGAGGGATCCGAACGGATCCCCCCTCCCTTCCAGGCGATCTCCCGGCATTGCCGGGGGTCGCCTGGAAATGACGTCATCGCGCATGGTGCGATGACGTCATTTACATCGGGAGGAGCTTGACTTCAGCGTCTGAGGACGCTGAAGTCAGAACGCTGCAGGACCCTGGACAGAGAGGCGAGTATCTCCGCCGGGGGTCCCGCAAAGCTGATGACGTGTGGGACACGTCCTCCTCAGCATACAGCGGGAGTAACTGAGGATGTGTCCCACACGTCGTCAGCAGTGAAGGGGTTAAAAACATATTTTTAAAAAAACTTTTTGTCCTTGTTTCCTGTCCCCCAGGGCACTACCCGGACCCGGACATTGTTTTTAAATGTTTCTATACATCCTAGAAATCCGCCACTTCACGGGCAGGTTATGGGGACCTCCTAGGCACGATATTTGAAGGAATTTTTCGTTTTTATTTTTAACCCTTTTTTCATGGAAAACTCACTGTCCCTTTAAAAAACTTTTTAAAAAACATTTTGTCCTTGTTTCCTGTCCCCCAGGGCACTACCCGGACCCCCATACACCTTTTATGGCAAATATGTAGCATATATGCCCTCTTGGAGGGCACTCTAAAAATCGAATTTTCAGCCCCATTGACTTGTATGGAGTTCATGTTCGAGTTCGAATGCGAACCAAACTCGGGGGTGTTCGTCTCATCCCTAGTTTGCAGATGCGTTTGTCGGTTGATCGGATCAGTTCAGGGTTTTCTCAGCGTATTTTTTGGATGCATTCGTTGATTTTTCAACGTTTTTTTGGATGCACTCGGCGGTTTGCGGCTGCAATCGGTTTTATCGGAGGCGTTTGTTGGATTGATTAAGCGCACTTCAGGGACCCTGCGGTAAATGCTAAATTCACTGCAGGGTCGACAAATTGAGGTTGCCGAAGTGCACTGAACGAAAAAGCACCGAAAATTTTGAAATGCTCTTTGAATACCCCTTAATGTGTTCCTTACAAAGTTACAAAACCTGGTGATTACAATATACCAGACCTTGAGGTAAATACGGAGACTCATGGCACAGTTTGACTTGTAATGGAGACTTACAGGGTTATTCAAAGAGATTCGAAAAGTCACTGCACGTTCGGTGACTTTTAGTTCTCTTCAATTCGGTTCCTTTTGCCGATCCCATTTCGGTGACCCTGCGGTGTATTCAGAAAGCACCACAGGGTCCCTGAATTGCAGGGAAAAGCTACCGCAAACCTGACGAAAACTAACCGCAAAACCCGGCGAATGCACGCTGAAAACCCTCAAAAACATCTGGATTAACCTGCCGAAAACCACAGAAAAACCCGAGCAGGAGCCGATCACACGCAGCAAAGCCGCCGGAAAAAGCTGAGACCACAGACGAATGCAGTGAATAAATTAAAAAAACAGTTTGCATGAATGATTGAAAAGTGAAACACTGTTTGCAAAGAAACTACTGAGCGAAAATGTCTGAAATTTACATATGAGGTCCAGGGAATGACAATAAAGAGGTCTGTTACAGAAAAAATAAGTAAACTTAAAAAAAAAAACGGACTTTTAAAAATCTATAAATGAAGAGACTTTTTACTGCAGAATTTTATAATGAACGGTTTATTAGATATTGAATTAAAACGGGAATATTTTTAACATTGAAGCCTATGGGATTCTCCTGAATAAACCTGCCGAATTAAACCACCGAATGGCAGGGCAATTCGGCAACTTTTCACTGCTGGCTTTTGCTCTCTGAATAGCCGAAGCAGTGCTTTTTCATGGGGGTTTCACTGCCCTCGAACAGGCACCGAACAGGCACCGTATGTGCAGGCAATTCGCCAGGATTTGGCGAATTGCCTGCTCTCTGAATAGCCGAATGGCCAAGAAAGGTAACTGAACGCTGATTTTCGGCGTTCGGTTACCTTTCTCAAGCAATTCAGATCTCTTTGAATTACCCTGTTAGTTGTGGGCGGTGTAGGTTCCTCCATTGGGGCAGTGTGGGCAGCACCCCACCATTTGTTTTTGGGGGATGAATTCAAATGACTAACTAATATCTTCCCTGTCAGATAATGCAGTATTGCAGCGTTCGACAGGGCTGGACTGGGACAAAAATTCAGCCCTGGAATTCATCCAGACCGGGCCACTTTAATTATACAAACTCACACAAAAATTTGTATATAAACCAACCGGATCGCTCAACCAATTGCTCTACAGATACCAGAATTGCTACACAGCGATTGATGGTAAAGCAAGGCAGCGGCACTGAGGTTGAGTGCACACCATGCCTTCAGGTGAGGCAGATGCACAGCAGGTCTCACCGGCACATTGACCCCAATATGAGTCTGTGCCAGACTACGTCTGTTTTAGAGATGGTGAGGAAGTTCTCACCTCTCCCATTAAGAGCTGCGCGGTGAACCAGCATTGACACTGGCCCACTGAGACATCGGCCCACCGGGAATCTCCCTGTATTCCCTATGGCCAGTACATGCCTGGCGTTCAGTGGCGCTACAAGCATGCTGGAAAATAACCATCTATTCTCCAGGTCATATTCACGGGTGCAGGACCATAAAGAGCAAGGTATGTAAAAAAGTGTTCCTGTATTGCTATCTATTTGTTTCTATATTCTTTCTATCTATCTACCTTACCTTGGATTTGATTTAATTATATCGTCTGTATTTTCAAAAAAAATATCAGCGGCTTCTGGTTGATATTTTTACAAAATATTGGGTGATTCACTTGAACAAATTCACCCGGAGCCGAATTTTGAAATAAGTCTTTGCTGAATTAAAAAATATATATCAGCCCGTCAAAAAGCCTGAAAACTGTCAGGGTTATTCAGAGAAAGGTAAAACTCTGGAGAACTTTTGGAGAAGTGAAAATTCTAGGTCAATATAGCTGATTTGGAAAGTGAGATAAATGGGAGAATTTTTCTAGTTTGGCTATTTTGACCTAGAATTTTCACTTCTCCAAATGTTCTCCAGAGTTTCACCTTTCTCTGAATAACCCTGCAAGTGTAAATACATGTGCACTGATGGTTTTTTGGTTGTTTTACTTTCTTACTGCAAATGCCGGACATTTGTGTATTAAAATGAAACCGTGGATATTCGCTTTGTAAATTCTGAAGATGTGCGTCATGCTGTAAATGCCAGACATGTGCATCTTTACTGTAAATTCCGCAAATGCGAGTCTTACTGTAAATTCCCGGACATGAGTGTTTTTACTGTAACAGTGGAAATATTACAGTACTGACTTGCAGGATGTAAATATAACAGCGATATATGAAAGCAGGCGCTTGCGGGTTGTAATATATAACAGAGATATATGAAAGCAGGTGCTTGCGGGTTGTAATATATAACAGTGATATACAGTTGTTTTCAAAATTATTCAACCCCCACTGAAATTGAGTGTTTTGGCCAGTTTGACATTGATTTTGATCATTCAGTCATCTTGCTTACAATTAAATCAAAGAGGCACGTGTAGGTCAGACAAATATAACATAACATTTATAATGAAATAACCACAAATGTCTTTTCTGTGCTCACATCATTATCAGTTTTATTCAACCCCCAAGTGACATTCAATCTTAGTACTTGGTACAACATCCTTTTACAGTTATAACAGCTTTTAAAACGTGAAGCATAGCTTGACACAAGTGTCTTGCAGCGATCTACGGGTATCTTCGCCCATTCGTCACGGGCAAAAGCCTCCAGTTCAGTCACATTCTTAGGCTTGCGCACTGCAACTGCTTTCTTTAAGTCCCACCAGAGGTTCTCAATCGGATTTAAGTCAGGTGACTGCGATGGCCACTCCAAAATGTTCCAGCCTTTAATCTGCAACCATGCTCTAGTGGACTTGGAGGTATGCTTGGGATCATTGTCCTGTTGAAAGGTCCAACGTCTCCCAAGCCTCAGGTTTGTGACGGACTGCATCACATTGTCATCCAATATCTCCTGGTACTGAAGAGAATTCATGGAACCTTGCACACGCTGAAGCTTCCCTGTACCTGCAGAAGCAAAACAGCCCCAAAGCATGATTGACCCCCCACCATGCTTCACAGTAGGCAAGGTGTTCTTTTCTTCATAGGCCTTGTTCTTCCTCCTCCAAACATAGCGTTGATCCATGGGCCCAAACAGTTCTAATTTTGTTTCATCAGTCCACAGAACACTATCCAAAAACTTCTGTGGTTTGTCCACATGACTTTTGGCATACCGCAGTCCACTCTTCTTATTCTTTGGAGACGGCAAGGGGGTGCGCCTGGGAGTTCTGGCATGGAGGCCTTCATTACGCAGTGTGCGCCGTATTGTCTGAGCTGAAACTTCAGTACCCACATCTGACAAATCTTTTCTCAGTTCCTCAGCAGTCACACGGGGACTTTTCTCCACTCTACGCTTCAGGTAGCGCACAGCAGTCGAAGTCAGCATCTTCTTTCTGCCACGACCAGATAGCGTTTCAACAGTGCCCTTTGCCTTGAATTTGCGAATGATGCTTCCTATGGTCTCTCTTGGTATGTTTAACATCTTTGCAATCTTCTTATAGCCATTGCCCTTCCTGTGAAGAGTAATCACCTCTTCTCTTGTCTTCCTGGACCATTCTCTTGACTTCACCATGTTTGTAACCACACCAGTAAATGTCTAGAAGGAGCTGAGTATCACAGTCATTTTAAAGCTGCCTAATTGGTGTTTATTATGCTTTATTGCTGCACCGTGACATCCACAGGTGTTTTCAGTAAAAAAAAATATTTATAGAGTTGCACTTTGTAACCGTAACTGTGTATATGGTAATGTACGGACTTGTGAGAATTAAATTTACAGTAGGACGCTTGCACATTTATATTGAAAATGCAGATCCTAATTAGGCAAACTCGCAATTTCTGTAATGTATCTCATACGAACTTGCTTGGACTATTATTCCAAGTCTTCTGCTGCTCACAGCCAGACGAAGCGCCGGATCGGATCACCGTCTGCACCGTGGGATCTCAGGTAAGTAAGGGTGTTTGGGTATTGCAAAAGCAAAATCACTTAACACCAGACTCTGAAAGTTGATATTATATCTTTCCAGTACTGGTTTTGGAGAAGAATGAGCTACCATGGAATAGTTTGTTTTTCTCCATCTTGACACAAATATATGACTCGTATACAAAGTATAGGAGTCGTATATTTAAAGTAAGAAACCACAACATCTGAGCCTCGTTTGTAATAGCTGTTGAAGTAATTGCATGTAAAATGGTAAAATAAAATTTGTTTTTTTATCTCCTGTTTCCATTTTGTGCATTTTTCCCATGATGCAACATTTACCAAAATCTTATGGTGGGTTTTACTTTGTGACTGTGCTTTATCTTATACAGTATTTACCAGCTGAGGAGGTGGGGGAGGGGATGTTTAGATAAGACTATTGCTTTCCAGGCTACTCCAGATAAGAGCTGGCTGCTGAATGAGATATGACAGGAAGCTTAAAATACTTTAAATCTACTGATGTACTTTGAACTTATCCCACACAGTACAATGATGTGAGCTTGAGAATGACCCATTCACTCCATTCTATGGCCAAAGCCACAAAGTGAGGAGCAAGTGATGGAAAGATACTGTGGGGGGGTATCACACAATGGATGCACCCAGTGACACATATAGAGGAAAATATTTTCTTAACTAAAGATACAAGAGAAAAACAGAACACATGTAAGATATCAGCAACATCAACTAAACACAATGAGGACATTTAATTTTTTGGATGTACTAGCCCTTTAATACACAGTGGTTTGTAGTCACTCTACATTCGCAGAATGTGTCAATGAATAAATGGGATCAGAAAAATACCCAGATCTCCCGGGGACTGTTTTAGAATAATTTGTGTAATTTTTTAAAAACAATTTGATAAATCTTGCTGTTTAGTGAATAGTGTGAGACACAAAAGTGCCACTTACTGGATACATACAGGGTTATTCAGAGAGATCCGAAAAGACAATGCACGTTTGGTGACCTTTCGTTTGTTCCCCGCACTTCGGGGCGATTCGGTGATTCCTAGTTCGCCGACCCTGCGTTGTATTCAGCAAGCACCGCAGGGCCCCTGTAGTGCAGGGAATACTCGCTGCAAACCCACAGAACAGTCACCGAACACTCACCGAAAGCCGGCAGAACCTGCCGCAAAAACCCCGCCGAACACGCCGGAAAAACCTGATGAGCCGCCGGTCACAGCGCAGAGCAGGCGCCTGAAAAATCTGACAAGCAGGGGTGAAAAAAAAAAGTACGCTTGAAAGTTTCAAAACTGAAACGTTGTTTGCAAATAAAACTACTGAATGAAAATGTCTGGAATTTACACATAAGGTACTATGAATGATAATAAAAAGGACTGTTAACCCTTTCCCTGCGGATGACGTGTGGGGAATGTCCTCATTGACTCCCGCTGTATGCAGAGGACATTCCCCACACGTCACCGCACACCTGGGAGCCAGGAGAGATACTCACCTCTCTCATCCAGGTCCCACGCCGTTCTGACTTCCTTGAAGTCAGACGCCGCTTTTAAAGGCCCTCCCAAGCGTAATGACGTCATCGCGCTGGACGCGATACGTAATTTCCAGGCGACCCCTTGGCAAAGCCCATTCGGGAGGACCTAGTAGGACAAGACAGGCACCACTTAAAAGGGGAGAGCCTACCCTTTTAAGAGGTGCCTGACTTTAACCCCTGAGGCACCGGGCTGCAATCCGACGCCTAGCTCCGATGGAGACGCCATCTTTTATTATTATTATTATTATTATTCTTTATTTATAAAGCGCCAGCCTATTCCGCAGCGCTGTACAATAAGCACAGTATAGACAGGGTTACAATACATTGAACAACATTTGACAAACAGTACAGGAGGAGATGAGGGCCCTATTCCCGTAGGAACTCACAATCTAGGAGGGTTGGGGTTGGAAACAGGAGGAGAGGACTGTAAGGTGAGAGTGATTGATGGTTGTGTCAGTGAGGTGGGTGGTAGGCTTCCCTAAATAGGAATGTTTTAAGGGAGAGTTTGAAGGAAGAGAAGTTAGGGGAAAGTCTGACAGTACGAGGGAGAGCGTTCCAGAGAGTGGGGGCTGCGCGTGAGAAATCCTGCAGTCTATCATGGGAAGAGGTGATGCGGGGAGAAGCTAGTCGCAGGTCACTGTTTGACCTTAGGGAGCGGGCCGGGGTGTATTTGGTGATTAGTGAGGACAGGTAGTGGGGAGCTGAGTTAGTGAGGGTTTTGTAGGTAAGGATAAGGATTTTGAACTTAATTCTGCAGTGGATGGGGAGCCAGTGAAGGGACTCGCAGAGGGGAGCGGCAGAGACAGAGCGGCGGGTGAGGTGAATTAGCCTGGCGGAGGCGTTCAGGATGGATTGTAGGGGGAGAGGCGGGACAGAGGGAGGCCAGATAAGAGATTATTGCAATAGTCGTGTCGGGAGATTACCAGGGCGTGTATGAGTTGTTTTGTGGTGACAGCGGTAAGAAATGGCCGAATTCTGGAAATATTACGCAGTTGGTATCGGCAGGAGGAGGAAAGAAACTTGATGTGGGGGATGAAGGAAAGAGCAGAGTCAAGTGTAACTCCAAGACAGCGAACTTGGTTTGATGGGGAGATAGTGAAACCCTCCACCGTGATAGAGAAGTCAGGAGGTGGGGAGGCATTGGAGGGAGGAATTAGTAGGAGATCTTGGATGGTGGCTCCAACTCCGGGTCCCCCCTCGTCACCTGACGCACCTGACGCAGTTAGCTAGGGAACCCCTAGCTGCCCCGGGATTTCACAAGGAAATCCACTGGTGGAGATAGTGAATTCCTTTGAACCCCCATTTTTCCAGAACGGTGGCAGCTAGGTGGGTCATATTTGGTATCATTTGAAAGGCCAGAGCATGGCCTTTCCAATAATATCAACCATAACTATGTTCAAAGTAACCAAAAATAATTAAATAAAAATTATAATAATATTTAAAAAAAAAAAAAATAGAAACATCTTTTTTTCTATGTGTTACTTTTATTAATGCAGCAATATTGTTCTCATTTCAGTTATAATGTGAACAATGATGCTGCACTAATGATTTTTTCCTATGGGGTGCATTTGCTTAAAATCACGTAATTCCCCCAAAAAATGTAACGAGTGGCCATTTCTAATTTTTTTAACAAGCGCAACCCCATAGAAAATATAAACGCAAAGGCTCGGATGATAAAACGTGAAAAAAAACACTTTACACGCTGTAGATGATTACAAATTCAAATTTTACTGCGTTTTTTGTTATAATATTCAGGCAGGGCATGACGTATACATATAATAATGATATATTATGAATCTGACGAGTCTGTCGGAAAGAACGATATATAATATGTCTGGGTCGTATAATAAAATGTGACTTCAAATCGCTTTTAAACATGATGAGCGAAAGCCGTAAAAATGAGCTCAGCACAGAGTTGTGAAATGGCTCAGCAGTGAAAGGGTTAACCTCCCTGGCGTTACGATTCTGACATAATTTCTACGTCAGAATCATTACAATTTTTTTAGCCCCCTAGCGGTATTAGTACAGCTCGGGGTTAACTTTCAGTGCTGAAAGTGGTATCCCCGAGCCACATTCGGGGCTGTATACATTACCTGCCCCTGCGCTCCCTCGCTGTCCCCCACTTTTGCCTCCGGACGATCGCGACGTCACACTTCCTGGTTCCCTTCTCGTGAGAAGGGAACCAGGAAGCAAAATGCCACTAACGCCGGAGGAGACTGCGATCGCAGGGGTCAGTGAGGTAGCCCAGGACTGGTATGTATACAGCCCGAGTGTGGCTCGGGGATACCGCTTTCAGCACTGAAAGATAACCCCAAGCCACACTCAGGAACACCGTCATGGAGGTTAAGGAAAATTGAAAACACGATTTAGAATTTTTTTTTGCCTAAAAGATCCTAAAAAAATCTATAAATAAAGAGACTTTTTACAGCAGAATAAAATAATAAACGGTTTATTAGATATTGAATTAAAACAGCAATATTTTTAACATTGAAGCCTATGGGGTTCGCCTGAATAAACCTGCCGAATTAAACCACCGAATGGCAGGGCATTTCGGGAACTTTTCTCTGCTGTTCGGTGTCTCTGAATAGATGAAGCATTGCTTCTCTATGGGGGTTTCACTGCCCTCGAACAGGCACCGTACGTACAGGCAATTCACCAGAATTTGCCGAATTGCCTGCTCTCTGAATGGCCCCGAAATGTCCCCGTTCGCTTAATTTCAGTGTCCGGTTACATTTCGGCGACATTTCAGATCTCTCTGAATAACCCCCATAATGTGCAATAACAGTCTGTGATCATTATAAAATGCTATGCTGCAGACAGGGGCAATGAAATGTCACGGGGGGACAAACAATTTCCTTTAATTTAAAATGCCAGAAACTGTAACGGTTATATTACAATCTTCGCACAAAAACCCTCGGCAAAAGCGTGAATTTTTGCGCCAAGCATTAAACTTTTCGCGCTCAAATCACCGCTGAAATTACAATCCTCAATCAATAACGCGCGCAAACAGGACGCGCCCAAATGCTCACGCAGTACCGTTGCACGCAAAAATCTGTGCGCACAGTTTTTTTCTCGCGATTTAGCTAATCAGAATTAAGAACCACAAACATCTCACGATAAAAAAGAAATTGCATATATGCTGCAGCAATAATAAATGCACACACAACTTCTCTATTTTATTGTTTGGGTATGAGTAAAATGTGTAACTATACTTTGCTGTATTTTTTTTTGGGCTGGTGTATTTGGGTTCGGCCAGGACGTTCAGATTTGCCATTAACACCAGCTTTAGGAGTTGCTAAAATTATGCGCGCAAAGTCTATGCGGTAATTACCGCGAATAGATTGTAATACCATCCGCGTACCAGCGCACATTCGCATTTGCGCTCACAATATTAAGTATAGGACGAGTGACGTACAGTACGCTCACGCAGGGTTCGCGCAGGTTCACCCGCGGTAGACGATTGCGAGCGGTTGTTGCGCTGACTATGTAATACGGGATTCGGCGCAAATGGTTTTACCCCCCTCGCGTTAATGTTTTTTTTGCGCCGGCGCAAACGTTTTCCGCGAAGATTGTAATTTAGCCCAAAGTCTTTTGAATAAAGAAAAAAAACATTTTAATGATTTTGTACGTTACCTTTTTGAAACGGTGACATTTCCGTGTTTGCAGGAAGAGGGCGCTACATAACAGCAGGTCGCTCGAGTTGCTTTGCAAGAAGTAAAGGCGAGAAATGTCTGCGCTGGATTGGTTTTCACTTTCACTAAACTTCAGAAATCCGGAAGCCTCTGAATAATGTTTTATATCTGCTACATGGATGTAAACATTGCAGTGAATCCCGGGAATTAAAAACGAGGTCAGAATATATCTCTATGATTTAATTTATTGCAGGAATCAGGACTGGGGTCTGTGACATAATCACATTAAGTCCATGTAGCCTGCAGGGGTTCAGGTCAGCACCTCGAACTGAGACGCCAATGTGTTTCCCAAGGTGACAGTGTGTTTTTCCTTAAAGTGTTAAGACATGGTTGTTAGAGAATAATTAAAGGGGTAAACTTGAAAAATAGTTCCCTTTTTTTGCTCAATTATCTATTTTTTATTTTCGGTGATTTTACTCACCTTTTCCCCCTCGCCGCGCAGCTCTTCCTCTTTGGCTCAGGGACGCCCGTACCCTGAAGTCCCTGAAGCTTTTCCATGGAATTAGCTCTGCTATACAACTTACGTAGCATAGGACCTGAAAATTGCGCACCGTAGAGTCTGTGCAGAACGATGGATCGGAGCTGGGCGAATGCACAAATCCGATCCATCGGCTGCTTCGCTATTGCGATTGGTCTCAGAGAGGGTGACGTCGGCCGCTCTCTGTGTGCCGGCATCACTAGTGACCGATCTGGTGACTGGCAGCCAGGAAATTCATAAATCTTGGCTGCTGGTTATGCTGGGTGGCGAAAAGGAAGTCTCCACTTCACCCAGCGTTTCTGCCAGATTGGGGGAGCTGGGGGGGGGGGGCACTCCTCACATGCTGACCAGTATAACAAGATAAAATGGTCAGGATGAGTAGAGTGTCCCATTAGACATTTTTTTAGTCAAGAATGAATACCGGTTCGAAGACCCAAAACAATCCAAAAAGTCAATTACTTACCCCAGGTCTCATGGTGTATAGACTCGGTGTGATCTGCCATCTCCTATAGCCGTGCAGTGCATCATTGGCAATGGCAAGAATAGATCCCAGTGTTCTGCTTAACCCCTTAACGACAGGTGGTGGTGCCCAGTGGGAGGGCTTAACACCGGCAGGGCATACTATTATGCCCTGCCGCCAGGTGCTGCAGCGGGCCTCTCTTTTGGCCTGCCTACACAGCTGACGCGTGCTACATTTCATTGGCTTCAGGGTGTGGCCTGAGTTCAGGCTGTCTCGCAGCAGCCAACGGCACGTGGCGAGTACCGAGTGCTGGGCGTGCCGAGGTGGCCCATTGAAGTCAACGGGTGGAAAAATACGCCCCGCATCTTCAAAAACCACCCGACGTAGCGACAGCATTCCCCGTGTTCGGGAAAGGGTTAAACAATCTCACTTAGTGTTCGCGCAGGGTTTTGCTTGTATACATGGCATCCTGGACTCCCAGAGCTAATCAGTGTGAACCGTATTGAAATGTATATATATTAGGGATGTGGGTTTCGGAATTTTGGAATTTTCACAAAATTTCCCGATTCGTGCATTCGAATTCGGCCGATTTTCTGAAAATTTTCAGATCCATAAACGGCAGATCCAAAAAAAAATTCGAGCCGAAACGAAAACTTTTTGGAGTTTTAGAATGGACTAGAAATGTGTAAAATCAAAATTCATTTTCATTCAATTCGTGATTTCGGCTCCATTCCTGATTTTTTTTTAAAATCGCTTTTTCAATTTTCCTTAACAGCCCTTTTTATTATCATTCATTGGATCTAATATGTAAATTACAGACATTTTCGTTCAGTAGTTTTTTTTGCAAACAGCGTTTCAATTTTGAAACTTTCAAAAACTATTGTTTTTTTTTTTTTTTAATACGTTCATCTGCTTGTCGGGTTTTTCCGGCGGCTGCTCTGCGCTGTGATCGGTGGCTAGTCGGGTTTTTCTGGGGTGTTCGGCAGGGTTTTTACGGCGGTTTCTTTCGGTTTTCGGTGAGTATTCGGTGAGTGTTCGGCGGGTTTGCGGCGAGTATTCCCTGTACTACGGGGTCCCTACGGTGCTTGCTGAATAAACTCCAGGGTCGGCGAACTAGGAATCACCGATTCGCCCCGAAGTGCGGGGAAAGAAAGGTCACCGAACGTACGGTGACTTTTCGGATTTCTCGGAATAACCCCCCTAAGAGATGCTCCACCGGTTGTATGGAGATATATATTTTATTGGGTAACAATCATAAAAAATATAATCCAAAGTGTTTCATTTATAAATGGATAAGACTGCATCAGGGAAAAAATATACAGTATATATTATGCGTTTATAAAACATCCATTATTCTCAGTTAAGTGATAATTGGCCAGGCAGTGTATAATTACAAATAAGCCTCCACCTGGATTTAGCTAAATAAATAGGTGCTTTGCCTTCCATTAGATAATTACTGCAGTGATTAATATGTTTGCACTATAAAAAATTAGGTCATGTGACTCCCTGAATATACTGAATGAGAAGGTTTTTCCATCAATGGGTTTTTTCTTCCATTATGGCACAGCGGGCATATTCCAAGATGGCAATGCCAGGATTCATCGGGCTCAAATTGTGCAAGAGTGGTTCAGGGAGCATGAGACATCATTTTCACACATGGATTGGCCACCGCACAGTCCAGACCTTAACGCCATTGAGAATCTTTGGGATAATGTGCTGGAGAAGACTTTACGCAACGTCCGACTCTCCCATCATCCATACAAGATCTTGGCCACAAATTAATGCCACTCTGGTGGGAAATAAATGCTGTGACATTGCATGAGCTTATCGAAATGATGCCACGGCGAATGAGTGCCGCAATCAAAGCAAAGGGCCGTCCAACTAGATATTACAGTGTGACTTCTTTTTTGACCTGGCAGTATATATTTATATAAGTATTTTGATGGTAGTTGCTTCACACGTAAGAGAGTTTTCAGATAGGAGACATTGTGGGAAGGGCCGATGCAAAACTATTTTGCGCCTGGCCAAGACCAGCTACTTGCACCCCCCCAAGAAAAATTGTTAATGGTTGAATGCCGAGGGGAACACACACACTGTGCACGCACGGGGCGGGGGGACTCACTGTGCACAGGGACTGCACGCGGTCGTTCGGTGCCCATCTTACCCCTCCGCTGGTCAGGCCCGGGATCCGTCTGTGCCTCTTTCTTTCTTTCCTCTGCCCTCTGTGCCTCTTTCTTTCATCTGTCTCTTTCTTTCATCTGCCTCTTTCTTTCTTCTGCCCTCTGTGCCTCTTTCTTTCTTTCCTCTGCCCTCTGTGCTAGGGATGTGCGTTTCGGGTTTCGGAATATCGGAACTTTCACGAAATTTCACGATTCGTGCATTCAGATTCGGACGATTTTCCAAAAATTTTCGGATCCGAAAATGGCAGATCCGAACATATTTCCGAGCCGAAACGAAAACTTTTCGGAATTTTCGAATGGACTAGAAATGTGTAAAATCGAAATTCCTTTTCGTTCCATTCGTGATTTCGGCTCCATTACTGATTTCGGTTCCATTTCAGTAATTTCGGACATCGTTTTTTTCGGTTATATCGCTGATTCTGTAATTTTGTATCATTTCCATCTCAATGTATCCTTCCTGGAAAACCAGAGAAATCTCAATGTATCCTTCTTGTAAAACATGAGAAATCTCAATGTATCCTTCTTGTAAAACCAGAGAAATCTCAATGTATCCTTCTTGTAAAACCAGAGAAATCTCAATGTATCCTTCCCAGGAAACCAGAGAAATCTCAATGTATCCTTCCTGGAAAACCAGAGAAATCTCAATGTATCCTTCCTGGAAACCAGAGAAATCTCAATTTATCCTTCTTGTAAAACATGAGTAATCTCAATGTATCCTTCCCGGGATACCAGATAAATCTCAATGTATCCTTCTTGTAAAACATGAGAAATCTCAATGTATCCTTCCCAGGAAACCAGACAAAAATCTCAATGTATCCTTCTTGTAAAACATAAGAAATCTCAATGGCAGAATTATCGTATCGACAGAAATTTTGGATCCGAAAAACCATTAGTTTACGTCAAAATGAATAGACACTTTGAAACGAGGAGAACAGATATTACGAAAAACACGAAAATTTCCAAAATCACGAAAAAAAGTTGATACGAAAAATGAACCAAAACGAACCGAAATGGAAATCGGCCAAAACGAGCCGAGACTAAAATTTACAAGATCCGAACGAACCGAACCGAATCGAACCGAAAAAAAAATCGGTGCACAAGTCTACTCTGTGCCTCTTTCTTTCCTCTGCCCTCTGCCTCTTTATTTCGTGCCTCTTTCTTTCTTTCCTCTGCCCCTCTTTCTTTCCTCTGCCTCTTTCTTTTGTGCCTCTTTCTTTCGCCATTTCTTCCATCTGCCTGTTTCTTTCCTCTGCCTCTTTCTTTCTTTCAAATGCATCTTTTTTATTTCTTTCTTTCCTGCCTTTTCTTTTTTCATGCCTTTCTCTCTTCTGTGCCTCTTTCTTTCGCCTTTTCTTTCATCTGCCTCATTTTTTCTTTCTCCTCCTTTTTTCCTTCACCTGCCTCTAGTGGTGCCTGCACGTCATCTAGTGGCCCCCGCACGTCATCTGGTGGCGCCTGCGCATCACTATAAGAAACCCACCTTCTGCGCCGCTAGCGGTGGTCTGGTAGTCGACAATGTTGGCTTTGCGAGCTGCCACTGCTGGCTACACAAGCCACACAATGAGGAAGGGGTACAATAATGGAACCCAGGTTGGGGTCGGCTGCGCCCCTAGGTGGCAGTGCGCTCTAGGCGGTTGCCTAGCTTGCCTAGTGGGAGCACCAGCCCTGATTGTGGGAGATATGTCCCAAACAAAAGTTCCTAAATACCCCTTCGCCTGAGTGTCCTAATGTCAAGACGTCACCCCAGAAAAACAAAATTCCCCAAGAAGTGTGTCTAAAGGAACGTTCTACTCATCACACCACTCTATATTTTAAAAGTGGCTTGGGTGAGTCTCCCCCTCCCAGCTCCCCCGATCAAGGTAAAAAGCTGGGTGAAGTGGAGGAGTTTCCTACACCCCACCCAGGATCACCAGGAGGCAAAAAATGGGCACTCCGTTTTTCAGCAGAGTGTTCCATTAAAAAAGAGAAAAAGTCATAGATTCAAAACAAAATAAAAATCCCTGAAACGTGTAACAGTAAACAATCAAAATAATGATTAAAAAAATAAAGAAGCAGAAAAAGTCCACACAGTGAACGAAACACTTGGACAGTTTAATCTTGTGTCAGGGCAGCAGCTGGGAAGAATTACAACGTCCAGTGTATCATATCGAGAGGAGCCGGCCTGAGCAAGCAGAATATGTGTCTTCTTCAGGAGTTGCACGTAGAATGGTAAATTTGGCTGCTGTAGTGACCATTTATTGGCAAACTGCTGTGAAGAATTTGTAAGTGTTTTAAAGGTTCTTAAAATATTGAGTGGAAAATAATACTATTACGTAGAAAACATGTGATGGATGAAAGCTAAATGTTACCATCAACCATACAAGGCACGTTTCATTAAAACCTATTATTACATCATTAGTCTCTTTACGTTACCATATAATGGCTTTTTTACCTCTATTACCCTGCAGTTTCTGTTTGTTAACTGCTGTCATCTACCTTTCTCCATCCCTGTGTACCAAGAACTTAGTATTATTCTTTATTTATAAAGTGCCAGCATATTCCGCAGCGCTGTACAATGGGCACAACATAGACAGGGTTACAATACACTGAGACTGAACAACATTTTGAGAAACCAGTACAAGAGGAAACGAGGGCCCTATTCCCGTGGGAACTCACAATGTAGAAGGGCTGGGGGCGGAAACAGGAGGAGAGGACTGCAAGGTGAGAGTGATGGACTGCAAGGTGAGAGTGATGGACTGCAAGGTGAGAGTGATGGACTGGTCAATACCAGGTGTACTTTATTGATGTTTAAAGTGAAAGTTAATAAATTGAGCATGGTGAAAGAAGCATTTTAGCACTTAAAACTGTTCCGTCGGCTAGGAGATAATCCTCTTTCCTTGGCAGCCTTCAGGAGCCTGACAACTACACCTCTGTGCTCCGAACCTTAGTGAATCACAATAGAGATCAGGGATTTCTGTTGCCTCTCAGTACCGAGTCTGAAAGAGAAATTAATTCGTAATTATAAGTAATATTTCCAGAAGTCGGCCATTTCTTACCATTGACACCACAAAGCAACTCATCCATGGTCTTCTAATCTCCCGACTTGACTATTGTAATAATCTTCTAGCTGGCCTCCCTCTCTCCCGCCTCTCCCCCGTACAATCCATTCTGAATGCCTCTGCCAGGCTCATCCACCTCACGCGCCGCACTGTCTCTGCTGCTCCTCTCTGCGAGTCCCTTCACTGGCTCCCCATCCACTGCAGAATTAAGTTCAAAATCCTTATCCTTACCTACAAAACCCTCACTAACTCAGCTCCCCACTACCTGTCCTCACTAATCACCAAATACACCCCACCCTGCTCCCTAAAGGTCAAACGGTGACCTACGCCTAGCTTCTCCCCGCATCACCTCTTCCCATGATAGACTGCAGGATTTCTGAGGCGCGGCCCCCATCCTCTGGGACTCTCTCCCTCGTACAGTCAGACTTTCCCCTAGTTTCCCTTCCTTCAAACGCTCCCTTAAGACATTCCTATTTAGGGAAGCCTACCATCCAACTCACTGACGCAACCAGTCCATCACTCCCACCAGTCTATCACTCTCATCTTGCAGTCCATCACTCCCACCAGTCCATCACTCTCATCTTGCAGTCCATCACTCCCACCTTGCAGTCCATCACTCTCACCTTGCAGCCCATCACTCTCACCTTGCAGCCCATCACTCTCACCTTTCAGCCTGTCACTCTCACCTTGCAGTCCTCTCCTTCTGTTTCCACCCCCAACCCTTCTAGATTGTGAGTTCCCACGGGAATAGGGCCCTCGTTTCCTCCTGTACTAGTTTGTCAAAATGTTGTTCAGTGTATTGTAACCCTGTCTATGTTGTGCCCATTGTACAGCGCTGCGGAATATGCTGGCGCTTTAAAAATAAAGAATAATAATAATAATAAGTTCCTGGTACACAGGGATGGAGAAAGGTAGATGATAACAGTTAAGAAGCAGAAACTGCAGGGTATTAGAGGGAAATAAAGCCATTATATGGTGACGTAAAGAGACTAATGATGTAGTTTGGTAGCACAGAATATTCTTCAGATACAACTGAAAGCTACAAGAATATCCCACTCATACAGGCTTCTAAATAATGTGTGAAAACGAAGTAGAAATTCAGGAATTTATTAGTGTTCCTGTAAATAAAGAATCCTTGTATATTTATCCCTTTTCACACGTTAGCAGGCTACTGGGATGTCAATTTTACATGATGGCGGCAACACAGAGAAATACGATATATCCAAAACCTTATATGTTGCATTTATTTATTATACAGCTTTTCCCACTGTGGAATTGAATGGGGGCGCCGAATCCTTATTATGCTTGGATTGATACCAGATTGCCTGTGTAGACTTAAGACGTTGTTGGGAATTGTTGAGAAAGCTCATTGCTTGCTCTGCTGATGGGCTAAATGGGATTTGGTTGAATAATCGTTGCCAGTCAGGCGATGCTAATTCCAGTTAGGAGTAATAATTTCTTTTTATTTCTGGAAGACAAGCATTTATAATTTAAATCAGAGATATTCAGGACATCTGTGACATGTATAAAAGTAAATCGAGTTCCGACAGGTCATATCAATGTAAAGAGCGAAGTATGTGAAGGCCCTGAGAACAGGCAAGATCACAAGTTTTCTGAGCGTCCTTAGACTTGACGACAGGTCCAATGGGCCACAGGTCTAATGACCACCTATGGTGGGCTCCCACTCAAGTCTCGGAAGATTTTAGTTTGGTGGTGCCATTCCTTATTAATGTAAGGTCTGATAATGAGACAGTTTTTACAATTAAGACATCATCCTCATCTTTAATCCATCCATCCAACCTCATTTAATCAAGGAGATGCCCTGGGGCTTCCATCCTGAATTAAAATGCAAGTGAACACCCTATATGTTTCAAAGAGAAACAAGTGATGTCCTAGACAGGCTATTTTCTTGGTAAATTAATTGCACCCATTACGTCACGGCCTACCGTGAGGGGATCCTGGGACCTGAGTCTGGTGCTGTCTTCTCCTGCAGTGGGTGGCCAGCCTCCTCGTGCTCGAACCACACGGCGGTTGGACTCTAGGCTCCCTGCACCATTCAGGGGCCTTCCTGCTCAGGCAGGACGTGTTGCGGCATGCTCGTGACATTGGCACCCAGCAGTTCCATAGGTGGCTCGACGTGCTGGAACACGTAGCTTGCTGCCACGCTGACCGAGGCAGGGAATCCCAACATGGTGCCAGGGAGGCAGGGAGACCTATGAGGATGCCGGGGGCGTGAGGAATTCCTCACCATCTTTTGGGCTGAATCAGCTCACCAGAACCCCATGGAGGGAGAACACTATGGCCAGGTGAGTAGAGTGTCTGTCCCTCAACCCCTTCCTACCAAGTGATTTTCCAAAGAAACACTGTCGGGAACCATTTAATTTACAGTACAATATATTTAGGAATATTCCCAGTGTATTCTTTACTGTAATAACCTATTTGGTAGGCAGATCCTGCCATCTACTGACCATAAGGTGTTACTACAGTTCTAAGCTCTCTGCAGGATCAGCGGGGGAGATGTCTAATAAACACATTCCCAGCTGGTTTTAAAAAAATGTTAACACCTCAGGCTACATGCCAACTGTACTAAAACATTTGGGGCACTGGCTTCTCCCAAAAGTAAACAAAAGTGATTTGGAACAAATTAGTTTCATATACTTTTGTTCTGCTCAGCTGCAGATCGAGATATCTCGATGTTGGGCCCCTAATAGTGACTTTGAAGACCCAGGTTATCTCGAGACTGAGGGGTTAAGTGTGTACAGAGACACAATCACTTATTGTACTTTTTTTTTATCTCAATCCAGATAAGGCATCCAGAAAGTGGAGGAAAGAGTCTAAAGGGGTTATTCAAAGAGAGACAAATTGGCTCTGAAATTGAATTTCCTCATACGCTGCAATTTCGGGGACATTCGGCAATCCAAAAGCTGTCAGTTTGCAAAAAATTGGCGAATTGCCAGAAAAATATGGTGCTGTTCAACCACAGTGACTTACTGTACCCATAGAGAAATAATGGTTAATTTATTCAGAGAACACCGAACAGCAGAGAAATGTCTGTGAAATCCCCTGATTTTCAGTGGTGTCATTCGGCAGGTTTAATCAGGTAAATCCCATAGGTTTCAATGTAAAAAATATTCCCGTTTTTATAAAAATATTTATTCACCCGTTTATTTTTTTAATTTACAGCAAAAAGTGTATTTATTTATGTTATTTTTTTTAGGATGCTTTAGGCGTTTGTTTGGGATTTCTTTTGGCCGAATTTTTTTCCGACTTTTTTTTTTCCAAATGGCAATAGCAAATTTTTTTCCTGTAACAGACCTTTTTATTATTATTCATAGGACCTTAAATATAATTTTCCAGGCATATATGTGCAGTAGTTTTTTTGCAAACAGCTTTTGAAAGTTGCAGTGTTTTACCCGTTCGTCGGCTTGTCGGTTTTTGTCCAGTGGCTGGTTGGCGCTCTGTTTGGTGGATCGTCTCCTTTTTATGGATGCGTTTGGCAGTTTTGCAGCGGATCGTCAGGTGCGTACGCTGGCCTATCGGATCGATCCGCTGTTTTTTCAGCGATTTTGCTGCAGTTTTTCCATTTGATTAGGCGGTTTTGCAGCAGTTTTTCAGATGCGTTCGACAGCTTTTCCCTGTACTTTGGGGACCCTGCGTTGAACGAAATTACACCGGAATTCCACTCTGTGAATAACCCTGTAACTGTGGGACGCACAGGAGAAATTCACCCCAAATTAAGGTTTGCCTGTGAGCAGCACCCCCTATGCACATCTTTAACCCCTTAAAGGCCAAATGACATAACGTTTACGTCATAAATGCGTCGACTTTAAAGACCCTTGGTCCTTAAGGGGTTAATAATATGTAGGGACAGAAAGTGGAGGTTCCTGCATCAATAAGCCGCGTGTGTCTGGTTACACGTCTTCATACCCTGCTTGCGTTATTCAATATTTATAGATGTTCATGAGGACTATAAACCAACAGGAAAGAAAAGATTATGTTCATTAATAATGTGTAATTATATGGTCTGGATTTATTATTTTTTTAGAAGTGCAGTCTTTGTGAAATATGGGAAGCATGTATTTTCATGAAAGAAGTGGCATTTTTAGATAAGAATAGGAGGCATCTATCAAGAGCAGGTTTATCTCAGAGCAGTAATGCGCAAGAACTCCCTTTTTCAGATTTTAATAAATTGGTTATGTCATAATTTATTTGTCCTTGCTATAACTAATATATACTAGTATCGGGGGATAAAATGAGGAAAAATTATGTTTTGAATTTTCATTTATGTAATATTATGGTTTATGATAGTAATAAATAATAATGGACTTACAGATGGAAAATGGAATGTAATATTTGTTTCAGCAATCTTTATTGGGGCAAAATTAATGTACAAATTACGACTACACTTACAATAAAAATAAATAAACAAAATAAACCAACGCAACTTTTAAAAGGCGTTTGCAAAAAAAAACTAGCTGAATGAAAATGCATGGAATAATATATAAGGAGCTAGGAATAAAAATAAAAAGGTCTGTTAGAGAAAAAAAGCCATTTTAAAAAAAAAATCAGAAAAAAATATTTTGACGAAAAAAATCCAGAAATACCTAATAAAAATCAATAAATGAAGAGACTTTTTGCTGCAGATGAAAATAATAAAAAGTTTAATAAATATTTAAGAAAAGCGGGAATTTGTTTTACATTGAACCTAAGGGATTCGCCTGCCTAAACCTGTCGAATTAAACCACCAAAAATCAGGGCATTTCACTGACATTTCTCCGCTGTTCGGTGTCTCTGAATAGATTAACCATTACTTCTCTATGGGGATTTCACTGCAACTCGCTCCATATTGGCCTCCCCAACTCCCGTATTGCCCCTTTGCAATCTGTAATGAATGCAAGTGCCAGACTTATTTTTATCACCAGATGCACCTCGCATACCTCCCCTCTCTGCCGGTCCCTCCATTGGCTTCCTGTACGTTTCAGGATACAGTTTAAAATACTGAAGCTCACGCTCAAATCACTCAATAACTCAACACCTCCCTCCATGTCTTTATTACTACGTAAACACGTCCCGTCTAGAAAACTCTGGTCGGCGGGTGATCTCCACCTGTCATCTGTCTACACCCACACTGCCAAATCTCATCTCCATGACTTCTCAAGGGCAGCACCGGTCCTGTGGAATGACTTGCCTCGCCCTATCAAACTCTCCCCTGATCTTCAGGCCTTCAAGAAATCCCACAAAACTCATCTCTTCAGATTAGCGTACCACATCACTGATGCAACTCATCCCTCTGCTCACCTACTCACACATGATTGAAGCTGCTTCTATGGCCCCACCATTCCTGAGCCACTGGCAATAATGATCCTGCTCTCCAGTAAAACTCCCCTTGTCTTCCTCAACCCCAATCCCTCTAGACTACACCTAGTGTTTCCATCCTATGTCCGTATATCTATCAGGGTTATCCAAAGAGATCCGAATTGCTTGAGAAAGGTAACCGAACGCTGAAAATCAGAGTTCGGTTACCTTTCCTGGCCATTCGGCTATCCAGAGAGCAGGCAATTCGCCAAATCCTGGCGAATTGCCTGAACATACGGTGCCTGTTCGGTGCCTGTTCGAGGGCAGTGAAACCCCCATAAAAAAGCCCTGCTTCGGCTATTCAGAGAACACAAACCAGCAGTGAAAGGTTCCCGAAATGCCCTGCCATTCAGTGGTTTCATTCGGCAAGTTTATTCAGGAGAATCCCATAGGCTTCAATGTTAAAAATATTCCCTTTTTAATTCAATATCTAATAAACCGTTCATTATAAAATTCTGCAGTAAAGAGTCTCTTTATTTATCGATTTTTTTAAGGATACTTTTTTTTTTTTATTTTATTTATCTTTTTTTTTTAAAGTTTACTTATTTTTTCTGTAACAGCCCTTTTTATTATCATTCCCTGGACCTCATATGTAAATTTCAGACATTTTCGCTCAGTAGTTTCTTTGCAAACAGCGTTTCACTTTCACACAAACATACAAACGGTTTTGCTAATTTATTCACCTCCCTCGTCTGCGGTCTCGGCTGCTTCGGCTGTTTCGGCTGTGTGCGATCGGCTCCTGCTCGGGCTTTTTTCGTGGTTTTTGGCAGGTTAATCCAGATGTTTTTGCAGGTTTTCGGCGTGCATTCGGTGGGTTTTGCAGTTAGTTTTCGTCAGGTTTGCGGCAGCTTTTCCCTGCAATTCGGGGACCCTGTGGTGCTTTCTGAATACACCGCAGGGTCACCGAAATGGGATCAGCAAAAGGAACCGAATTGAAGAGAACGAAAAGTCACCGAATGTGCGGTGACTTTTCGAATCTCTTTGAATAACCCTGTATATCTCACTACCTTTGGTTATTGTAAAGCGCTGCCGAAACTGTTGGTGCTATAAAAATAATGACAATAATAATAATAATAATAATTCAAAGAAAGGTGAAACTCAGGAGAATGACTGGAGAAGTGAAAATTCTAGGTCAAAATAGCCAAAACCAGAAAAATACTCTCATTTTCCAAATGGGCTATTTGGTCTAGATTGTTCTCTTCTCCTGAGTTTCACGTTTTAGTGAATAGACCTGTAAGTTTATAAAAGCAGGAATGGATGGCAGACGGGCCGCGATCTCTGGCCATGGTGCAAATGGGAGTAAATTGAAGCCAGGGTGCCGGACTGGTAGAAATCTCCTTCTAATATGATGTTCATACAAAAAGACAGCAGATTTAGAGTATGAAAATGAATTACTAGGGAAATTTGTGAATTAACAGAAAGCTAGAAAATGGTTAGCAAGCTGAATGGGTAGATAGATAGATGGATTCAGTGTATTCAGGGTGAGACCCCTTTATTTTTAAATGTTTTTCTGTTGCAGCTTTAAGCTAGTGAGAGACAGACAGACAGATAGATATGAATAGATAGATGGTGAAAGATAGTTGGATGAGAGATACAGTCAGGTCCAGAAATATTGGGACAGTGACACAATTCTAACATCTTTGGCTCTATACACCACCACAATGGAGTTGGAATGAAACAAACACAATGTGCTTTAACTGCAGACTGTCAGCTTTAATTTGAGGGTATGTACAGCCAACTCAGGTGAACGATGTAGGACTTACAGCAGTTTGCAGATGTGCCTCCCACTTGTTAAGGGACCAAAGATAATGGGACAGAATAATAATCATAACTCAAACTTTCCCTTCTTAATACTTGGTTACAAATCCTTTGCAGTCAATCACAGCCTGAAGTCTGGAACGCATAGACATCACCAGACGATGGGTTTCATCCCTGGTGATGCTCTGCCAGGCCTCTACTGCAACTGTCTTCAGTTCCTGCTTGTTCTTGGGGCATTTTCCCTTCAGTTTTGTCTTCAGAAAGTGAAATGCATGTTCAATGGGATTCAGGTCAGGTGATTGACTTGGCCATTGCATAACATTCCACTTCTGTCCCTTCAAAAAACTCTTTGGTTGCTTTTGCAGTATGCTTTGGGTCATTGTCCATCTGCACTGTGAAGCGCCGTCCAATGAGTTCTGCAGCATTTGGCTGAATGTGAGCAGATAATATTGCCCGAAACACTTCAGAATTCATCCTGCTGCTTTTGTCAGCAGTCACATCATCAATAAATACAAGAGAACCAGTTCCATTGGCAGCCATACATGCCCACGCCATGACACTACCACCACCATGCTTCACTGACGAGGTGGTATGCTTAGGATCATGAGCAGTTCCTTTCCTTCTCCATACTCTTCTCTTCCCATCAATCTGGTACAAGTTGATCTTGGTCTCATCTGTCCATAGGATCTTGTTCCAGAACTGTGAAGGCTTTGTTAGGTGTTGTTTGGCAACCTCTAATCTGGCCTTCTTGTTTTTGAGGCTCACCAATGGTGTACATCTTGTGGTTAACCCTCTGTATTCACTCTGGTGAAGTCTTCTCTTGATTGTTGACTTTGACACACATACACCTGCCTCCTGGAGAGTGTTCTTGATCTGGCCAACTGTCGTGAAGGGTGTTTTCTTCACCAGGGAAAGAATTCTTCGGTCATCCACCACAGTTGTTTTCCGTGGTCTCCCGGGTCTTTTGGTGTTGCTGAGCTCACCGGTGCGTTCCTTCTTTTTGAGAATGTTCCAAACAGTTGTTTTGGCCACACCTAATGTTCTTGCTATCTCTCTGATGGGTTTGTTTTGTTTCTTCAGCCTAATGATGGCTTGCTTCACTGATAGTGACAGCTCTTTGGATCTCATCTTGAGAGTTGACAGCAACAGATTCCAAATGCAAATAGCACACTTGTTATGAACTCGGGGCCTTTTATCTGCACATTGTAATTGGGGTTATGAGAGAATATCACACACCTGGCCATGGAACAGCTGAGAAGCCAATTGTCCCATTACTTTTGGTCCCTTAACAAGTGGGAGGCACATCGGCAAACTGCTGTAAATCCTACACCGTTCACCTGAGTTGGATGTACATACCCTCAAATTAAAGCTGACAGTCTGCAGTTAAAGCACATTGTGTTTGTTTCATGCCAACTCCATTGTGGTGGTGTATAGAGCCAAAGATGTTAGAATTGTGTCGATGTCCCAATATTTCTGGACCTGACTGTAGATTTCAGATGGATTCAGACCCTTCATTTTTTTATATGTTTTTCTGTTGCATCTTTAAGATAAAATTGCTGAAATTATTAATCTACAATTAGTACCCTATAATCACAAAGCAAAAAACTGAATTTTTTGCACCATTGCAAATTTAGAGAAAAGGAATAGAAAAAGGGAAAAGCTGAAATAACAACCTGACATAAGTATTCATACCCTTTGCTATGACACTTAAAAGCTCCTATGCGTCCCATTTCTTTAGATCCTCTTTTGTTTCTTCTCTCAGGTGTTTCTACAATTTGACAACTGTGGCAAATCCAATCGATCGGACTTTCAGACATGATTTGGAAAGGCTCACAACTGTCTATATATGGTCTTAAAACTGTAAATATTGAGAGAAAAAAAGAGGTTTGTGAAGATCTGGAGGACGTGCAATGGCACCAGTGGCCTGCTCTAAGGTGGGGCCCGCCCACATCTCACAAGGTTTTAAAATAAAAATCCACCAAAAAGTGCAGTGCCTCGTGGTACAAATGTCAAAATAAATTACCTTAATGGGCAAAGGAGCATATATTATATGTGCTGGTTGAACAAAAGAGTGCATGCAGTAATATTCATGCTACAAAATAAACAGCAAGAAACATGGCATAGCGTAATACTGTTACATTTAAAAACAAGAATTTCTATACAGATTATTCTCACTCACAATGGTTGGGCTTCTCTGGCTCTATAATTCACGCATAGGGACTATTTGCTGGCCGTCCTCAGCCCTTTATTTGGGAACCTTCTTATTTCTTTTGACAATTTTTCCTCCTAAAGATAGCATAACATAGTGTAATTCAATAACTAAATTCTACAATTTGACTCTATCCAACTGTGGCAAATCCAATTGATCGGACATGATTTGGAAAGGTTCACAACTTTCTGTATATTGTCTTACAGCTGTAAATATTGAGAAAAAAGAGGTTTGTGAGGGTTCTGAGGACGAACAACGGCACTAGTGGCCTGCTCTACAGATCTCACAAGGTTTTAGCTCGATTGTGCTATTACAGGGATGACGACTCTCACCCACAAAGGGTGGCCAACCTTGGTGAAAGAGCAAGGATGTCACCCCCGCACGAGAGGTGCCGCAACCCCGACAATCGTTTCTGCCTTGTTAAGCCTCGTCATGAAGGTATAGCTGACACCCCTCATCATTATTCACTATACGTTTACAGGGCAATCCAGATATGGAACCCTTGCTCCAGCTGCCTAGAGGGGTGTCAGCTATACTCCCCTGACGAGGCCAAACAAGGTCAAAATGATCAAAAAGACTTGTTGAACCTCTCGTGCTGGGGTGACGTCCTTGGAATTCAGTACTGGCCGCCCTTTCTGGATTATAGTGCCTGATTTGCATATGAAGCAGTCATCCCTGTAATGGTACAATTGAGCTAAAATCTTGAAAGACCTGAGCGGGCCCCACTGTAGAGCAGACCACTAGTGCCGTTGCTCGTCCCCAGGGCCCTCACAAGCTATTTTCTCATTACCACCGTAAATGCTTATTGGAGCAAGAACTAAGCCATGAGGTCAAAGGAGCTGCCTGTAGAGGTCAGAGACACAATAGCATCAAGCCACAGATATAAGGAAGGCTTAGAACCAGCTGCCTAGCAAAACCAGTGAATCAGAGGTGAAGGACCTTGGTAAGAGAGGTGACCAAGAACCAGTTGGTAACTCTGGGTGAGTTCCAGAGAGCTTGTATGGAGATAGAAGAAAGTTGCGGAAGTACAACCATCACTGCAACACTCTGGCCACTTGATCTGGCCTTTTTGGCATACTGGGCAGAGGGAAGCCTCTCCACACTGTCACATGAAAGACAGCTTGGAATTTACCATAAAGCATATTTAGCACTCTCAAACTGTGAGAAACAAGATTCTCTGGTCTGATGAAGCAAAGATTGATCTGTTTACGGCAATCACTGCAGGAAAGTATGTCCCTGTCCACAATTGGACGAAATCGTTTCATAAAGCGTTAAAATGGCAATGTTTATCCTGGCAAGGACTGGCATGATCAAGTCTTAAAGGTTCACATATTCAAACAGTTCTTTGCAATAGCCACTATATACTGTATATATTTTTAGATGAGTAGGGTCTTTTTAACACATTTTTTCACTAATTTCACAATCTAGCGTAACAATGAGGCCCTTCCTCATTTCTAGAAGATTCATGTATCAAAAGGCCACCAATCCATTGCCATGGGAGGCATAGCGCTTATTTAAGGGTAATGTGAATAATCTATGGCCAGTATTAAAAAGACGTTAGCATTGCTTCATGCTGATTATAAGCCACCTGCCTGTCTACTCCAATCTTGATAAAGATTACTCTCTGGTGTAAACCTGGATTATATCATAAAGAACGAAAAAATGCTGTCAGTAACATCGGCAGGAGGCATTAGGGAGGTTACATAAACATATATTCCAATAAAAATCTAAGATATAGGTTTATTTTCTTAATGTTTATAACATATTTATTTGACTATGTACTTACAGTCTTATCACTAAAGCTACATTATTGGCTATAATTTAAATGTCCTCTCAAACACAAATGTAATTTACATTGCAATGAAATCTTGGAGGACCAATGGGGCCTAAATAAATCATAACAAACATTTAGCCAAGACTGAGTAATACAAATGAAGGATTACTGTGCCTAGTTCCTCGGGGCACCTGTTTTAGATTATCGATTTGCTTATCTCATCTTTTCCATTAGCTTATGAAAAGCATTCTCATTATACTATTAAACAATATCTTTCAAATGAGAGCAGTAATTAGAAGTTAATGTTTCCATTTAAGATTGCATCGTGATAGGGAATCAGAGCAGAATTCACCCAAATCCCACTGCATGTCATCAATGTCATAACCAATTTATTAAATTTTTTATAGAATTTTGCTTAATTTTATATTAAAACTTAGTTTATATCACAGATACTATAGTAAATAACCATATATATTTTAGTATAGAAATAAATGATGACATCTATTAGTGCGATGACATCTATTAGTGCCCACGGCGGTCTTGGATGCTGGGCTGACATCAAGGATGTCAGCACGCACTGGGGGGCACAGCGATCGTCTGGAATCGCGATCGGAATCCGGCTGATCGCTGGCTGAAAAGGGAGGACGCGCTCAGCACATCCTCCGCAGCCACTGCTTCCTGCTGGAGGACGCGCTGAGCGCGTCCTCCGCAGCGAAGTGGTTAAATGTGTAATCTAGTGTTGAAGTCCTCCGCAGCCACTGCTTCCTGCGGGAGGATGCGCTGAACGCGTCCTCCACAGCGACGTGGTTAAATGTGTAAACTAGTGTTGAAGTCCTGGTCATGAGTGTGTGTGTGCGTGTGTATATATATATGTGTGTGTACACACATTTTACTTATATTAACAATTTTTTTAAATTTTTTCTGTATATTATAATCTTGTAAATCTTGATGGAAAATGTCAGTAATATGTGATTTAGAATGAAAGAAGCATTTCCTTCCTATGATGACAAGCTCTTCAAATTCTACTTCAGTGTCTGTTAGTAAAGCATGGAAAGTGCTGCACTGAATTTTTAAATATATGTTTGTCAGCATAAAATACGTTTTGCGTGAATAGACGACTTTTCACACCAAATCGTTCACATATCTGTACAATGTTGGTAATATTTGGGGTTATGTATCCAGTTATTTACCCAACTGAATCAGCAATATTCTATGGTTTTTTTTTTTATGAAGGTCCCAGGATCACAGTCCTGTGTTTCTTCAGGATTTAATTTGATGCAAGACACTTTAAAGAACCAGGAGGAGAGAATAGGGAGTGATCGGTTTACAAATGACCTGCCATTTCACCACCACAGTCCTTGAGATACTAAAAGAGAAAAGAGTAAAAAATAATTAAGCTTTTGTTTTTTAAAACTAAACGCCCATGTTGTTATTAAATTCTAAGATTTTCCGGGGGCCGTATTAATCCTTAGCAAGATAAGAGCTGGAAAGTCATTGTAACCTTTTATTTAAGTCTTTCACCAGTATGCACATTCTTCTGAAACAGCAAAACATGTTTTAGATATTTATTTTCTGGGGAAAAAAAAAATTAGATTTTTTTTTTAAAGCTTAAATCGTTTCCCCAAACCGCTGTATTTCATACAAAAAACTGAATAAGCTATGATAAAATATAAAAGTGAATTTTACATTCTCTGTTAATAATTTCGGTGAGTGTCATTAATGGCATCGGTGACAAGGTATCATTATCTAGATAAAGTTATGATTTAGGCTAGGGTCAGACAAACACATTTTTCACGTCTACCGTCAAAAAGTGCATTGATGCGTCCGAAAGCATTATTTCATGGAAGACGCGATAACGGTCATACGATGCACAATTTCAGCCGTGATTTTTACGTATCCAAACCAGGAAACTTTGGGTGTCTGGACGTTATGTTGGCCGGACATGAGCAGCGTCTGACGTCTCCTAATCACGCACACACACCGCTATGCGGACGCAGCGCACTCTGAACGTCAGTACTAGCGGTTCAACGTTCTTGCGAAAATGCGTTCTTTTGTTGCTTGCGTTGCGCGGCCGAACTTTCATGTGGCCGTACTTCGTGTGTGTGCCTGCATTGGACGTCATTTGCTGCTACCACGGCCGTAATAAACTGCACCTAAACGCACATTCGCACTGCGTTCGTCTGACCCAGCCTTAACGTCTTCCCTACCAAGATTGACTAGACTCTATTTGCAAGGCGCCTCCTGCAGCCCCAAAGTCGAGTACAGTCGATACAGTGTTGGACAGGACCAATGCAAATTAATTTAGTTTACTGCAAACGGAATTTGTTGCATTAGGGTCCAGAACATGTGCCTAAAGTTATAGCACTGTTGCCATGATGCCAGAGGTTCTAATACCTTTTAAACCAGCTGGGGATGTGTCTAAAGACCTCTACCTAGCTAATCATGCATGGCGACCTGAACTGCAGTAACTCCCTTTGGCCAGCAATTTTAACCCTGATATATACAGGGTTATTCAAAGAGAATAGAAAAGCCACCGCACATTCGGTGACTTTTCTTTATCTTCAATTCGGTGCGATTTGGCGATCCCATTTCGGCGACCCTGCGGTGTATTCAGCAAGTAACACAGGGTCGTCGTATTGCAGGGAAAAGTCACCGCAAACCCACCGAAAGCTCACTGCAAAACCAGGGCGTACGCACACCGAAACCCGCAAAAACATCTGGATTATCCCCACCGAAGACGCCGGAGAAACTCGAGCAGGAGCCGATCACAGCGCAGAGCAGCCGCTGGAAAAACCCGACAAGGCAGATGAATGGAGTGAAAAAAAAAACAGTACGCTTGAATGTTTGAAAAGTGAAACGCTGTTTGCAAAGAAACTACTGAGCGAAAATGTCTGAATTTTACATGCACTATATTGCCAAAAGTATTCACTCACCTGCCTTGACTCACATATGAATTTAAGTGACATCCCATTCCTAATCCATAGGGTTCAATATGACGTCGGTCCACCCTTTGCAGCTATAACAGCTTCAACTCTTCTGGGATGGCTGTCCACAAGGTTTAGGAGTGTGTTTATGGAAATTTTGGACCATTCTTCCAGAAGCGCATTTGTGAGGTCACACACTGATATTGGGCGAGAAGGCCTGGCTCTCACTCTCCGCTCTAATTCATCCCAAAGGTGTTCTAACAGGTTGAGGTCAGAACTCTGTGCACGCCAGTCAAGTTCATCCACACCAGACTCTGTCATCCATGTCTTTATGGACCTTGCTTTGTGCACTGGTGCACAGTCATGCTGGAAGAGGAAGGGGCCAGCTCCAAACTGTTCCCACAAAGTTGGGAGCATGGAATTGCCCAAAATGTCTTGGTATGCTGAAGCATTCAGAGTTCCTTTCACTAGAACTAAGGGGCCAAGCCCAGCTCCTGAAAAACAACCCCACACCATAATCCCCCCTCCACCAAACTTTACACTTGGCACAATGCAGTCAGACAAGTATCGTTCTCTTGGCAACCACCAAACCCAGACTCATCCATCAGATTGCCAGACGGAGAAGCGCGATTCGTCACTCCAGAGAATGTGTCTCCACTGCTCTAGAGTCCAGTGGCAGTGTGCTTTACACCACTGCATCCGACGCTTTGCATTGCACTTGGTGATGCACTTGGTGATGTATGGCTTGGATGCAGCTATTCGGCCATGAAAACCCATTCCATGAAGCTCTCTGCGCACTGTTCTTGAGCTAATCTGAAGGTCACATGAAGTTTGGAGGTATATAGTGATTGACTCTGCAGAAAGTTGGCGACCTCTTCGCACTATGCGCCACAGCATCCGCTGACCCGCTCTGTCAGTTTACGTGGCCTACCACTTCGTGGCTGAGTTGCTGTCGTTCCCAAACACTTCCACGTTCTTATAATACAGCTGACAGTTGACTGTGGAATATTTAGGAGCGAGGAAATTTCATGACTGGATTTGTAGCACAGGTGGCATCCTATCACAGTTCCACGCTGAAATTCACTGAGCTCCTGAGAGTGAGTGACCCATTCGTTCACAAATGTTTGTAAAAACAGTGTGCATGCCTAGGTGCTTGATTTTATATACCTGTGGCCATGGAAGTGATTGGAACACCTGATTCTGATTATTTGGATGGGTGAGCGAATACTTTTGGCAATATAGGGCCATATTACATAGTTGGTGCTAACTTAACCAGAGCTGTTGTAAACTTAAAGCCTCCATAGGCTATAATGGCTCTGGGAAGTTTACAACAGCTCTGGTTAAGTTAGCACCAAGTATGTAATATGGCCCATAGTGTATAAGATCCAATGCATGATAATAAAAAGGGCTGTTACAGAAAAAAGAAAAAAAGTTTTAAAAAAATGTTTAAAAGAGCCTTTAAGCGATCAATGAATAAAGAGACTATTTACTGCAGAATATTATAATCAATGGTTTATTAGATATTGAATTAAAACGGGAATATTTTTAACATTGAAGCCTATAGGATTCGCCTTAATAAATCTGTCGAATGAGGCCACCAAATGGCAGGACATTTCGGGAACATTTCACTGCTGTTTTGTGTTCTCTGAATAGATGAACCATTGCTTCTCTATGGGGATTCACTGCCCTCGAACAGGCACCGAACAGGCAACATATGTGCAGGCAAATCGCCAACATTTGGCGAACTGCCTGCTCTCTGAATAGCCGAATGGCCAGGAAAGGTAACCGAACACTGAATTTCACTGTTCGGTTACCTTTCGCCAGCAATTCGGATCTCTTTGAATAACCCTGATAGATATCATTCGTCATTTTTGCTGTATATTATGACATTGTAAATCTTGACGGAAAATGTCAGTGATTTATAAATTAGTATGAAAATAATAATAATCAATCTGATATATCTTTTTATAGAACCTTTTGTAGCGCTGTTTAGAACTCTGTTGCTGAAATTGCTCGGGTTTGGCCACCAGAGGGAGACAAGCGCAATGTGAAGTATACTGGACACAAACGAGACTACAAATTCCATCGTGCTTTGCGGGGGAGAACAGGAAGTGGGTGGGAGTGAAGAAGGACATCCACAGCCTCGTGCGAAGGGGAGCCAGTGTGAGCTGAGCGACGAAAGGTGGAAGATGCACGTGAGACTGCCAGAGATTGAGACCAGGCCGGAGAGCAGGCTCTGCCTTGCGGGTGCTGGGAATCAGAGACAGTGCTTGGCGGAGACCTATCTATACATCGCTGAGAGGTTTTGCACAGAGACAGAGTTCCGGTTTGGACCCCGAGTAAGGAGACTGCCATGATCCACTGGGAGTGCAGGCGGTAGGCCGTAGTTCTCATTGCGGAGATCAGACAAGCAGGAGAAGCGGATCCGGCGGCACAGAGTTCCAGTGTAATCCAGCAAAGATACATCCTTGATCGGGCAGCGGAACAGATTGTCTAACGGATGGGTGAGAGGCCTTCCAGGCCACAGTTCCAAGTTTAACGAAGCACGCTGCAGTATTGTTTAACTCTACAGGGTCCCAAAGTGACTAGTCGAAGATTTGCTCATTCCATTCACTGGCCAGTTGAATATAGTACCCGGGTACCTGAGATCACACACATACACCTTTTTGAGACATTACTTTCACGGGACTTACACTCCAGAAACGAAGGGGTTAAACTTTTCTTTTGCTGCCGCGTGTTTTTCCCGCATTTCGAAATCTTGTCGTTCATATACCGTATTCGCATTATATATGCCGCTTTATTGGGATCAGTAAAGTATATAATCTATAAAATCCACAACAGTGCTGGTGTATATTTGTTCCCTAGCGCGGTGAGACTAACCCGAGGTTAAATTCAGCGGCTCCTCCGGGAGTGAGCGCTACACTTTTTAGCATTTCCTTCTTTTGATGAAAAGCTCTTCAAATTCTACTTTGGTTTGTGTTAGTAAAGAATGGAATATGTTGCACTGAATTTATATACGTATATTCTAAAACAATGCTTCCTGACAGTGATTATGTGGAAAACCCTTAGTGAATGGGGTTAAAGGTGCTCTGAACAACAGAATCCCATACAGGGTTATTTATAGTCGGCGGCGTGATCGTAGAGGGAGACAGGGGACTGTCTTCCTCCATTCTTCCTCTGCTCCCGGCGGCAAGAAGTAGCGGATCGGGCCGCCGTTCTCGCCTCAGGATGAGAGGTGAGTATATGTAATTTTTGGGGGGTTTGAGCTGCAGGTAACAGATTCTGCAGCACCGCAATCCATTACCTGCACCTCTGAGCTGGTGGTAACTTTTTCGTTTAGCATTAAGACCTAGTGATCGTAACGCTAGTTAATTGTGCTTTCACTTTGCGCTCCCCATGTTAGGTATAGGGAGCGCAAAGTACAGTAAACTCGCACTACGAAACGCTAATTACGATCGCTAATAGATTTTTTAACCTGTTAGGGATTCGAAGGCCATGTGGCCACAGCGCTATGACCTCCTTTAACCCCTTCGTTGCTGATCTATTTCACCCGTGTGCTGAGCTAATTTTTACCGGTTTCGCTTATCATGTTTAAATGCGATTTGAAATCACATTTTATTATATGGCCCAGACATATTATATATCGTTCTTTCCGGCAGACTCGGCGGATTCATAATACATCATTATTATATGTATACGTCATGCCCTGCCTGTATATTATAACAGAAAATGCAATAAAATTTGAATTTTTAATCATCTACAGCGTGTAAAGTGTTTTCTTTTCACATTTTATCACACGAGCCTTTGCGGCTATATTTTCTATGGGGTGCTCTTGTTAAAAAAAATTAGAAATGGGGACTCATTAAAGTTTTTTGGGATATTACGTGATTTTTAGCAAGCGCACCCCATAGAAAAAAATCATTAGTGCAGCATCATTGTTCACATTATAATTGAAATGTGAACAACAGTGCTTTATTAATAAAGACGACTCACAAAAAACCCCCACATTTTTATATATTTTTTAAATATTTTTTTAATTTTTTTTCAAATTATTTACATTTTTTTTCATTTTATTTTTACTTTTAACATGGTCAAGTTTGCTATCATTCGAAAGGCCACGCTCTGGCCTTTTGAATGATACCCTCCATGACCTCTAGCTGCCACCATTCTGTAGATATGGGGTTCAAAGGAACCCCCTATCCCCACCAGGGGATTTCCTTGGATCGCGGCCCGGTGCCTGAGGGGTTAAAGCCAGACTCCGCTTAAAAGGGGAGACTCTCCCCTTTAAAGCGGTGCCTGGCTTGTAGCGCTGGTACCTCCCGATCGGGAGGGAGAGAGATCCAAAAGGATTCCCCCCTCCCTTTCAGGCGATCTCCATTGCCGGGGGGGTCGCCTGAAAATGACATCATCGTTCATGGCGCGATGACGTCGTCGGGAGGGGTTTAAATTCGACGTCTGACTTCCCTGAAGTCAGAACGCTGCAGGACCCCGGAGAGAGAGGTGAGTATCCCTCCCAGGGCTCCCGCTTGCGGGTGACATGTGGGGAACATCCCCCGCATATAGCGGGAGTCAATGAGGACGTTCCCCACACATCCTTCGCAGTGAAAGGGTTAAGCTAACGCTGATGCTAGTGTTAGCTTGAAGGGGGTGATAGAGCTCGTAGTGCATGAAACTAAATGGGTTTAAGCAGGACCAATTTACCCAGGATTAGCGTGCACCTGGGAACACCATCCACACCCCTCAGTGCACTTCCTTGGATCTGCCAGCAAATTCCTAAATAGCCAGTCAGGCATAGAAGTGGTTAATTGACCGCTTCGCTTTTAATACCATGTGCACTATTTTCCATGTGTCATGACTTACAGTGATTTTCTTAATAGGCATTTATGTATATTTCTCCTGTCATATTCAATTTAGCTTTTCTCAGTCTGGGCTGTTTTTATTAAAAGTTTAAATACAGCTCAGATTGTACGAATCATGGTGTGTTACAGAATGTGACATTAACCCCTCATCACTTTCAAGTACGTCCAACACACTGTTAATACGCCGTACCTGCTGGCGCGTAAATACCTGCCAGCTGGTGCAATAACATTGTCCGTCTACATCTGATTAGCCATGTTTTCTTCCACACCGAGCTGAATTTATCTTTTAACTGGAAAATCTGTGTTGGCGTTTCCATAGGCTCTACGGAACTTCTGATGTTTTCATATTTACAGTAGCTTCAGTTTCATCTTGTCTAGTTTAAGTAGACTTTTGGTCAAAACGTCTATAAAGTGAATGCACGGAGAAGCAGAGTAAATACGTCCTAGAGCTTTTCTAGGACTTCTAGGTTTCAGATACGTTCCAGGATATACCGAGTGATTCATTTAGACCAGAAGCCAAAGTTTTCATTTTAGATCTGAAACGAATGTATGGAAATTAACGAGACTTTCAGGAAACAACCTCCCTCCTCTTATGTTGAGCGCATGCCATCACAACAAGTGCTGGAAGTGACCATCATTTGCTGTCAGGAATATTTACATATCCTGTAACAAATTGCTTTCTTGCAGGGCATGATTGGTTTATTGCTGTCAGCAGTAACTTGTATCAGGCCTTTTAGAAGCTCCTGCATTTTGGGATCTTGGGATCTTTTAGGTATTTTTGGGGATTTTTTTCGACAATTTTTTTCCCCGCTTTTTTTCTAAAGTGCTTTTTTCTTTTTTCCGTAACAGCCCTTTTTATTATCATTCATAGGATCGTATATGTAAATTCCAGGCATTTTCGTTCAGTAGTTTTTTTGCAAACATCGTTTCAATTTCGACATTTTTCTTTTACCCCGTTCGTCAGCTTGTTGGCTTTTTCCGGCGACTGCTCTGCGCTGTGATCGGCTGCTCATCGGCATTTTCCAGACGTGTTTAGTGTGTTTTTTTGTGGCGGTTTGAATGATCCAATACTTCGGATCGTATCGGATGCGTTTTCGGCGGGATTTCGGACAGCAAAAAAGTCTTTTTATTTTTGTAGTTTTTAGACTAAATTTTTGATTCCCAATTTTTTTAAAAGGTGTTTCTTTTTTTATTCTGTAACAGACCTTTTTATTATTTTTTAAAGGACCTTTTGATTATTTAGACACATTTTAATACATTTTTATTAGTTTGAAAACCCATTAGGAGAATAGGAGAGTTCCGTTTTTTTTTTCTTCTGCAATTTGACGGCCAATCCGGCGGTCTCCGGTGATTCCGTCTTCGGTGCACTACAGTGAACCTGCGTTGAATAGTGAATTAACTGAAGGGTTGGCTAAATGGAATTGCCGATGCACACTGATGCGTACCAAAGTGCGAAGCGCCGAAATTTTACTGAAATATCAGTGCTTTGTGAATAATCCCTAATATGTTGTCTAGAAATTGTGATGACTGCCCCATATACTGTAAAGGTTATTCCTGGTGTGCCCTGCACTCAGTCTTGGCCAAAATTTTGTGGACAATGAAAAAAATCTATAACACCCACTAAGGCTAGGGTCAAACGAACACATTTTTCGCATCGACCGTCAAAAGTGCGTCCGAACGCATTGACATATTTTTTTTACATATTTTTTTAACTTTAAGTGTACCCCATAGAATATATAACTGCAAAGCCTTAGATGATAAAAATGTGAAAAAATTACTTTACACGTTGTCGATGATTGACATTTTACTGGAAATTCAAAATTTTCAAATGTTTTGTTATATCATTCTGGCAAGACATGACGAATACGTATAATAATGATATATTATGAATCTGCCGTGTCGGCCGTAAAAAAGGATATATAATTTGTCTGGATCGTACAATAAAACATGACTTCAAATCGCGTATAAACACGATGTGCAACAACGGTCAAAATGAGCTCAGCACTCAAGGGGTTTATATAACATTACTCCATACTTTAAGGTAAATTGTATTCTCTTTAATTGTCTTGGAAATTCAGCACTGATCATTTTTTTTAAAGTGTGGTTTGGTAGAAATCCCAACAATCCATAAAACTAGATGCACGGTGTATTTCTCTATTAACAGTAACATTAGGTGAACAAAATGGATAAATATAAAGTAAAATCGTTTTTTCTGAGATTTATCGTTTAATTTCTTTATTGTACAAAAATCGATTTTTTTTTTTTTAAATTTTTTTTTTGCCCCCCAAACCTACAGAAACCAATGCCTAGTTACTAAAAACCTTAGCACCAGTAACGTGGTATTTATGATCACTGTGATTTCCGCTGTCATACGCACATGCTAATTTAGAATTGGAAAACATATCACTGTTTTATTTTCTTTCCGTTGGCCCGATGCCATTATTATAGTGAATAATAATAATAAAAAAATCCCTCTAAAACTGCAGCGAGCTAAATGATTTCTTCTTGCTTACATATTGTGGTTAAGGTTAATTAAAGTCAATTACACACCAATTTTTCAGTTAGTACAAAAATACACGGAGTAAGATTAATGCGCTGCTTTTGTTTCCCGTTCTTGGAATATTTTACTTTTTTATTTGGCTGCAAAACGGGATTAGGGGTTTTGAATTTCACAGCCTGGTTAAAGACCCCATGTAAACTCAGCAAATAGCGGAATGACCTTTTAATTTCTGCGGCTTTTCCAGCAAATTTAACATTTGGAAATATTTGTATGAGCCTTAAAAGATTCATCAATTGAGACATAAACTGAACAGGTTGCGGGTACTCGGCGTTCTGTCCCACAGGTGCGATATTCGGGTGTACCAGTGCTGTTGTTACACGTGGTCTGCCACTGCAAGGATGATCGTCCTTCCTGTGTCCTGCTAGTGCTGTGTTAGGCCCGTGTCAGGCGAACGCAGTGATCACGTCCGTGTCGGCGCACAGTTTATCGTCTGTCGTAGCATAGAATCATGAGCAATAGAGACCCACACACTAAGCACGTCCACACCGAACTGCGCACGCACAACGCACGTGGCAAATGGACGCAAGTTAGGCAAGAATGTAAAACCGCTAGACTGATTCGTAGAGTGCGCCATGTAGCGTTCTGTGTGAGTGATGGGGAGATGTCAGACGCAGTGCATTTGCGAAGTCCAGCACCATGACGCACACAATGGCTTTTCATATACTTTCAAATTTTTATCATTTTTCATATTATTTTTATTTCCCATAGTTCCCTTTTTTTTTCCACGTCCGTCAAGAAAAACGGACCGTGTGGTGTCTGCAGTATCTTCCGTCAGTACGTCTGTCCGTTATGCATGCACGCAGACTGCGCTCAAACTGCGTTCGTCTGACATTAGCCTTAGGGCTCTATCACCTCCTTCAAGCTATCACTAGCATGAGCATTAGCGCTAGTTTAACCCCTACGTGACCGAGCAGTTTTACAGAATTCCGTCCGATAGTGTCCGCTGCTGTTTTTACGTTTCTGCGCTGTTTGTGTTTAGGTCAAATTTTCCTCTTACTCGTTTATGCAACCCACACATATTATATACCACTTTTCCCGCCATTAAATGGCCTTTCTAAAAGTACCATTATTTCCATAATATTTTATAATTTACTATAAAAAATATATAATATGAAGGAAAAATGGTAAAAACACACTTTTTTGTAATTTAATCCCCAAAATCTACAACTGCCAAAAAAGACCCCGGCTAAATAGTTTCAGAATTTTCACTGCTGAGCCAGTTCACATATGTGCGCTGAGCTCATTATGACCGTTTTATGCTCACATTTTTTAGATCACAGCCTAGGTCCTATTTAATTAAACCCCCAGACAATTTTTTTTAATTATTTTTAATTAATAAATTTTTTTAAATTTTATTTTTACACCAAACCTGGTCATGTTTGATATCATTGGAAAGGCCATGAAAGACCTCAAACCCCTTCACTGCTGAGCCAGTTCACCTATGTGCGGTGAGCTCATTATGACTGCTTTATGCTCAAAATTATTAGATGCCAGCCTAGGTTATATTTAATTAAACCCCCCAAGACAAAAATATTAAAAAAAAATACAAATTTATGTATATAGTTTATTATTATTATTATTATTTTTTTTACACCAAACCTGATGATCAGGCCATTCCAATGATGTCAAACATGACCGTCTATCGGGAGATAAGGGGATCCAAAGGATCCCCCTATGTCCACTTGGCAGCTAGGGGTTTAACTGGCCCACTGACATTCTCACACATATGGTGAGGATGTCAGCGGGTGGGGGTGACCTGGAGGCTTGGCTGACATCCAAGATGTCAGCCACCTCCAGGTTTGATTCCGACAGCGAATTTGTTAATGTTATACACCGCTGAAAAGGGGAGACTCTCCCCTTTCCAGTGGTGTAATTTTTTTCTAACTTAAATGGTTGGGGAGATAGAGGGCTCCAAAGGAGCCTCCCTCCCTTCCTTAATTTTACTGCATGTGCCTGACGATGACGTCATCACGCATCATGATGACGTCATTGTGCCTGCCGGCCCCCGGAAATAGTGGAGCAGGCATCCAGCCTGCTAGACACACCGCGGGAGCCGGAGAGGGAGGTAAGTATCAGCGGGAGGGAGGTTAGGAGACCACTGACATACCATGTACGTCCACGGGTCTAAGGGAGACCCGTGGTCATGACGTACATGGTACGTCTGTGGCCGGGAAGGGGTTAAAGGAGGTCCTAGAACTGCACCCACATCGCCTTCAAATTGCTAACGGGTTAAAAACCCATTAGCGCTCGTTAATTTGCAGTTCGTAGCGCAAGTTTACTGTACTTTACGCTTCCTATACCTAACATGGGGAGCGCAAAGTGAAAGCACAGATTAACTAGCTTTAAGATCACTTGGTCCTGACGCTAGTTGCTAAGAGCTGGCGCTAAGGAAAAAGTTTCCACCAGCTCAGAGGTGCAGGTAACGAATTGCGCTGCTGCAGAATCCGTTACCTGTGGCTCAAACCCCCCCCCCCCCCAGAATCACATACTCACCTTTTATCCTATGGCGAGAACGGTGGCCCAATCCGCTGCTTCTGGCCGCCAGGAAGCAGAGGGAGACTGGGGGAAGAAAGTTCCCTGTCTCCCTCCGCGATCACTCCGCCGACCAGCAGGATCTCGCGAGAGGCAAGATCCTGCCAGTCATGTGACCCGGCAGCATGATCCTCCATGGAGTCCTATGCATGGCATGGAGGAGATGCTGGGGACGGCATTGTAGTGCTACCCTCAGTATCCACGAGCTTAGCGATCGCTAAGGGGCAAACTGCTGGACTCAATGCCTACCCCGCGATCTGCTGGGGAAACCGGGACTCTAACAGGAAATTAGCAAACGCTAATTTTTCCCCTTAGAGTCCCAGTTTTAGCTCAGGGCATGCGATAGTGCCCCTAGACATTGCACATTACAAAGATTGCCCTTGCCACATCTGCACTTCTCACGGCTCCCTACAGCACGTTCTCATAGGTGAGCAGGCACTTTGAAGCTTCTTCTGCTGCTCTGTGGATTTTTCCTTTGTGAAATAACAGCAATTATCAAGGACAAAAATAGAGAACTCTACTTTCAATAGAGTATTTTATTAAAAAGGCCACTATGGTTTGCAGAAGCTGTGTCTAGATTACTTGTGCATTATAAAGAAACACATGCTGCTGTTTTTATCTTTGTTTGGAGTAGTTGCATGTAAAAAGAAAAAATACAATTCGTTTTTTTATCTTCTGTTTCCATTTTGTGGATTTTTCCCACGATGTCACATTTACCAAAATCTGCGCAAACATTTTACTTTACAGCTGTTGTATTGCTTCTACAGTATTTAACAGTCAGTGGCGTGGATGAGGGAATGTTTAGATAAGGTAGCAGGGGCTAATGTTCTCCAGGCTACCTGAGATAAGAGCTGGCAGCTGAATGTGATATGACAGGGAGTTTAAAAGACTTAATCTACCCTTGGTGATGTCCTTTGAATATATTCCACACAATACAATGAGATTTGAGTCAGTGATCGACTCATTCACTCCATTCCACACAGTGAGGACCAAGTGATGTAAAGATACTTTGGGGCAGTTAACAAAAATATCACACAATTGATGCACCCAGTGACAGATCTATATAAATATATATAAGAATGTTGGTGTCCGTTGGATATACATGCATCCAGCACAGCCAGACCCTTCCTATCAGCTGCAGGCAACTCAGCACTAAATAATGCTAATTTATTCACTGATCTGAAGGAGGAGCTGCAGTTCCTTGGCTCCCTGCTAGGAATTCCATGCTGAAGGGGACTCCAAGTGGAGAGCCAAGGAACTGCAGCTGCTCCTTCAGAGCAGTGAATAAATTAGCATTATTTAAGTTTGGGGACGAATGGTCATGCATAATCTCTCTATAACACAAGGGCAAACTTTCCTGGGGAACCTCTGAACAGCCAGATCCAGGGGAACATCTGAGCAGCCAGATCCAGGGGAGTGCAAACTTTCCTGGGGAACCTCTGAACAGCCAGATCCAGGGGAGCATCTGAACAGCCAGATCCTGTGGAGCACCAAAGAGCCAGATCCTGTAGCCAGATCCTAGGGTGCAACTGAGCAGCCTGATCCTGGGTGCGACAAGCAGCCACATCATTGGGAACACTGGGCAGCCAGATCCTCTACAACAATAGACTGCCCTCCGGGCAGGCTTAACACCTAGTATAGAATAAAATATTTTCTTACCTAAACATACAAGAGAAAAACAAAGTGCATGTAAGATATCAGCAACATCAAATAAACATACAGTGGCAAGAAAAAGTATGTGAACCCTTTGGGATTACGTGGAGTTTTGCATGAATTGGTCATAAAATGTGCTCTGATCTTCATCTAAGTCACAACAATTTGAAAAACACAGTCTGCTTAAAATAATACAACACAAACATTATATGTTTTCATGTGTTAATTGAACATAACATGTAAACATTCACAGTGCAGGGTGGAAAAAGTATGTGAACCCCTAGCCTAATGACTTCTCCAAGAGCTAATTGGAGCCAGGAGTGAGCCAACCTTGAGTCCAATCAGTGTGATATTATTGGATGTGTTGCTGAAAGCTGTCCTGCCCTTTAAAAACACACACCAGTTTTGGGTTTTCTGGTTTCAAGAAGCACTGCCTGATGTGAACCATGCCTCTCAGAAAAGAGCTCTCAGAAGACCTACGATCAAGAATTGTTGACTTGCATGAAGCTGGAAAGGGTTACAAAAGTATCTCCAAAAGCCTTGATGTTCATGTGTCCACGGTAAAACAGACTGTCTACAAATGGAGAAAGTTCAGCACTGTTGCTACTCTCCCTAGGCGTGGTCGTCCTGTAAAGATGACTGCAAGAGCACAGCACAGAATGCTTAATGAGGTAAAGAAAAATCCTAGAGTGTCAGCTAAAGACTTACAGAAATCTCTGGCACATGCTAACATTTTTGTTGACACATCTACAATAAGGAAAACATTAAACAAGACTGGAGTACATGGGAGGACACCAAAGCGGAAGCCATTGCTGTGCAAAAATATTTGCATATGTGCAAGAATATTGCAGCACGTTTGAAGTTTGCAAAAGAGCACCTGGATATTCCACAGCACTACTGGCAGAATATTCTGTGGACAGATGAAACCAAAATTGAGTTGTTTGGGAAAAACACACAACACTATGTGTGGAGAAAAAAAGACAGCACACCAGCATCAAAATCTCATCCCCACTGTAAAACATGGCGGAGGGAGCATCATGGTTTGCGGCTGCTTTGCTGCCTCAGGGCCTGGACGGATTGTTGTGATTGATGGAATAATGAATTCCAGAGTTTTATCAAGACATTTTGTAGGAAAACATAAGACCATCTGTCCGCCAACTGAAGCTCCGCAGAGGATGGTTGATGCAACAGGACAATGACCCAAAACATACAAGTAATTCAACAAAAGAATGGCTTCAACAAAACAAAATACGCCTTCTGGAGTGGCCCAGTCAGAGTCCTGACCTCAACCCGATTGAAATGCTGTGGCATGACCTTAAGAGAGAGATTCACACCAGACATCAAGAACATAACAAAAAGAACAAAAAGACAGTGGCTCGGTCCTCATTTTCCTACAGAGCACCACAATTATGGAATAACCTCCCAGACACCATCAAATCTTCCCCCAGTCTTAAGTCACTCAAAAGCTCCTTACTAACATACCTCAATACAGAATGCACCTGTAAACATGTAACCTAGTGACTACCAGAAAAAATATGTAGGAAATATAATCTGTATATTTGTGTTTTTTTTGTTTTTTTTTTTAATATCTTGCATTGTATTACTTTGAAGTGTTACAGTTACAGAAATACAATGTTCTTGAACCCAGGACATGCTTGAAAACGAGAGAAATCTCAATGTATCCTTCCGGGTAAAATCCTTTATAAATAAATAAATAAATAAATAAACATTGCTACACTGAAACAGTTTTGTGAAGAGGAATGGTCCAAAATTACTCCAGATCGTTGTGCAGGTCTGATCTGCAACTACAGGAAACGTTTGGTTGAGGTTATTGCTGCCAAAGGAGGGTCAACCAGTTATTAAGTCCAAAGGTTCACATACTTTTTCCACCCTGCACTGTGAATGTTTACATGTTATGTTCAATAAACACATGAAAACATATAATGTTTGTGTTGTATTATTTTAAGCAGACTGTGTTTTTCAAATTGTTGTGACTTAGATGAAGATCAGAGCACATTTTATGACCAATTCATGCAAAACTCCACGTAATCCCAAAGGGTTCACATACTTTTTCTTGCCACTGTAATAAGGACATTTCGGACTCTATTACATTCTTTGCGCAAAAACGCTTGCGAAGCGCTATTTTTTTTGCGCGCAGCGTTAAACATCAACGTGCGTACATTAACGCTGGTATTACAATCTGAGCGCATTTTTTAATCCGTCCAAAAATACCGCGCGTAAAAAAGTAGCGCAAAAACGCGTGCGTATTAACGCTGCATGCAGAAATTGGTGTGCGGACTGTTTTTTTCACACGATTCAGCCAATCTGAATTACGAACCACAATTGTTTCCCGTTCAGTTTTTGCGCCTGTCAAAATCAATCTGAGTATATATGCTGCAGCAATAATGAAAACACGCACATCGTCTCTATTTTATTGTTTGGGTATGTGTAGAATGTGTAACTATACTGTGCTGTATTTTTTTTTTTTGGGCTGGTGTATTTGGTCTCGGCCAGAACGTTCAGATTTGTCATTAACACCAGCTTTTCAAAGACATTAAAATTATGCGCGCAAACTAGGGATGTGCGTTTCGGGTTTCAGAATTTCGGAATTTTCACGAAATTTCCCGATTCGTGTTTTTGGATTCGGCCGAATTTCCGAATCGGGTCGGACCCGAAAACCGATAGATCCGAAAAGTTTTCCGAGCCGAAACGAAAAATTTTCGGATTTTTCGAATGGACTTGAAATGTGTCAAATCGAAATTTATTTTTGCTCTATTCATGATTTCGGTTCCATTCGTGATTTCGGTTCCATTTCGGTAATTCTGGAAATCGTATCTTTAACTATTATCGGTTATATCCCTGATTCTGTAAATTTTGTATTTGTAAATGCGTATCACTTGTTTCTTGTGGCATTCGGGTCAGTTTAGCGTTTTTTTAAATCGTTTTGTTAATTTTTTTTGTTCCTTGGCTTTCATACCATTTTAATATGATTAAATAAAGTTGTGAAATGTATATTCAATTATTCATAAGAAAAAAAGGATCTTTATTTAATAAAAAAAACACGATAGAATCGCCAGAATTATCGTAGACACTTTGAAACGAGGAGAACAGACGTTCCGAAAAAACGAAAATTTCCGAAATTTCCGAAAAGTCGATACAAAAATCGAGCAAAGTGACCCGAAAACACGAAAAATGGTCTATATTCCGAAAAAAAATGTACAATAAAAACGAGCCGAACCGAACTGAAACAGAAATCGGTCGAAACGAGCCGAATCGAAAAGTTTAAACATCCGAACAAATCGAACCGAACAAAAAAAAATAAAAAATAAAAATAAATAAAAAATCGGTGCACAAGCCTAGTGCTAACTTTGTCAGTTAAATTTTGCGCTAAGATTGTAATACCATCCGTGCACCAGAGCACAAATGCATTTGCGCTCACAATGTTAAGTATAGGACGCGCAGTACATTATGCTCGCAAAGGGTTCACGCAGGTCCGCCCGCGGTAGACGTTAACGCGCATTTTTTCCGCGGACATTGTAAAACAGCGTTCCGCGCAAAGGGTGTTGTCCCTCGCGTTAATGCGTTTTTGCGCACACGTTAACGTTTGCGCGAAGAATGTAATAGGGCCCGTCATGTTTTGGTGGTAGTGGCCCTTTAAGATTATCATTGCATTTCAATGACTATTTTAATAGTGTTTTAAGAATTAGACAGAAATGTATGTATTTTATTTATTCACTGAAAGTATGTGCACCTCCAAACCTTCTGACATTTCTAATATTTGCAGGATTTGTTAATATGACCCGAAACGTTAAATTTCCATTCATTATCCTTATTTTAGTTATGCTGGCTATTTGGAGTTTCGAATGCCTTGAGTCACCGAAAAGGCCCAAACTATGGCATGATTGAACACTATAGGGGTTATTCAAACAGAGCCGATCTGGCCCCGAAATTGCTCCAAACAGTGAATTTCCCCGTACAGTGCTATTTATTGGCCATTCGGCTATTCAGAAATCTGGCACTTCACCAAATATTGGTGAATTTACAGCGAAATACAGTGATCTTCGGCGGCAGGGAAATCCCCATAGAGAAGTAATGGTTAATCTATTCACAGAACACCGAACAGCAGAGAAATGTCAGTGAAATGCCCTGCTGTTCGGTGTTCTCATTCGGCAGGTTTATTCAGGCGAATCCCATAGGTTTCAATGCTGAACAATATCCAGGTTTTTTTTTTATATTTATTAAAATGTTTATTATTTTAAATCTTAAGCAAACTCTCTTTGTTTATTTATGTTTTAGGGTTTTTTAGGCATTTGTCAGGATTTTTTGTGCAAAAATGTTTTCCGATTTTTTTTTTATTTTTTTTTAAATTGTGTTTTTTTTTTTCCTTTCTGTAACAGACAATTTTTATTATTATCCATAGGACCTTATAGGTAATTTTCAGGCATTTTCGTCCAGTTGTTTTTTTTGCAAACAGCTTTTAAAAGTTGCAGTGTTTTTTTTCCCTTCGTTCGCCTGCTTGTTGGCTTTTTCCAGCAGCTGGTCAGCGCTCTGTTCGGTGGATCGTCAACCTGTTTCGGATACGTCCGGGGGTTTTGCGACAGGTCGTCGGGTGCATTCGCCATTTTTTTCTGGCTGCTTTTTCCGTTTGTTTCGGTTTCACCACAGGGTCAGGGAATTTGATTGCCATGCGCGATGACATCCGGTAATGAGGGGGGACCTGGAGCTTTAATCCAAGATGTCACCCCCCACCGTAACTAGGCCACGATATGGTGCCGGATCGCGTAAAGGCAGCCACCGCTTGGAAGGGCAGGCGGTCCCTGCCTTTTTTCAGTACCCCTTACCGATGGGGAGGGAGAGAGGTGTCCCCTTCAGACACCTTCACTGCACTGACGGGGGGGGGGGGGGGTGCCGGGAATAGGCGTCGTCACGCCCAGCGTGGAGGTGCCGGAGCCGCAATGGAAGGACTCGCTCAGCGCGTCCTCAGCAGCCAAGTGCTTGCGTGGCTGGACACGCTGAGCGCGTCTGCTGCAGCGAAAGGGTTAAACAAAATGCTGAATAAGCCATATTTTCTGACAGTTCCCACTAAATAAGTAAAGATGAAAATATCACATATAGGAAACTTTCATTCATAAGAAGATTGTGTATATCAGGTATAGGATATTTATTTATTTTTGTCCAAGAAATGGTCTCAGAAACGAGAAATATCCCATTCTAACAATTCATAAAATAATAAGAATATAAAAAACCAGCTGGATAAGGGCTCACCCCTTAATATTTATGGCTGCAATATACTTCCAGAATACTACTATAAATTGAAAACTCTTTGAGGTCAAAAAACAAAATTTGTTTTCAAGACAAAACAATTGCTAACAATAAACTGGAAGCGAAACCTAAGAATCCTTCCATTAATTTAATAAGTGATCCCCCTGGTGATCTTTCCCGGATATTAAACTCTTTTGCATTTACTTCAACCAGCTGCTTTAAATTGGTAATTGATATGCTGCTTGGTGATAGCACTCTGTGGTATAGGTGGATATATATATATATATATATATATATATACGTATACCCAAAGCTGAATGTCATTAAGTTATTTATTGACCCGGAATGACTTATCAAAATGATGAAAATTTGACCACAGTCAATCACACAGATAATAAGCACACAATAAAAAATCTGATATTCTGCAAAAGTGTATAGCGTTAGTAAAGATATATAGGGCTGGCACATGTCCCGAGACATATTTAGATTCAACGAGAATGGTAAGCCGTGAAATGTGCACGACAATAGAGTTCCACGATTCAGGTTGTCTTATTTTGGTTTTATTCTGTAACGCATTTTAGTTAATTACACTGCATTGTATTTCCACACATCAAAATGATAATTATTTTTATAAACTGAAATCACAACTAGTATTACCTATATTTTTTTGTAAATTTAACCTCTTCACTACCGAGTTTCCAAAAAGCCATTGCCAGAAACCAGTGTTTTTTTGTAAAAACATTTCTAATTAACGTAATTATACAGTGATACATAGATATTCCTGTAAATAACCTATCTGGCCAGTGGATGGCGCCATCTAAGGCCAAACTGAGTTACAGAGGTTTGAGCAGCAGGTCTATTTCCTCCCCCCTGCATTTGCTGCTGAAAGCCCGATATTTCAGAGCACTCAACGCATAAGGATTAGGGATGAGCTGAACACCCCCCGTGTTCGGTTCGCATTCGAACTCGAACAATTTCAAAAGCTTGAGTTCAAACGCGAACACGAACCGAACTCAACGCAAGTCAATGGGACTCGAAAGTTCGAATTTTAGAGTGCCCTCCAAGAGGGCATATATGCAAGATATTTGTAACAAAAGGTGTATGGGGGTCCGGGTAGTGCCCTGGGGGACAAGAAACAAGAACAAAAAGTTTTAAAAAAAATATTTTTAAAGGAACAGCGAGTTTTCCATGAAACAAGGGTTAAAAATAAAAATGAAAAATTCCTTCAAATATCGTGCCTAAGGCTAGGGTCAGACGAGCGTGATTTCTACGGAATCTACGTCCGTGCACACGGACGTACGTCAGTACGGAAGACACAGTAGTGGCCACACAGTCCGTTTTTTTCACTGACAAATATTTTGACGGATGTAGGAGGGAAAATAAATTAACCACTTGAATGCTAAGGACGCGCTCAGCGCGTCCTCAGCATTCTCGCTGGTATGCGGAGGACGCGCTGAGCGCGTCCTCGCATTGGGGTCAGCGTTCGGCCGGGTTCCGGCCGATCGCTGGCCCCTCCGGTGCGGGCTGACATCCTGGATGTCAGCCCGGCATCCGGAGCAGTGGCCGCCATTATTAGGTGTCATCGCGCCCCCGCGATGACACCTAATTCAGGCGCCCCCCCCGCATGTGCGGAGGAGGCGCCTGAAAGGGAGGGGGGGAGGTCCTTCGGACCTCTCTCCCTCCCGATCGGCGGCACACAGGGGCTTAACCCAGGCATCATTTGGAAGGGCACAGCCTGCCCTTCCAAATGATGCCTGGCATTAACCCCTGGGGAGCTGGATCGCAAATCGGCGCTGAAAAGCGCCGATTCGCGATCCTTCCCGGGAGCTGGCCGACATCTTGGATGTCGGCCAAGCTTCCGGGAACTCCCCCAGAGGACTGGCGTCATCGTGCGTAGCACGATGACGCCAGTCCTACAGTTAACCCCTAACTGCCACGAACTGTGGAGATAGGGAGTTCCAATGAACTCCCTATCTCCCGATCCGTGGCAGTTAGGGGTTAAATTTTGATATGGTTGGATCGGCCAGAGCATGGCCGTTCCAACGATACCAAACATGAAAGTAAAAAATTTGTAAAAAAAAAAAAAAAAAGAAAAATAAAAATAAAAAAAATTAAAAAAAAAATTTTAAAAAAAAAAATAAACACTTTTTTTTTATTTTTTTTGGTTTGTTAATGCAGCAATATTGTTCCCATTTCAATTATAATGTGAACAATGATGCTGCATTAACGATTTTTGTATGCGGTGCGTTTGTTAAAAATGGTGTCATTTTCCCCAAAAAAAAATGTAACGAGACCCCATCTCTAATTTTTTTAACAAGCGCACCACATACAAAATATAACCGCAATTGCTCGCATGTTAAAATGTGGAAAAAAACACTTTACACATTGTAAATTATTGAAAATACATATTTTATTGCATTTTTTGTTATAATATACAAACATGACATAACGTATACATATAATAATGACATATTATGAATCTACCGAGTCTGACGGAAAGAACGATATATAATATGTCGGTGTCATATACTAAAATAAGCCTTCAAAACACGTTTAAACATGATGCGCAAAACAGGTAAAAAATGACCTCAGCACAGGGGCGGGAAAAGCCTCAGCAGCGAAAGGGTTAAAAAGCAAAACCATTTTGTCCGTGAAAAAAATGCTGGACGTATAAATGCATTCCGGCTGACCACGTTCCATCTCTCACACACAAAGCTATGCAGACGTTGCGGACGCAGCGCACTTTGTGCGGCTGTTCTAGGGGTTGTACGTTCTTGCCTGCCTTGCGTCCGTGGGCCGCGGCTGTTGTGTGTCCGCAGTTCAGTGCGGACGTACTTCATGTGTCAGGCTCCAATGGACTTTCTTTCATGCTATCACGGATGTACTTTTAGGCGCAATCACGGACGTGAACACTACGCTCGTCTGACCCCAGCCTTAGAGGTCCCCATAACCTGCCTGTGAAGTGGCAGATTTGTAGGATGTATAGAAACATTTAAAAACAAAAAAATGACGTTTCTAATGACGGTAAATGGTTTTCCTTTAATCTATTCATAAACAGCTGCTTGGAGCGGCAGTCTGTATGAAAAGAGGAGACATTTTAGGACACGCAGAACAAGTTTAGTGATTTTTTGGCTAAATTATGGTGAAATTTATGCAGGCTTTGGATGAAAGTAACAATAGGTGCTTTAAAATTGGGCCTTTAGTGTCGGCAACAGTGCCGTCACACCGTAACCCCTCTGTGGTATTGTGGAAGAGTGTAGGGTTGGACCCTGCGGTCCAATATTAAAATGATATGAATCTGGTAATATAGGCGTCAGTGGCAGTGCACCCAAATATTGTGCCTTTGGTGGCAGCAAGTGCCTTCACACCCTAACCCTTTTGTGGTATTGTGGAAGAGTGCAGGGTTGGACCCTGCAGTCCAATATTAAAATGATATAAATCTGGTAATATAAGTGTCAGTGGCAGTGCACCCAAATATTGTTGCTGGCAGTGAGAACACACAGATTACAACAATTCCCAGATATTTTGTAGACGTGAGACCCCCCCTCAATAGCTGGTGGCAGACTGGCAGTGAGAACACACACTAACACAACAATCTCCTCTCAAAAAACACGTGCTGGGGCTGCAAGGGATGTCTTATATAGTGTGCTGCGGGACTTAGCTCTGTGAGCCCATGATTGGGCAAAATTTGCCCAATCAGGACTCTGAGCCGTGATTGGCATAGTCTTGCACCTGTCTTGCACCTAAACTGTGGTCAGGTGCAGGCTGTAGCCAATTACAAGCTTCAGGCCAGTGGAAAAAGTGCATTGTGGTCCATTGTGGTGCATTGTGGGCGAACATGCGGCGAACACGCGGAAATGGTCCTAGTTCGCGAACATACGAACTGGCGATGTTCCAATCGAACTCCGAACACATTGAACCGAACAGCTCATCCCTAATAAGGATTGCATTATGTGGCATGTAAGGAAAGGACACCACCAGTGGGTAGATTAAAGAGTTGGAAGCCCATAAGATCTCATTCAGCTGCTATCTCTTATCCGTGGTACCATAGACAACACAATAGATACGCTGCAACCTTGTCTAAGAATTCACTCCCCATCCCATTGCCTCTTCATTACTGTAGAAGCTAATCCATAGCTGTATAGTGAAACATGTGCTAAGAGTTTGGTAAATGTTGCATCATGGGAAAAATCCACAAAATGGAAAAACTTTTTTTTATACTGTATATATATGCAATTAATTAAAACAAAGAAAAAACACAGCAGCATGTGTTTCATAATGTGTTTCTCGTATAATGAACAAGTAATCTCGGTACAGTTTATACATACAGGGTTATTCAAAGAGATCTGAATGGCTGCCGAAAGGTAACCGAACGCTGCAAATCAGCATTCGGTTACCTTTCCTGGCCATTTGGCTATTCAGAGAGCAGGCAATTCGCCAAATCCTGGCGAATTGCCTGCACATACGGTGCCTGTTCGGTGCCTGTTCGAGGGCAGTGAATCCCATAGAGAAGCACTGCTTCGTCTATTCAGAGAACAAAAACCAGCAGTGAAAAGTTGCCAAATTGTCCTGCCATTCGGTGGTTTAATTCGGCAGGTTTATTCAGGAGAATCCCATAGGCTTCAATGTTAAAAATATTCCCGTTTTAATCCAATATCTAATAAACCGTTGATTATAATATTCTGCAATAAAGAGTCTCTTTATTTTTAGATTTTTTTAGGACCTTTTAGGCATTTTTGGGGATTTTTTTGCAAACATCTTTTTTCCAGTTTTTTTTATAAATCGTTTTTCCTTTTTTCTGTAACAGCCCTTTTTATTATCATTCATTGGATCTTATATGTAACTTTCAGACACTTTCACAGCGTTTCACTTTTCAAACATTCAAGCGTACTGTTTTTTTTTCTTCACCTCCTTCGTCTGCGGTGTCGGGTTTTTCCGGCAGCTGCTCTGCGCTGTGATCAGCTCCTCCTCGGGTTTCTCCGGCGTCTTCGGCGGGTTACTCCAGATGTTTTTGCGGGTTTCAGTGTGCGTTCGCCCTGGTTTTGCAGTAAGTTGTCCCTGCATTACGGCGGCCCTGTGGTGCGTGCTAAATTCACCGCAGGGTCGCCAAATCGCACCGAATTGAACAGAACGAAAAGTCACCGAACGTGCGATGCTTTTTCGGTTCTCTTTGAATAACCCTGATAGTTACATAGGCTGAAAAAAAGACATGCTTCCATCGGATTCAGTCTTTCACACATTACCTACTGCTGTTGACCCAAAAGAAGGCAAAAAACCCAGTCTGAAGCGCTACGTCAGTGATAGTGTCCCTTTAACCCCTTAACGCCGCAGGATGTACATTTACGCCCTGCATTAGGCGGGCTTTGACGCCGCAGGACGTAATTGTACGTCCTCGGCGTTTACAGCCCCCCTCCGTTAATACTCACCTCCTCCGGTCGCTCCCACTCTGCTCTGACTCCCGCGGAGTCAGATCAGTGCGAATCCCTCCTCCGGCGCAGTGACGTCATCGCGCCGGTGGCGCAATGATGTCAGTTTCAGGCGTCCCCCCCGCCGGAGCAGGGAAGCGCCTCTATCTCCCCATCGCCGGGGACCAGGCAGCTGTGGCCAGCATCGCTGGAAGGGTCACAGCCTGACCTTTCCAGCGATGTATGGGGGGTTAACCCCTTAGTTGCCCGATCGCGGCCTATTTCCGGTGGGGGCCGCCATCTTGGATGGCAGCCCCCACCTCTGGGTCCCCCCCGGTCAACTGACTCATCGCGCCATGCGCGATGATGTCAGTTAACCGGGAACCCCCTAGCTGCAAAGGGATTTCCTATGGAAATCCCTTAGAGGAGATCGGGGGGTTCTTTGAACCTTTTTATCTCCTGATCGGTGGCAGCTAGGGGGTCATGGCCTTTCCAATGATATCAAACATGACCATGTTATAAGTAAAATAAAAGTTTTAAAAAAGTAAAAATAAAAATAATAAAAAAATAATAAATTAACCCTTTCGCTGCTGAGGCGTTTCACGCCTCTGTGCTGAGGTCATATTTACCTGTTTTGCGCATCATGTTTAAACGCGTTTTGAAGGCTTATTTTAGTATATGACCCAGACATATTATATATCGTTCTTTCCGTCAGACTCGGTAGATTCATAATATGTCATTATTATATGTATACGTTATGTCATGTCTGTATATTATAACAAAAAATGCAATAAAATATGTATTTTCAATAATTTACAACGTGTAAAGTGTTTTTTTTCACATTTTAACATGCGAGCAATTGCGGTTATATTTTGTATGGGGTGCGCTTGTTAAAAAAATTAGAGATGGGGTCTCGTTACATTTTTTTTTGGGGAAAATTACACGATTTTTAACAAACGCACCGCATACAAAAATCGTTAGTGCAGCATCATTGTTCACATTATAATTGAAATGGGAACAATATTGCTGCATTAACGAACCAAAAAAAAGAAAAAAAAATGTTTATTTTAAATTTTTTTTTAAATATATATATTTTTTTATTTTTAATTTTTTTTTTAAAAAAAAACTTTTTTCACTGTAGTGTTTGGTATCGTTGGAACGGCCATGCTCTGGCCGATCCAACTATACCAAACGTTAACCCCTAGCTGCCACGGATCGGGAGATAGGCAGTTCATTGGAACTCCCTATCTCCACCGTTGGTGGCAGTTAGGGGTTAACTCTAGGACTGGCGTCATCGTGATGACGCACGATGACGCCAGTCCTCAGGGGGAGTTCCCGGAGGCTTGGCCGACATCCAAGATGTCGGCCAGCTCCGGGAAAGGATCACGAACCGGCGCTTTTCAGCGCCGATTCGCGATCCAGCTCCCCAGGGGTTAATGCCAGGCACCATTTGGAAGGGCAGGCTGTGCCCTTCCAAATGGTGCCTGGGTTAACCCCCGCAATGCCGCCGATCGGGAGGGAGAGAGGTCCGAAGGACCTCCCCCCTCCCTTTCAGGCGCCTCCTCCGCACATGCGGGGGGGCGCCTGAATTAGGTGTCATCGCGCTGCCGCGATGACACCTAATTTCAGCGGCTGCGGTTCCGGATGCTGGGCTGACATCGAGGATGTCAGCCCGCACCGGGGGGCCAGCGATCGGCCGGAACCCGGCCGAACGCTGACCCCAAAGGGAGGACGCGCTCAGCGCGTCCTCCGCATACCAGCAGACATGCGGAGGACGCGCTCAGCGCGTCCTCCGCATCGAAGTGGTTAAATAATAAAAAAATAAATACGTGTTTTTTTTTTTTTTTTTAATGCAGCACTATTGTTCACATTTCAATTATAACGTGAACAATGATGCTTCACTAATGATTTTTTTTTGGGGGGGGTTTAGCTAAAATCACGCAATTTCTCCCCAAAAAAAAATGGGTTCCCCGTTCTCATTTTTTTAACAAATCTACCCCATAGCATATGACCGCAGAGCCTCGGATAATGAAATTTAAAAAAAAAACCACTTTACACACTGTGGAAGATTGAAATTTTATTGAAAATTCAAATTTTTTTACTTTTTTTTACATTTTTTGTTATAGCATTTTGGCAGGGCATTACATATACATATAATAATGATATATTATTAATCTGCCGAGTCTGCCGGAAAGAACGATATATAATTTGTCTGGGTGGTATAATAATACGTGACTTAAAAACGGTCAAAATGAGCTCAGCAAACTTCTACTTCCGAAACAGCGCCGAAGTTGTAAAATTACTCCCGTCCTTAAGGGGTTAAAGAATTGACTCATGTGTACAATTACAAATCACTGGCGGCCAATTAAGTTTGCCTTACTGCTGGCGGAATGAAATGTCAAGAAAGAATATGACATCAGACCATCCATATTTACAAAACCTCTGATGATGTAATGGAGACCAAGACACTAATATATGGCTTCAGGCAGTAAAGAAATATATACACGATGATAAAGCCAATGTATTACATAACTGTGTATCCTATTAAAAACCAATAAAGCAAATTATCATCTTACAAAACTCATGTACGACCCACTTGTAATTCTATACGTATTGTCGCGAGCATGCTTTCCGCATGATTCAGTGAAGACTTGCAGTCGTTAGAATAAATTACGCTATTATATATGTATCTCGGCCAATAAATACATGGGCTGGAATTCCTGAGCTGCTTGCGTTAAAATGTAATCTTTACCAACGTTAATGTATGAGTCGTCCATTAATTATTAATGATAATGTAAATTGATGTGAAAGATTTTCACGACAAAAAAACACAAAATATGTTCATATTACATTGAACGTTAAATTGTAAATATTCTCATGTAATTGCCTTCATTAATTTTGTTTGAGGGAATTATGTCGCAATGTTTTAAAGAAGTCATGCAGCTGCATTCCCTTTAAATAGCTGGCTTTACTGGGCTAAAGACACAGGTATATTACCTAGAATATCAATTAAAGGGACACTGCCACTTACAGAAGCTGTAACTAGATTACTTGTGCGTTACAAATAAAAACACCTTATAAAATGCACTCTGCTGTTTTTTTGCTTTCTTTGAAGTAATTGCATGGAAAAGGTAAAACAAAGTTAGGTTTTGATCTCTTATTTCCATCTTTTTTGGATTTTTCCCACAATACAACATTTACCAAAAGCTTTGCTTTGCGGCCCTTGTTTATTAAATCTACATTATTTAACAGTTAATGAGGTGGAGGAGGGAATGTTTAGATAAGGTGGCAGGAAGCTATTGTTCTCCAGGCAAACTGAGATAAGAGCTGGCAGCTGCATGAGATATGACAGGGATTTTAAAATCCTAATCCATCCTGGTGATGTCCTTTGAATACATCCCACACAATACAATGATTTGAGTCAGTGATCGACCCATAGGCTCCATTCTATGGCCAAAGCCACACAGTGAGGAGCAAGCGATGTGAAGATACTGTGGGGGGGGGGGTAGTTTTACAACACAAAATATCACACAATGGATGCACCCAGTGACACATATAGAATAAAATATTCTCTTAACTAAACAAACAAAAGAAAAACAAAGCACATGTAAGATATCAGCAACATGAAATAAACACAATAAGGACATTTCATTTTTTTGGTGGTACTGGCCCTTTAACCCCTTCCCGACCGCTGACGTACCCTGTACGTCCTGTGTTCGGGTCTCCCTTAGACCCGATGACGTACAGGGTACGTCAGCGGCGCCAAATCCCCCTCCCGCCAGATACTCACCTCCCTCGTCGGATCCCACGTCGATCTGACAGGGAGGAAGCCTGCCCATGTGATTTACATGGGCAGGCGAGGCTGATGACGTCGCCACGCTGCGTGGTGACGTCATCAGAAGGTGCCCCCATGTGTTTCAATGGAGGGGAGGGGGGGCTCCTTCGGAGCCCTCTATCTCCCCAACCATTGAAGCTAGGAAGATGCCGTTTGCACCGCTGGAGAGGGGAGAGCCTCCCCTTTCCAGCGGTGTATGGCATTAACCATTTCGCCGCCGGATCACGTTGCGGCGCCAATTGGCGCCAAAACGTGATTCAAACCTGGAGGGGGGCTGACATCTTGGATGTCAGCCTAGCCTCCAGGTCCCCCCCCACCCACTGACAACCTCACCATATGTGTGAGGATGTCAGTGGGCCAGTTAACCCTCTAGCTGCCATGTAGAGATAAGGGGATCCTAAGGATCCCTTTATCTCCCGATCCATGGCAGCTAGATGGTCATATTTGCCATCATTTGAAAGGCCTGATTATGGCCTTTCAAATGATACCAACCATGACCAGGTTTGGTTTTAAAAAAAAATGTAAAAAAAATAAATAAATAAATAAAAAATAATAAAAAATGAAATAAAATAAAAAAATGTTTTTTTTTTTAAAGTTTTTTTTATCTGGGGGAGTTTAATTAAATAGGACCTAGGCTGTCATCTAAAAATAATTAGCACAAAATGGTCAGAATGAGCGCAGCGCACATAGGTGAACTGGCTCAGCAGTGAAAGGGTTAAAAGGTAAAAACATGTAAAAATTGGGTATTTATATTCTCGGGATAAAATTGGAAACTATTTAGCCGGGGTCTTTATTGGTGGTTATAGCTTTAGGGGATTAAATTACGAAAAAGTGTGTTTTTACCATTTTTTTCATCATATTTCATATTTTTTTTATATTAAATTATTGGATATGATGGAAATAATGGTATTTCTAGAAAGTCCATTTAATGGCGGGAAAAAGGGTGTATAATATGTGTGGGTTGAATAAACGAGTAAGAGGAAAATTTGATCTAAACACGAGCAGCGCAGAAACGTAAAAACAGCAGCGGTCACTAAAGGACGGATTTGTGTAAAACCGCCCGGTCACTAAGGGGTTAATTGATAATGCGCCAGAATGATGGAGATTGTAGATAATAATAAAATGCAGAGCTTTGTTAACTCATTAATTATTAATGAATTTTCTAAGCTTTCTAGCATTACCTATTTTTTTGTGCTCTAAATCTTCTGATGTAATGACATCTTTTTGTATTATTAATTCTTCATACACAGGTGGAGCATCTCTTATCTGGAATTCTGAGATCTGAAAGACTCTGAAAACTGGAGTTTTATGAGTCTTCCAAACCTAATTTTTACTTGGCGGTGCTGATAGGCCCTCCTTCCCTCCATCACTCCAGCAAAGGACGTGTTTGGACATGCTGTTCAGCTCCAGCGCATGACATGCTGCACAGAGCCATAGAGATATGCGAGTACTGAAGAATATGCCCTCACAAAGCACTGTGCCATATTTTTCAGTTTGCATTTCGTTGGTGCGCGTAGAGCCTCCCCTGCCATTTCCCCACTCTCCTGAGGAGGAGAGTCTCCTCCTGCTCTGTAATCCTGTCCGGATTCTAAAAACCAGAAGACTCCAAAATCCGGAATGCTGGAGTCCCAAGTATTCTGGATAAGGGGTGCACGAGCGCATCCTAATTTCTAATCCTCGCTAAGAAAACTTGCACCACTTTTTGTACCTAAGATGCATTTTCAATTTGGTCATGGCCGAATGCTAGGCATTCAAAATCGGCTGTGTTTGAGCTGGAAACGCGACCAATTAGGCCTTGGCGAAATCAGCGCGTCAACACGTCTATTTTTGCTATGACTTTTTCTTACATGTCAATTCATAGTAAAGCCCTCAGTTGTCACCCTTGCAAATAAAACTTGTTTATTGCAAAAAAAAATACATATCTAAAAACAGTGCACAGCACACCTAGCTGTCGATGATATTTTGGTTACTATAACGGCCTGACTCCTGTGTTACGAATTTCCATTTTTGCAGATCCTTTAGACTGGCTGAGCTGGAAGCGGGGCCAGATTTACGTCTCAGGAGGCTGTAGGCACAGAAATGTGGAGCGTTCCTAACCCCAGCCCTAAAAAATATCTTTTTAATTTGTGTTATTGTATATTTATATAAATCTGGTCATGTCTGGTATCATTGGAAGGGCCTTGATCTAGCCTTTCCAATGATACCCTATATGTCCCTCTAGCCTGCAGGGCTCTAGAGATATAGGGGCCTAAATTATTGTAAATTGTATTTATTTTCCAAAGCAAGGTGCCCTCTTGTGGCAGGTGCCTGTAGGCACATTCCTACTCTACCTAATTATAAATCCGGCCCTGGCTGGAAGAGAGGCCCCAGGTGGCTCACGTTCCACTACCAGCAGGTAGTGCTGAAAGCATATGTGTTCAGAAAACACCATCGCAGTTAGGATCTACAGCAACTGCTGCAGTACTGGGCAGACAGATCTTGTTCTCCTGTTTACATTGTAATGGTAAAGAATCTACTCGTAGGTTGAGATCTTACATGAGCAGAGCTTCTGGAAATATCTAATGATACACTCCGGGCACAGATATACTCATTGGCCGAATCGAGAAATCCTGTTTGCATTACTACATGTGTAAGGAAAGATCTCCATCATTCCTTATTTTTAGCGTACAGAAAAAGGCAAGTGAATGTATATGAGTTTGCATCTGTGGGTGGCGGAGACAAAGTCTCAATAAAATATGAATATCTGGTCAATTAAACTATCGCCCAGCAGCCCGGTTACGCAGATTGAGGCTCCTGCCGGGTCCAGTCGTCGCAGACGCATGGACAGAGGCTCCCTGGACGTGTGTGGCCCTCCGTGATGGCCTCCCCGGCCAGCTCTCGCTTCCTCCGCAGTCTCCAGTTTGCCACGGTGATGCTCAGCACACCACGTGCCAGCCATGATGGCACCCGTCTGGACCAATCGCTCAGCAACCAATCAGCTACCTCCATAATGTCATGTTCGGCCCGGTCTCAATAACAACCCTGGTAGCATTCTCCCCTGATTGCTGGATTCTAAGCAGGCAACCTATTTAAATCCCAGATTGCCCCAGAATCAGTGCTCAGTTTTCCTGTGCCCCTTCCCAGTATTCCTGTGTTTCTGTTAGCCCTAAACTACCTCCAGTCTCCTGCCCTATCTGCAATATTTTGGCATCCATTGAAATGACCTTTGTGTGGAATACTGACCACTAGTGATGAGCCGAAACACGCCCGAGTTTGGGTTCGTACCCGAACCCGAACATTCCAAATGTTCGAATCCGAATCCGTACCCGAACCCAATACAAGTCAATGGGGCTGAAAATTCGGTTTTTAGAGTGCCCTCCAAGAGGGCATATATGCTAGATATTTGCCATAAAAGGTGTATGGGGGTTCGGGTAGTGCCCTGGGGGACAGGAAACAAGGACAAAAAGTAAAAAAAAAACGTTTTTAAGGGACAGAGAGTTTTCCATGAAATAAGGGATAAAAATAGAAATGAAAAATTCCTTCAAATATCGTGCCTAGGAGGTCCCCATAACCTGCCCGTGAAGTGGCGGATTTCTATGATGTATAGAAATACGTAAAAACCAAAAAATGACATTTCAAATGACGGTAAATGCTTCTCCTTTAATCTATCCATAAACAACTGCTTGGGGCGGCAGTCTGTATGAAAAGAGGAGACATTTTCGGACACGCAGAAAAAGTTTACAGATTTTTTGGCGGTGAAAAGCAGGAGAATGGAAACTTCTAGACCAAAAAGTGGGATAAATTTTTCTGGTTCGGCTATTTTGACCTAGAATTTTCCATTCTCCAGTCATTCTCCTGAGTTTCACCTTTCTCTTAATAACCCTGTCACCGAGTCTTCCTGGTCAATGAGGATGACCGTATCGTGCACTTCCTCCTCCCAGCCACGCACTAGCCATTGTGTTTCTGGGCACACGAAACCCTCCCTTGAGGAATCCCCACCTTCAATGCCCCACTACTTAAATATTCCTCCTCCTCATCCTCCTCCTGTCTGATCTGAGTAGGACCCACTGGAATGCTGTCTGCGGAAAGACTTGGGCCTTGAGAGCTAGGGAAGGCCTCCTCTTCCTCCCGCTGCTCTGCCTCTAGAGCCACATCTATAATTCCCTGCAGAGTGTGCTCCAGCAGGAACACTAAAGGAATTGTGTCACTGATGCATGCACTGTCCCTGCTCACCATCCTTGTTGCCTCCTCAAATGGTGACAGTACAGTGCATGCATCCTTGATCATCAGCCACTGCGGGGGGAAAAAAAACAAGTTGACCTGAACCTGTCCTTGTGCCATACTCACACAGGTACTCGTTGATGGCCCTCTGCTGCTTGTGCAGACGCTGCAGCATTGCTAATGTCGAGTTCCACCTGGTGGGCATGTCACAGATCAGACGGTTTGTGGGAAGGTGGAATTCTCTTTGAATTTCTGCCAGGCGAACGCTTGCTGGGAATGACCGTCTGAAGTGGCTGCAGACTTTTCTGGCCTGGCTGAGAAGCTCTGGCAGCCCTGGGTACTTGGTTAGGAAACGCTGTACCACTAGATTTAGGATGTGTGCTAGGCATGGTACATGCGTCAATTTACCCTTGCGTAGGGTGGAGAGAAGGTTGCTGCCATTATCGCAGACGATCATTCCCAGCTGAAGCTGGCGTGGTGTTAACCATCTCTGCACCTGCCCCTGCAGAGCTGACAGAATTTCTGGCCCGGTGTGGCTCCTGTCCCCTAAACAACCTAAACAAACCAGCTCAATCACAGTATGGCATCTTTTTGCTTGAGCCATTGCGTAGCCCCTTCCACGTGTCGGTTTAACTGCCACTTCGACAGAGACAGAGAAGGAGGAGGAGGAGGAGGAAGAGGTGGTGGAGCAGACAGACCTCATACAAGCAGCTTTCTGGAGGCGTGGTGGATGAACAAGCGCTGCGGAATATGCTGGCGCTTTATAAATAAAGAATAATAATAATAATAACAAGCTCCAGCACAGAGCCCCATCTTGGATCCCTCCCAGCTGCAATCAGAGTTACCCAGTGTGCCGTGAAGGAAATGTAACGACCCTGTCCATGCTTGCTGGACCACATGTCTAAAGTCACATGCACCTTGTTGCTGACTGCCTTTCCCAATGACTGGATAACATTGTCTTCCACGTGCTGGTATAGTGCTGGAATGGCCTTGCGTGAAAAGTAATGGTGTTTTGGAACCTGCCACTGTGGTACAGCACATTCAGCAAATTCACGGAAGGGAGCAGAGTCCACCAGCTGGAAAGGCAGCAGCTGCAATGCGAGTAATTTTGCTAAGCTGGCATTTAGACGCTGTGCTTGGGGATGGTTGGGACTATATTTTTTCTTACGCAGCAGCAGCTGCGGCAACGTAATCTGACTGCGTAAATCTTCAGCTGATGGGATGATGTCACATTGTGAGGAAGGAGCTGGTACATCCATTACTGTAGCATCATCCTTGTCGGTGGAGGTTGTAGCCAATGACATGGAAGGACATACAGTGGGGGTAGAGACAGATGAGGAGGAGGAGGACCTACGCAAAGTTTTGCGCCAACGGGATGTGTGGCAGGAGGTCATATGTCGCCTCAAGCACGTGGTACCCAAGTGTCCGGTGTCTTTCCCACGCTTAAGCCTCATCTGACATGGATTACAAATAGCAACGGTGGGGTCTGCTGCACATTTCTTAAAAAACTCCCAGACAGCAGAGTTCCTGCGTGTGTGCTTTGAGACAACAGCGCTCTGCACCGGAGCAGCTCTGACATGTGATGCCTTGGACTGGCTAGTGCTACGGTTGGTCATAGAGGATGTTGTGCCTCATGTTCGCTGTGCCTCCTCCTCCCCCTCTTCCTCACTTGATTCCTCTGTTCGATCAGGTACCCAGGTGGAGTCAGTGACCTCATCATCATTGTCATCATCATCCCCTATCTCCTCGTCACTGGAGCCAACTTGGCAGTATGCTGCAGCTGCTGGGACAACATGAGTGCCAGTTATTTGTGTGTTATCACTGGCACCCCCTTCCTCTAGGTTGATTATACTCCCTTCCTCAACCTCAGAGATTGAATCAGAGCACTGTACTTGCTGCGCATCCTCGAGCAGCATGTCACTGTCATTGTAGTCAAACAATTCAGCTGACTCCTCCGTGTGTGATAGCGAGGCTACGGCAGGAGTAGCTGTGGACATGGAGGCTGCATTAGATGCATTGGCAGCTGAGGTGGACTGTAAAGCACTACAAGCCTGGCTGGCAGAGGACTCGGAGGATGAGGATGGCCTGGTTAGCCAATCCACCAAATCCTCTGTATGTTGCTGCTGCTTAAGACGGCCAACACCAGTTAGAAAGGACAAGCGTGCCCCTGCAGAGGATGCACCACATCCACCACGACCAGAGGCAAAGCCTCCCGACACAGAGGCTGCTTGCCCTCTTATCTGTGTCTGGGAGCGTCTGCCCAGGCCCAGATTAAGATCTTTATGGGCCTGGAGCTGAATATTTTGGTGGCTTTTTTGTAATTCAGTGAAATGAAAACATATTTTTGGTTATTTAATAGTGTAGATACGGGTATATCTCACCAAGCAGATACTGTGTGATTAATTTTTCATTCAGATTTCAATAATTTAAAGAGGTAAAAAAATTTCCTATTATATCACCCAAACCTTTGTGGTTATATATTCTATTGGGCATTCTTGTTAAAAAAAAAATGAAATGGGAACCTGTTACTGTATTTTTCTGATAAAATGTACAATTTTAACAAAAAAAAATGAAAACAAAAAAGAATATTTCCCTTGTGTTTTGGAACATGTTTTTTTTACGAATAATATGACTATGTATAAAACACTGGCCTTGCTCCCAGCGTGGGAAATAAGAAGGTGAGTAATGACAGTGGCATTGCTCATTTTAGGCTAGGGTCAGACGAAAGCATTTTTCCCTGCGAACGTGAAAAAGTGCGTCCGAACGCATTGACGTATTTTTTCACGGAATGCGCAAAAACGGTCAGACGACGCGCATTTTCGGGCGTGATTTTGTACGGATCATCAATAAAACCCTTTTTGCATCTGGACGTTATGTAGGCTGGACATTAGCAGTGTCTGACATCTCCTAATCACGCAAACACACCGCTATGCCGCAGCTGCGCACTCAGTACGTCAGTACTAGCGGTTCAGCGTTCTCAAAAAAATGCGTTCAAATTCCACTTGCGTTGCACGGCCGGACTTTTGTGCGGCCGTACATCGTATAATGGCCGTCATTGTCCGTCATCTGCTGCTAGTGTGGCCGTAATTATGTGCGCCAGAATGCACGTTAAAAGTGCGCTGGTCTGACCCTAGCCTTATACGTGACAAATGGACAATGCCATCGCTTTGGAACTAAAAATAAAAAAAAATTATTTATTTTTGTTTAGATTTTACATGGTCAGGTTTGGTATCAATGCAAAGGCCAGACTCTGCCTTGTCCAATGACACCTCACTTGACCTTGTTGTGAGGTGTAAAGATTAGTGATGCAGGGGTCCAAAGTTTCCCGGAGGGCTCTTCGCTGCAGTGCGGCGGTTTAGGTTTTTGATGTAACAATGGATTGCACCATCATCCGTCACCTCCACACTTGTTGGTGACATGAGAAATGCGATGGTTAGTTAGTGCAGCATCATTGTTTACTTTATAATTGAAAAGTGAAAAATATTACTGCTGGAAAGAAAAAGTAAATATTTGTTTTTACTTAAAACCTGGTCTTCTTTGGTATCATTGGAAAGGACATGCTCTGGCCTTTCAAATAATACCACACTTGGCCCTGTAGCTGCTATGGAGTTGGAGATATAGGGGTCTAAATGCAGACATAGTTATCCTTTCTCTGGGCCTATTCTGAGGCATGGGCCTGGAGCTGCTGCTCCATCTGCCCCTATGTTAATCCGGCCCTGCGTCTGCCTGTCCTTTTTGTTCTTTCAGACATGGTGAGTGATATATAGATTAAATATATACAGAACTCTGATTCAACTCTGATAAAGATTAAAGATTTACAGAACTCTGGTATAACTCAGTGAGACACCCTGATAGCTGGCAGCCAGTGACAAGACACAGATTACAATTCCCTCCTATAAATCAGTGAGACCCCCCTGATGGGTGGCAGTGAGAAGACACAAATTACAATTTGCATAAATCTGATAGAAGTATGTGGGACCCCCTGATGGGTGGTAGTGAGAAGCCACAGATTACAAGTCTCAGAAACCTCCTATAAATCAGTGTGACCCCTTGATGGGTGGCAGTAAGAAGCCACAGATTACAAGTCTCAGAAACCTCCTATAAATCAGTGTGACCCCTTGATGGGTGGCAGTGAGAAGCCACAGATTACAAGTCTCAGAAACCTCTTATAAATCAGTGTGACCCCTTGATGGGTGCAGTGAGAAGCCACAGATTACAAGTCTCAGAAACCTCCTATAAATCAGTGAGACCCCCTGATGGGTGGCAGCCAGTGAGAACACACGGATTATAACAATTCCCAAATATTTTGTAGAAATTAGTGACCCCCAAAATACTTGCTGGCAGTGACAAGAGACAGATCACCTCAATTCCCAGATATTTAGTAAAAATTAGGGACCCCCCAAAATACTGCGTGGCACTGGCTGTGTGACAAGACACAGATGACCTCAATTCCCAAATGTTTTGTAGAAATTTGTGAGACCCCCAAAATACTTGCTGGCAGTGACAAGAGACAGATCACCTCAATTCCCAAATGTTTTGTGGAAATTTGTGAGACCCCCAAAATACTTGCTGGCACCAGTGACAAGACACAGATCACCTCAATTCCCAAATGTTTTGTAGAAATTTGTGAGACCCCCAAAATACTTGCTGGCGGTGACAAGAGACAGATCACCTCAATTCCCAAATGTTTTGTGGAAATTTGTGAGACCCCCAAAATACTTGCTGGCACCAGTGACAAGACACAGATCACCTCAATTCCCAAATGTTTTGTAGAAATTTGTGAGACCCCCAAAATACTTGCTGGCACCAGTGACAAGACACAGATCACCTCAATTCCCAAATGTTTTGTAGAAATTTGTGAGACCCCCCCAAAATACCTGCTGGCAGTGACAAGACACAGATCACCTCAATTCCCAAATGTTTTGTAGAAATTTGTGACCCCCAAAATACTTGCTGGCAGTGACAAGACACAGATCACCTCAATTTCCAAATGTTTTGTAGAAATGAGACCCCCCCAGACCCCCCCAGTAGCGTGGCAGACCAGCAGTAAGAACACACAACAACAATCTCCTATGAAATCTCCTCTCAAATGCGTGGTGAAGCCGTGCGTGGAAACCTTATATAGTGTGCTGCGGGACTTAGCTCTGTGAGCCCATGATTGGGCAAAATTTGCCCAATCAGGACTCTGAGCCCTGATTGGCATACTGTTGAACCTGTCTTGCACCAGACCTGTGGTCAGGTGCAAGGCTGTAGCCAATTACGAGCTTCAGGCCAGTGGGAAAATGCATTGTGGTCCATTGTGATCGAACATGCACCGAACACCCGGAAATGTTTGGAGTTCGCGAGCAGACCGAACAGGCTAAGTTCGGTCCGAACTCCGAACCGAACAGCTCATCCCTACTGACCGCGTCTGTCTTCGCCTATCACGACCTTTGCCTGGAATACCGACCACCTCTGTCTGCCGCCTACTACGACCTTTGCCTGGAATACCAACCACGTCTGTTTGCCGCCTACTATGGCCTTTGCCTGGAATACCAACCATGTCTGTCTGCTGCCTATCACGACCTTTGCCTGGAATACCAACCATGTCCGTCTGCCACCTATAACGACCTTTGTCTGGTATACCAACCATGTCTGTCTGCCGCCTACTACGACCTTTGCCTGGTATACCAACCATGTCTGTCTGCTGCCTATCACAACCTTTGCCTGGAATACCGACCACCTCTGTCTGCCACCTACTACGACCTTTGCCTCGAATACCAACCATGTCTGTCTGCCACCTATAACGACCTTTGTCTGGTATACCAACCATGTCTGTCTGCCGCCTACTACGACCTTTGCCTGGTATACCAACCATGTCTGTCTGCTGCCTATCACGACCTTTGCCTGGAACACCAACCATGTCCGTCTGCCACCTATAACGACCTTTGTCTGGTATACCAACCATGTCTGTCTGCCGCCTACTACGACCTTTGCCTGGTATACCAACCATGTCTGTCTGCTGCCTATCACAACCTTTGCCTGGAATACCGACCACCTCTGTCTGCCACCTACTACGACCTTTGCCTCGAATACCAACCATGTCTGTCTGCCACCTATAACGACCTTTGTCTGGTATACCAACCATGTCTGTCTGCCGCCTACTACGACCTTTGCCTGGTATACCAACCATGTCTGTCTGCTGCCTATCACGACCTTTGCCTGGAACACCAACCATGTCCGTCTGCCACCTATAACGACCTTTGTCTGGTATACCAACCATGTCTGTCTGCCGCCTACTATGACCTTTGCCTGGAATACCAACCATGTCTGTCTGCTGCCTATCACGACCGTTGCTTGGAATAATAACCTCGTCTGTCTGCCACCTATAACAACCTTTGCCTGGAATACCGATTATCATCTGCCATCTAACAACCTGCCATCTATCTTGAAACCAGCAAACCACACGCTCAAGGTACAGAATTTTCACATCACTAAGACCCGTGCCTTGTTTGCAGTATAATTCTCTCGCCTTAAGGTGTCTCCATCTGGTCTCCTCCGCATACTGAATGCCAGTGACATATCCCTAACACAACCGAGCGATGTGTGCACAAACGCGACATGAGAGCAACGGGCAATACTTTTCAGGAATTGCTAACAAGGAGGCAATATATGGAGAATAGAGGCAATGGGTGGGCGGCAGCGGAAATAAGACATGTGACAGTGCTTCACAGGCATAAACAAAGAGACACACACACGTAACACATCCTGGAGATGTCAAGAAGTGACTGGAACAAAATTGTAAGACACAAACTCTGAATTAAGTGAATTTCCTCAAAGATGTAAGACAGATAGCTTTTCAAGGGTATTTTGGGGCTTTTGGGATATACCAGAAAAAACACAGGATGCTTTGACACTAAAGAGTAAACGCAGGTCACCGGCTAATTTTCCCATTTGGATTTATTATAACTTTTCGACATCAGGAATGCAACGAGGTATAATTATATAGCATAGGCGTGCGCACGGGGGGTGCCGGGTGTGCCTAGGCACACCCTAATCCCATCCACGGCACACTCTGGTGGTCTCCAATGCGATCTGTGCTTGCCGCGCAGAAAGCAAAGCATGTCCCTCACTGGATTCAGGCGCTCACTGTGTCAGAGCAGAGCCGGCGCTCTGCTAACACGTCAGAGAGTGCCAGAGGACCGTGAGAAGACGGTGCTAAGCAGGTGAGAAGTGGAACCCTGCCCCACTCTGTAGCTGGCCTCGCTCTCCTTGCTTACTCCAGTCCAGGCCTCTTTGGGTAGAGCGAGCAGAATTCTGTGGCCCCACATCACCACTGCAAGGAGATATGGGGGTAAAGAGTTGAGCAGGCAGCTTTAACACTGGCTGCTCTACTACTAAGCATTAACCAGCATGGCTGTGCGAAGGCTGGCCGCTGGACAGTGCGGCTACGTGCTTCACCCTGCTGACCACCTGCTGCTGGGAGGCATACAGCCTCTGGAAGTGCTTCAGACCTCCCAGCAGAGAGCTACTTCCCCACCAACACTGTCAGCAGCTGGAGGTGAAAGAGCAGGGTCGTGGCGGGAGACATTGCTAGAGAATGGTCTCCTCTTTCCAGCAGCAGCATGGGGACAGTGCAGAGCCCTCAATCATATACTGCTGCCACCCAGATTTGTTTTTATTTATTTTTTAATCTTCCCTTTTGTGTGCTCTGGTCCTGAAATAAGCAGAATCCTGCAGGGTGAGCTGGGGAAAGATTCAGCTCAAACAGGCACTGAACACTTAACTGTTTCCTTCCTGCCTCACCCTTCTTTAAATAGGGGGATGTTAATATATTGTAATGTTTAAAGAACCATTTGAGTACCAGCCTGGCACTGCCAGGGGTTTCCATCCTCTCCCCTATATACACTACAGTATCTGCCATATTACACCTGGTACTTTCATTGATCTGTACAACACCACAGTATAGTGGCACTCCTACATCTTTCTCTCCTATTCAGCACAGCAGACTGTCAGCTTTATAGACAAGGATTTAGGTCCTGATGAAAGTTTTGTAATAAACTGAGACCTTGCCTATAAAGCAGTCTGCTGTGCTGAATAGTAGAGAAAGATGTAGGAGTGCCACTATACTGTGGTGTTGTACAGATCAATGAAAGTACCAGGTGTAATATGGCAGATACTGTAGTGTATATAGGGGAGAGGATGGAAACCCCTGGCAGTGCCAGGCTGGTACTCAAATGGTTCTTTAAACATTACAATATATTAACATCCCCCTATTTAAAGAAGGGTGAGGCAGGAAGGAAACAGTTAAGTGTTCAGTGCCTGTTTGAGCTGAATCTTTCCCCAGCTCACCCTGCAGGTTTCTGCTTATTTCAGGACCAGAGCACACAAAAGGGAAGATAAAAAAATAAATAAATAAAAATCTGGGTGGCAGCAGTATATGATTGAGGGCTCTGCACTGTCCCCATGCTGCTGCTGGAAAGAGGAGACCATTCTCTAGCAATGTCTCCCGCCACGACCCTGCTCTTTCACCTCCAGCTGTAGTGTATATAGGGGAGAGGATGGAAACCCCTGGCAGTGCCAGGCTGGTACTCAAATGGTTTTGCTGTATGATATCCACGGCATATTTGGTGACCCTGTCAGCCCTACACTTTGTTTAATTTTTATCACTAAGTGTACTCTGTATTTTTGGCTCAAATCCCACTTTTCTGCTTTCCTTTCCTAATGTTTCCTCATTTAGAGGCCCCTCCATATATTCAGGGTGTGGTTGGGTTGTCTTTTTAGGGGTTCCTCCATATATTCAGGGTGTGGGGGTGTCTTTTTAGGTGCCCCTCCATATATTCAGGGTGTGCGGGTGTCTTTAAGGTGCCCCTCCATATTTCAGGGTGTGTGGGTGTCTTTTTAGGGACTTCTCCATATATTCAGGGTGTGTGGGTGTCTTTTTAGGGACTTCTCCATATATTCAGGGTGTGTTGGCGTCTTTTTAGGGGCTCCTCCATATATTCAGGGTGTGCGAGTGTATTTTTAGGGGCTCCTCCATATATTCAGGGTGTGTGGGTGTGTTTTTAGGGGTTCCTCCATATATTCAGGGTGTGTGGGTGTCTTTTTAGGGATTCCTCCTTATATTCAGGGTGTGCGGGTGTTTTTAGGGGCTCCTCCATATATTCAGGGTGTGCGGGTGTGTTTTTAGGGGTTCCTCCATATATTCAGGGTGTGCGGGTGTATTTTTAGGGGTTCCTCCATATATTCAGGGTGTGTGGGCGTCTTCTTAGGGGTTCCTCCATATATTCAGGGTGTGTGGGTGTCTTTTTAGGGATTCCTCCATATATTCAGGGTGTGCGGGTGTTTTTAGGGGCTCCTCCATATATTCAGGGTGTGTGGGTGTGTTTTTAGGGATTCCTCCATATATTCAGGGTGTGTGGGTGTGTTTTTAGGGATTCCTCCATATATTCAGGGTGTGTGGGTGTGTTTTTAGGGGTTCCTCCATATATTCAGGGTGTGCGGGTGTCTTTTTAGGGGCTCCTCCATATATTCATGGTGTGTGGGTGTGTGTTTTAGGAGTTCCTCAATATACTCAGGGTGTGCGGGTGTCTTTTTAGGGGTTCCTCCATATATTCAGGGTGTGTGGGTGTGGGTGTTTTTAGGGGCTCCTCCATATATTCAGGGTGTTCGGGTGTGTTTTTAGGGGTTCCTCCGTATATTCATGGTGTGTGGCGTCTTTTTAGGGGTTCCTCCATATATTTAGGGCGTGCGGGTGTCTTTTTAACAGCTCCTCCATATACTCATGTTTGCAGGTGTCTTTTTAACAGCTCCTCCATATACTCATGGTTTGCAGGTGTCTTTTTAACAGCTTCACTAACCTCTGAATTGCCCTCAACAGTGAATTTCACCATATCTGCAATTTCCAGGCAATTCGTCTATTCGCTAAGCCAAATAATGGTCAATTTGCTGCAATTCGGAGGCACCGAAATTGTCCCATAGAAGACTAATGTGTCTTCTATTCACAGAATGCTGAATTGCACCGAAATGGGTGCGTGTGTATGTGTAAATATATATGTATATTATATATGTGCACACCCTAATGCAATAGGCTGCGCACGCCTATGTTATATAGATACAGTATACCACCACTTTTGGGGAAAACTACAACAATATAGCAAATTCCAAGTGATACTTAGCCTTCCTGGTATATTTCAGTGCAAAAAAGTAATTAATGTAAGAAAGTACATTGATGTCAGATTTCAGTGGCGTCCCTGAGGATTCTTTCTAATCGTATAGCAAAGCAGATCTGCCAGAAGAATTATAAAGTATTTACTGAAAATCAATTCAAGAAAGTATTGTATCCAGGGCTGGATTAACCATAGGAGATGCTGGAGCTGGAGCTCCAGGCCCAAGGCAAGAGATAGCTCCACTGAAGTCAAGCCCTGAAATCCAAATACTACATGCCACCGCTTGACATTCAGGCCCACCAGAATCTTCAGCTCCAGGCCCACAGAGTTCTTAACCTGGCCCTGCATGTGACAAATGCATGAACGTAGTATTATGTATTTAGTAGTAGTTTATTTTTTAATCCACAAAGGTTATAACACAGAAAATGATGAGTTGCCGAGGGCCTTTGAAATATAAACTAAAATCTTGCAAACTAATTTGTAAAACCAAACGTTGATCAGTTCATGCAACATTACTTTTCTGTGTTATGAACGTTTTTTAAAGGGATCTTTTATTAAAACTAGAGTGTCCATTTTTGCTCTTAACCCCTTCACTACCAAGTGATTTTCCTAGAAAACCATTGTCAGGAACCAGTGTTTTTTTCAAAAAATAATTTATAAATTATAAAGTAAAAAATATTTGGGAATATTCCCAGTGTATTTCTTACTGTAATAACCTATTTGGCAAGCAGATGGCGCCATCTACTGGCCAAACGGAGAAACAGCAGTTTGAGCTGTAGCTTGTGGTCCCCTGCATCACCTGCTGAAAGCCCGATATTTCAGGTCATTCTTCAGCCGATTTTAAACAGTTTTAGCACCTTGGGCATTATGACCACAGGGCTAAAACCTTCTGCAGTCCAAAAGCAAACAAAATAAGTTTGCAATAAAGAAATTTCATTTGCTTTTGTCCTTCAGAGCTGCAGATCGAGATAACTCGATATCGGACCAGATGGTGCCTTTGAAGTCCCGAGTTTTCTCAATTTCAGTAGTCAAGGGGTTAAATAATTGGGCAGATGCTGATAACATCCTCTGTCCAAATATATTTACAATTTATATTTTTGTGGGTGATTTTACTCACATTTTGCCCCTCACCGCAAACAGCTCCTCCTGTTTGGCTCAGGGACTAACAAACACGGACATCCCTGCAGCTATCTAACGCATTTTGTGCTCCTTCACTACATTTTGTGCAGATCTGCGCACATGTGCAGATCCGATCCATTAGCTGCCTTTCTGAGACCGCTGGTTCTCGAGGGTGATTTCAGAGTGTGACGTTGGCATGCTCCCTGCATGCTGTCATCACTAGTGACCGATCTGGTGACCGGCAGCCAGGAAATTTAAACTGGCGGTGCTGGGTGGGTGGAGGAAGTTCAGCTTGCGTCTTGGATGTCGTGCCAGGTTACTGTACATTAATGTTTCCTATAATTTGTATGGAATATGCTAACGTGGCCCCAGCAGAAGGAGAACGAGCTATTCCAACAACCTTGTTCTCCATCTGCATCTGGCGTTATTCTGAAATGAATAAAGTCTTTCAAACCCTGTTGTTAAGTGACTGCACTTCAGCACAATCACCTAACACATTCGAGGAACCCCACCATTAAATCCGATACTTACCTCAGATCCCTCAGTGCTGAGAGCATTGCGATCCACCACTTCCTCGCTTTGTGGGCGGAGGAACACTGGGAGCAAATAGTTCACAGTGGTCCTCTGCAGGGCCGGATTAACATAGGGGCAGATGGAGCAGCAGCTCCAGGCCCATGCCCCAGAATAGGCCCACAGAAAGGATAAATTTGTCTGCATTGATGGGCATTTGGACCACTATATCTCCACTGCCATAGCAGCTACAGGGTCATATTAGGTATCACTGTAAAGGTCAGAGCATGATCTTTCCAATGATACCAAACAGGACCAGGTTTTATTTAACAATAAAAATAAAATAATATAATAAATATTTCTTTATTTTTCTTTCTAACACAGCAATATTTTTCAATTATAAAGGGAACAATGATGCTGCAGTAACTCACCATCTCATTTTTCATGTCACTAACAAGTGTGGAGGTGATGGTACAATCCATTATTGCGAATTGTTACATCAAGAACCTAAACCGCCACACTGCAGTGAAGTGCACTGGGGGGGGGGGCTTTGGAACCGTGCACCACTAATCTTTACACCTTGCAATGTCAACTGAGGTGTAACAGGACAGAGTCTAGCCAAACATGACAATGTAAAATCTAAAAGAAAAGGAAAACAAAAAACTTTTTATTTATTTTTTGTTAAAATTGTATATTTTCTCAGAAAAATGCAGTTACATGTTCCCATTTAATTTTTTTTAACAAGAATTCCCTATAGAATATATAACCAGAGGTTTGAATGATAAAATATGAAAAAATAAATTTACACGCTGTGATGATTGAAATATGAATGGAAATTTACTCCTACAGTATCTGCCTGGTTAGATATACATATATATGCAAAATTCAATAGCCTAAAATATGTTGTCATTTCACTAAATTCCAAAAAAAAGCCCACCAAAATATTCAGCTCCAGGCCCATAGAGATCTTAATCCTCCGGCCCTGCATATACCCGAGACACGCAACATGCTCTTTTACATCCTGAAGGCTGCGAAGTTCCACCAAGCACATGATCAGCCAGTTTTGATGTGGCGTTCTTTCCAAAACCAAAAGAGCGCCCTGCTGGGGAAAAGGGTTTTCGAAACGCTGAGGTTTAAAGTTTCAGCAGATGTTTCCTCTGAAGTGAATGCCATGTGGTCCTTGAATGGGATTGGTTGGCACGTCTGGCTCCTGGATGGTGATTGGCTGGAGTTTCAAAACCAGGCTTCCCCTGGTGTCACGGAACACAGGGGACACTAGGGATAGGCTTAGTGCATTTTGATTATGTTCTGATGGGGGAAATCACAAACAACCACTTTCAACATAAAAACATAAACAGACCAATAGCTTAAATGAGGGGAATAGCGGAGGAGCGAGGTTTTACTACAGTCCACAGTCTCTGCGCACGGGGTTCCGTGACAGTCCGTTTTACCGGGATAATCTTATGATTATCCGCATTTCAGACTTTAACCGTAACATATACACACGTATTCTGTGACTCTCATCTGTAACATTTTTAAGAATGTAAGAATAAATCTACCATCTTATCGGCTGGTTCAGCTGCGAAAAACGAAAAAATGTTCACAAAATCATACAATGGAAAACGCTGTAATTAACCCCTGTATAGCCGGACCGCTTGTGTTATGCACCCAGAGGAATATTAGTAACATTGACAATTAATCATCAATGGACAGAACTGAGCACAGAAAGTGTAAATGTATCGAGAGCGGCTTTATTTGTAACAGTCGTGTCATTTCAGTGAGGTCGCATCTTTGAGCTACTTGGTTTTTCTGTGAATAAAGAGACGCTGGGACATAACTTTTATATGTGAATAAAGATAGGAGCGAGAGAGGACAAAAAAAATGCAGCAGTAGTGAGGTCATAAGACTTTGCGATGCAACAGCCTACCTGGTCACCTAGGTGATGGAATATGGTTATAGTGATGTCAGAGGCCTTGTGAGATCTGGAATGTTGGTGTGACAGCTCTCCCTCACTCGCGACTCAGGAAGTTTAGAGGAGAGAGCGAGAGAGAACCAAATCTTGGAAATCTACCGAATTGGACAAAAATGATGAGAAAAACCCGATACCGACGCCACCAAGGGAGGTGGAAGACAACAACGTATTAAACAAATCTGTGGACACACCAGCTCCCAGTAGCCCTGCGGTCCGGAGTCAATTCATGGACCGTGTAAGGAACATCTTGAGACGTGGATACAGAGGAATGAGGCGTTGTTTAACAAGCTGCTGGACCTGTGACATCGAGGACAGAGAGCGCTCACCGAGCCCCAGAGACCCAGATGGTTCACTGTCTGAGGCCAGATCCTCCATTTCAATTTCCATTGCCGGGAGCTGGAGGAGCGAGAGTCGGGCTGCAGACACCATCAGCAGCCAAACCGATGTAGACTGGTCCCAAGAATGGGAGTCCTTCACCACCACAGAGACTCCTCGCAGCTATACTGAAGACAGTGACGAAGCCTGGTCCCTGCATTGTCAGGCCTTCACCTCCACCGACGGGAACTCGGAAAGTTACACATATGAATCCGCTAGTCTGGCAAGTGAGACATCCACAGAATGGGAGACAGCGAGTGAAGGATCTGCAGATGGAGTTGTGAAAGGCGAGAGTCCAGCTCTATCCGATTCAGAGAGTGGAGCCAGCATATATGAGACTCCAGTAGCTGAGGTGGTGGAGGTGAGCAACATCTGAGAGACTCCAGGGGGCAGAGATGAGCATCATCTGACACTCCAGGGGGCAGAAGTTGGCTTCATTTGTGACTCCAGGGGGCAGAGGTCGGCATCATCTGTGACTCCAGGGGGCAGAGGTCGGCATCATCTGTGACTCCAGGGGCAGAGGTCGGCATCATCTGTGACTCCAGGGGGCAGAGGTCGGCATCATCTGTGACTCCAGGGGGCAGAGGTCGGATACACCGGAGACTCCAGGGGCAGAGGTCGGATACACCGGAGACTCCAGGGGGCAGAGGTCGGATACACCGGAGACTCCAGGGGGCAGAGGTCGGATACACCGGAGACTCCAGGGGGCAGAGGTCGGATACACCGGAGACTCCGGGGGCAGAGGTCAGCAACACCTGGGGCTCCAGGGGCAGAGGTCAGCAACAACTGAGACTCCAGGGGACAGAAGTCAGCAGATGGAGGAATCCAGGCCAACGTGGAGAGCCTGGTTGGTGAAATGTGGGGCTGGACTGGAACCACCCACTATATAAAAACGTGACTTTTAAAATGTATATTGAAAACTGAAAGGTGAACCAATAAAAATTAAAAAATAAATGTATAACCTATGTGTCTTTTCTTCAATCTCGCACCATACCATTTGTTACCTATTGCTGTCTTGTATTGAAATATCCATACATCTATTCCATATTATTATGTCACATCCAAATTAGGGGAGGGGGGGTCAAACGATTAACGGTTCTGCTGATAAATAAAAAGAAAACAAATATCGGCTTAATTATTTATCAGTATTAGTGTTCAATTCGATATTACTGATACTTATATTCCTCATTTCTTACGTGCCGCTCCCCATCACTGCGAGGCACAGGAGGTATTCCGTTTCCTAGTGGAGCAGAAGCCGTCCAATGAGGAGCTGCACCTCCCACCACATGGGGCATTGTGTCATCACCCACCCCTCCCGAGGAAACCCCGCATGCAGAGCTCTGGGAGAGAGTGAGGAGAGACACTGAGAATGTAAATTTAAAGATTTCTGAGTATCAGCTGATCTTTAAACCTACATTATTTTAGTGGATTTTTAATTTTAACCCCCTCCTTGCTATTCTTTATAGATTTGTGTGCGGGGGGGGGGGTCTGCGCACACAGTCGGGGCCATTTGTTTCACCTGCGGGTTCAGGCTCTGGTTTATCGGGACGGCACATGTAGGGTTATGCGTTTATGTTTCAAAATATAAAGTCTACAGAATATCGGTGATTGTTATTGGCCGTAAATGTGACCGATTATCGTTATCAGAAAAATGATCTTGGTCTATCCCTAATCCATGTATCACCTCTACAGCAGGAACAATTTGACTCGCTGTTCATCACTATAGTTTATTCAGGACACATTGTCCAAAGGAGGTTGATACAATTTGCACATATTAGCAGGAAAAGAGCACAAAATCTGAAAAACGAGCTTTATATGAATTTAGGAAGCAAAATAGCATAGTGACGAACCCTTTAGATAAAAAATGTGTCCATTAAACCTCAGTGGTGTTGAGAGGTATCACCCTTTATCCTAACCCTACAGAGAAATACTTGGTAGAACAACATCATATTTTAGTTTGAGGAGAAACTCAGGGTTTAATTTCCGAGGAAATTCAAAAATACTTGTTCCCACAGAGACCAACAACTCCCACCTTCTATGGTCAACCAAAAATTCATAAAAACTTACAGAATCCACCAGGACGCCCGATAATCGAGTAATAACTAGATGACAGAAAGAATGAGCCGATATGTCGATCATTTCCTGCATCCCCTAAACAGAAAAAATGCCACCATATACCCAGGGCCGGATTAACATAGGGGCAGATGGAGCAGCAGCTCCAGGCCCATGCCCCAGAATAGGCCCACAGAAAGGATAAATTTGTCTGCATTGATGGCATTTGGACCACTATATCTCCACCGCCATAGCAGCTACAGGGTCATATTAGGTATCACTGTAAAGGTCAGAGCATGATCTTTCCAATGATACCAAACAGGACCAGGTTTTATTTAACAATAAAAATAAAATAATATAATAAATATTTCTTTATTTTTCTTTCTAACACAGCAATATTTTTCAATTATAAAGGGAACAATGATGCTGCAGTAACTCACCATCTCATTTTTCATGTCACTAACAAGTGTGGAGGTGATGGTACAATCCATTATTGCGAATTGTTACATCAAGAACCTAAACCGCCACACTGCAGTGAAGTGCACTGGGGGGGGGGGCTTTGGAACCATGCACCACTAATCTTTACACCTTGCAATGTCAACTGAGGTGTAACAGGACAGAGTCTAGCCAAACATGACAATGTAAAATCTAAAAGAAAAAGAAAAAAAAAAAACTTTTTATTTATTTTTTGTTAAAATTGTATATTTTCTCAGAAAAATGCAGTTACATGTTCCCATTTAATTTTTTTTAACAAGAATTCCCTATAGAATATATAACCAGAGGTTTGAATGATAAAATATGAAAACATAAATTTACACGCTGTGATGATTGAAATATGAATGGAAATTTACTCCTACAGTATCTGCCTGGTTAGATATACATATATATGCAAAATTCAATAGCCTAAAATATGTTGTCATTTCACTAAATTCCAAAAAAAAGCCCACCAAAATATTCAGCTCCAGGCCCATAGAGATCTTAATCCTCCGGCCCTGCATATACCCGAGACACGCAACATGCTCTTTTACATCCTGAAGGCTGCGAAGTTCCACCAAGCACATGATCAGCCAGTTTTGATGTGGCGTTCTTTCCAAAACCAAAAGAGCGCCCTGCTGGGGAAAAGGGTTTTCGAAACGCTGAGGTTTAAAGTTTCAGCAGATGTTTCCTCTGAAGTGAATGCCATGTGGTCCTTGAATGGGATTGGTTGGCACGTCTGGCTCCTGGATGGTGATTGGCTGGAGTTTCAAAACCAGGCTTCCCCTGGTGTCACGGAACACAGGGGACACTAGGGATAGGCTTAGTGCATTTTGATTATGTTCTGATGGGGGAAATCACAAACAACCACTTTCAACATAAAAACATAAACAGACCAATAGCTTAAATGAGGGGAATAGCGGAGGAGCGAGGTTTTACTACAGTCCACAGTCTCTGCGCACGGGGTTCCGTGACAGTCCGTTTTACCGGGATAATCTTATGATTATCCGCATTTCAGACTTTAACCGTAACATATACACACGTATTCTGTGACTCTCGTCTGTAACATTTTTAAGAATGTAAGAATAAATCTACCATCTTATCGGCTGGTTCAGCTGCGAAAAACGAAAAAATGTTCACAAAATCATACAATGGAAAACGCTGTAATTAACCCTTGTATAGCCGGACCGCTTGTGTTATGCACCCAGAGGAATATTAGTAACATTGACAATTAATCATCAATGGACAGAACTGAGCACAGAAAGTGTAAATGTATCGAGCGCGGCTTTATTTGTAACAGTCGTGTCATTTCAGTGAGGTCGCATCTTTGAGCTACTTGGTTTTTCTGTGAATAAAGAGACGCTGGGACATAACTTTTATATGTGAATAAAGATAGGAGCGAGAGAGGACAAAAAAAATGCAGCAGTAGTGAGGTCATAAGACTTTGCGATGCAACAGCCTACCTGGTCACCTAGGTGATGGAATATGGTTATAGTGATGTCAGAGGCCTTGTGAGATCTGGAATGTTGGTGTGACAGCTCTCCCTCACTCGCGACTCAGGAAGTTTAGAGGAGAGAGCGAGAGAGAACCAAATCTTGGAAATCTACCGAATTGGACAAAAATGATGAGAAAAACCCGATACCGACGCCACCAAAGGGAGGTGGAAGACAACAACGTATTAAACAAATCTGTGGACACACCAGCTCCCAGTAGCCCTGCGGTCCGGAGTCAATTCATGGACCGTGTAAGGAACATCTTGAGACGTGGATACAGAGGAATGAGGCGTTGTTTAACAAGCTGCTGGACCTGTGACATCGAGGACAGAGAGCGCTCACCGAGCCCCAGAGACCCAGATGGTTCACTGTCTGAGGCCAGATCCTCCATTTCAATTTCCATTGCCGGGAGCTGGAGGAGCGAGAGTCGGGCTGCAGACACCATCAGCAGCCAAACCGATGTAGACTGGTCCCAAGAATGGGAGTCCTTCACCACCACAGAGACTCCTCGCAGCTATACTGAAGACAGTGACGAAGCCTGGTCCCTGCATTGTCAGGCCTTCACCTCCACCGACGGGAACTCGGAAAGTTACACATATGAATCCGCTAGTCTGGCAAGTGAGACATCCACAGAATGGGAGACAGCGAGTGAAGGATCTGCAGATGGAGTTGTGAAAGGCGAGAGTCCAGCTCTATCCGATTCAGAGAGTGGAGCCAGCATATATGAGACTCCAGTAGCTGAGGTGGTGGAGGTGAGCAACATCTGAGAGACTCCAGGGGGCAGAGATGAGCATCATCTGACACTCCAGGGGGCAGAAGTTGGCTTCATTTGTGACTCCAGGGGGCAGAGGTCGGCTTCATCTGTGACTCCAGGGGGCAGAGGTCGGCATCATCTGTGACTCCAGGGGGCAGAGGTCGGCATCATCTGTGACTCCAGGGGGCAGAGGTCGGCATCATCTGTGACTCCAGGGGGCAGAGGTCGGATACACCGGAGACTCCAGGGGGCAGAGGTCGGATACACCGGAGACTCCAGGGGGCAGAGGTCGGATACACCGGAGACTCCAGGGGGCAGAGGTCGGATACACCGGAGACTCCAGGGGGCAGAGGTCAGCAACACCTGGGGCTCCAGGGGGCAGAGGTCAGCAACAACTGAGACTCCAGGGGACAGAAGTCAGCAGATGGAGGAATCCAGGCCACCGTGGAGAGCCTGGTTGGTGAAATGTGGGGCTGGACTGGAACCACCCACTAAATAAAACATGACTTTTAAAATGTATATTGAAAACTGAAAGGTGAACCAATAAAAATTAAAAAATAAATGTATAACCTATGTGTCTTTTCTTCAATCTCGCACCATACCATTTGTTACCTATTGCTGTCTTGTATTGAAATATCCATACATCTATTCCATATTATTATGTCACATCCAAATTAGGGGAGGGGGGGGTCAAACGATTAACGGTTCTGCTGATAAATAAAAAGAAAACAAATATCGGCTTAATTATTTATCAGTATTAGTGTTCAATTCGATATTACTGATACTTATATTCCTCATTTCTTACGTGCCGCTCCCCGTCACTGCGAGGCACAGGAGGTATTCCGTTTCCTAGTGGAGCAGAAGCCGTCCAATGAGGAGCTGCACCTCCCACCACATGGGGCATTGTGTCATCACCCACCCCTCCCGAGGAAACCCCGCATGCAGAGCTCTGGGAGAGAGTGAGGAGAGACACTGAGAATGTAAATTTAAAGATTTCTGAGTATCAGCTGATCTTTAAACCTACATTATTTTAGTGGATTTTTAATTTTAACCCCCTCCTTGCTATTCTTTATAGATTTGTGTGCGGGGGGGGGGGTCTGCGCACACAGTCGGGGCCATTTGTTTCACCTGCGGGTTCAGGCCTCTGGTTTATCGGGACGGCACATGTAGGGTTATGCGTTTATGTTTCAAAATATAAAGTCTACAGAATATCGGTGATTGTTATTGGCCGTAAATGTGACCGATTATCGTTATCAGAAAAATGATCTTGGTCTATCCCTATTCCATGTATCACCTCTACAGCAGGAACAATTTGACTCGCTGTTCATCACTATAGTTTATTCAGGACACATTGTCCAAAGGAGGTTGATACAATTTGCACATATTAGCAGGAAAAGAGCACAAAATCTGAAAAACGAGCTTTATATGAATTTAGGAAGCAAAATAGCATAGTGACGAACCCTTTAGATAAAAAATGTGTCCATTAAACCTCAGTGGTGTTGAGAGGTATCACCTTTATTCCTCTAACCCTACAGAGAAATACTTGGTAGAACAACATCATATTTTAGTTTGAGGAGAAACTCAGGGTTTAATTTCCGAGGAAATTCAAAAATACTTGTTCCCACAGAGACCAACAACTCCCACCTTCTATGGTCAACCAAAAATTCATAAAAACTTACAGAATCCACCAGGACGCCCGATAATCGAGTAATAACTAGATGACAGAAAGAATGAGCCGATATGTCGATCATTTCCTGCATCCCCTAAACAGAAAAAATGCCACCATATACCCAGGGCCGGATTAACATAGGGGCAGATGGAGCAGCAGCTCCAGGCCCATGCCCCAGAATAGGCCCACAGAAAGGATAAATTTGTCTGCATTGATGGCATTTGGACCACTATATCTCCACCGCCATAGCAGCTACAGGGTCATATTAGGTATCACTGTAAAGGTCAGAGCATGATCTTTCCAATGATACCAAACAGGACCAGGTTTTATTTAACAATAAAAATAAAATAATATAATAAATATTTCTTTATTTTTCTTTCTAACACAGCAATATTTTTCAATTATAAAGGGAACAATGATGCTGCAGTAACTCACCATCTCATTTTTCATGTCACTAACAAGTGTGGAGGTGATGGTACAATCCATTATTGCGAATTGTTACATCAAGAACCTAAACCGCCACACTGCAGTGAAGTGCACTGGGGGGGGCTTTGGAACCGTGCACCACTAATCTTTACACCTTGCAATGTCAACTGAGGTGTAACAGGACAGAGTCTAGCCAAACATGACAATGTAAAATCTAAAAGAAAAGGAAAACAAAAAACTTTTTTATTATTTTTTGTTAAAATTGTATATTTTTTCTCAGAAAAATGCAGTTACATGTTCCCATTTAATTTTTTTTAAAAAGAATTCCCTATAGAATATATAACCAGAGGTTTGAATGATAAAATATGAAAAAATAAATTTACCCGCTGTGATGATTTAAATATGAATGGAAATTTACTCCTACAGTATCTGCCTGGTTAGATATACATATATATGCAAAATTCAATAGCCTAAAATATGTTGTCATTTCACTAAATTCCAAAAAAAAGCCCACCAAAATATTCAGCTCCAGGCCCATAGAGATCTTAATCCGGCCCTGGTCCTCTGCGTACTCTCCACCGTTCCAGTCAGATCTCATTTGCAGAAGATCGCGTCTGTTTCCATTCAGTTCTATGAACTCCCCTGAGCTGATAACACCGCGTCACTTAGCGCAGCTGGAGGCATCACTTAAAACCTCAAAGGAATTACGACTGGAGCTGCTGAGAAAGGGGCTGTTTGGTTATACGGGTGTTAAATCACAGACACTAATGGGAAATGGCAGACTCACAGGTTTTCCATTAGTGTCTGTCATTTAACCCCTTAAGGACCGAGGACGTACCATGTACGTCATTGCAGCGGGTCTCTCTTAGACCCGCTGACGTACATGGTACGTCCTGCCGTTTTTTGAGCGCTGGAAGCGATCGGATCGCTTCCAGCAGCTCAAACGCCATTGCAGGCTGCCTGGGAGTCCAGGCAGCCGTGCAATGGCGTTTAGAAGTGCCGGGGCACCATGTGATCGCTCCCCGGGAGCGATCAACATCCGGTTTCACCGGAGAGGTGCCCGGCACTTCTAGAGAGCGCTGGAAGCGATCAGATCGCTTCCAGCTGCTCTGAGTATATTACAAGGATGCCTCGACATCGAGGCATCCTTGCAATATGCTTACCTGCCGCCGGTCCGTCCGTGATCGCTCCCCCCGAGCGATCACTTCCGGTAGCGGCAGGAAGTACTGAGTGCCACGAGGTATCGTGGCACTCAGTACAAAAACGATCACATCAGTGATCAGGTGCTCTGCTGGGTGCCTCGAGGGATCAAGGCACCTAGCAGAGTAAAAAAAAGTGTAAAAAAAAGTGAAAAAAAAGTGAAAAAAAAGTGAAAAAAAAAGTAAAATAAAAATAAAAATAAATAAAATAAACTTACGGTTAGGGGTAGGGTTAGGGTTAGGGGTAGGGGTAGGGTTAGGGTTAGGGGTAGGGTTAGGGTTAGGGGTAGGGTTAGGGGTAGGGTTAGGGTTAGGGGTAGGGTTAGGGTTAGGGGTAGGTTAGGGGTAGGGTTAGGGGTAGGGGTAGGGGTAGGGTTAGGGGTAGGGTTAGGGGTAGGGTTAGGGTTCTAAGGGCAGGGTCATCTTGGGCTGAGTGGGATGTTCCTAGCCTGCCTCATCAGAGAGGCAGGCTAGCAACATCCAATCAGAAGTTAGAAAAAATCAAAATAAAATTTCTAATTTGTCAGGTCAGGTCAATATTTTGTAAATATTGGCTCTGACCTCTGTGATTCTCCCTCCCTCTCCTCACTTGTGTTTTGGTGAGCGAGAGAGAGAGATCAGATTTGACAGGTTAGAGATTTTAGTGAGATTTAGTGAGATTAGAAAAATTGAGGCAGATTTAGAGAGATTTTAGGGAGATTTAGAAGAATTGAGGCAGGTTTAGAGGGATTTAGAGAGATTTAGGTGTTTATTTGTATTTTCTTGTGAAACCCAACGGTTCTTCTAAGAACCAACAATCCGCTTATATATATATAATAATTATAAAATTTTATAATCTATTATATATAATGTCTGAGAGGGTGTACAGCGCCGAGGCGGCATATGCCATCCTGGCGTCAGAATCTGAGGCATCTGCGTCAGACTCAGACCCTCATTTCGACCCCGCTAACTGCTCAGAGACGTCGCTAGATACATTATCTACGCTGGCTGATGTATCTAGTGATGTTTCTGATGCAGATCCTGGGTCACCACCTGCCAGCAGGAGACGCACAGCTCCAGCTGAGGAGTGGGTAGTGCCTCATCGCCAGAGGCCAGATATCCCTCCTTTCACAGCAAATCCTGGCATCAATATTGATGTTGCAGGATTTACCGCCACACAGTTTTTGCAGGTGTTTATGGGGGATGATTTGTTGGGCCACGTCGTGGCCCAATCAAATCTGTATGCCCATCAGCATTGTGCTGCGAAGCCAGACTCCTACTTGGCAAGGCAGCAATGGACCCCGCTAGATGTGCCAGAATTTCTGAAATTCTGGGCACTTACTATGCTGAGGGCATCATAAAGAAGCCCTCAATTCGCTCCTACTGGAGCAGTAGCCCCATCTGCTCTACCCCCATTTACCCCCAATCAATGTCACGTAGAAGGTATGAAAACATTTTGCGTTTCATGCACTTCAGTGACAACAGCCTGTGCCCCCCTAGAGAGCATCCCCAGTTTGACAGGCACCAGACTTTTACATTTTATTCGTACATTTTTATGTTCTACAATTGGTGCTGTATTTTGCCAAAATCTTTGCACACCTATGCATGGGGGGCATGGGTGTACTCAGGAGATCTTGCAGAAAACAACCTGGAGAGTTTTCATGCAGTAACAAACAACAGTGTCTCCTAAATCACAGTCCAAAACTACTGTGGGCGTAAAAATCTGAAAATTGAAAAATTACCGCCACACACCTTCTCAAATGTTTTGGGCTAAAACCGTTGCATCCATGGCATCAAAGCACTCCATATGCAATACCTTGGGGTGTCAACATAACAAATATAAACAATTTTCTGGCAATAATTCAAACTGGGGTATGCGGTAGACCCAAAACCAAAGATAGGCCTAGCTGAAGAAATAATCTCAATTTCAACTCTAATGACAAAGTCATAAAAATTGTATTTGAACCTTCCCAAAATCCTGGCAAACCTATGCATGGGGGGCATGGGTGTACTCAGGAGACCTTGCAGAAAACAACCTGGAGAGTTTTCATGCAGTAACAAACAACAGTGTCTCCTAAATCACAGTCCAAAACTACTGTGGGCGTAAAAATCTGAAAATTGAAAAATTACCGCCACACACCTTCTCAAATGTTTTGGGCTAAAACCGTTGCATCCATGGCATCAAAGCACTCCATATGCAATACCTTGGGGTGTCAACATAACAAATATAAACAATTTTCTGGCAATAATTCAAACTGGGGTATGCGGTAGACCCAAAACCAAAGATAGGCCTAGCTGAAGAAATAATCTCAATTTCAACTCCAATGACAAAGTCATAAAAATTGTATTTGAACCTTCCCAAAATCCTGGCAAACCTATGCATGGGGGGCATGGGTGTACTCAGGAGACCTTGCAGAAAACAACCTGGAGAGTTTTCATGCAGTAACAAACAACAGTGTCTCCTAAATCACAGTCCAAAACTGATGTGGGTGTGAAAATGAAAAATGACCACCAAACTGTATCCAATTTGTTTGGAGCAAACGGATGCATCCATAGCATAAAAACACTCCATTTACAATACTTTGGGGTGTTAGCTTACCAAATGTATGCACGTTCATAAAACTGGGGTATGTAAAAAGGCCCCTAAAAAGAAGATAAGCAAAGAAGATACTGTATGTCAAATTAGAAAATTGACAAGCACATGTCAAAGATTGGCGTAGCACCCCAAAAACAACAGAACAAATCTATATATGGGTGGTATCAATTTACTCAGAAGATGTTGCTGAACATATTTTGGGGTGTTTTTTGGCAGTAACCCATAACTGGATTTGACAATTCATGCCTAAAGTACAATGTGTGTGAAAAAATAACACAAAAAGTGACTACCTGAAAGTTTGACATTGAGCTAGTGCATGGAAAGTGTTAAAATACAACTCTTTGAAGCACCCCAGGGTGTGCCCTTTCTAAAAATATATGGTTTGATGGGGGTAAATTACTTTGGCCGGCTTCAAAAATGTCCCAAATAGGACATGGGTGCATGATGACGAAATGTGAAAATTCCAAGTTGGAAAACTGAAATGCGCACCCCCCAAATAAGGCCTATTAGCCCCCAAATGACCCGACATACCTATACTTGGGTGGTATCAATTTACTCAGAAGATGTTGCTGAACATATTTTGGGGTGTTTTTTGGCAGTAACCCATAACTGGATTTGACAATTCATGCCTAAAGTACAATGTGTGTGAAAAAATAACCCAAAAAGTGACTACCTGAAAGTTTGACATTGAGCTAGTGCATGGAAAGTGTTAAAATACAACTCTTTGAAGCACCCCAGGGTGTGCCCTTTCTAAAAATATATGGTTTGATGGGGGTAAATTACTTTGGCCGGCTTCAAAAATGTCCCAAATAGGACATGGGTGCATGATGACGAAATGTGAAAATTCCAAGTTGGAAAACTGAAATGCGCACCCCCCAAATAAGGCCTATTAGCCCCCAAATGACCCGACATACCTATACATGGGTGGTATCAATTTACTCAGAAGATGTTGCTGAACATATTTTGGGGTGTTTTTTGGCAGTAACCCATAACTGGATTTGACAATTCATGCCTAAAGTACAATGTGTGTGAAAAAATAACACAAAAAGTGACTACCTGAAAGTTTGACATAGAGCTAGTGCATGGAAAGTGTTAAAATACAACTCTTTGAAGCACCCTAGGGTGTGCCCTTTCTAAAAATATATGGTTTGATGGGGGTAAATTACTTTGGCCGGCTTCAAAAATGTCCCAAATAGGACATGGGTGCATGATGACGAAATGTGAAAATTCCAAGTTGGAAAACTGAAATGCGCACCCCCCAAATAAGGCCTATTAGCCGCCAAATGACCCGACATACCTATACATGGGTGGTATCACTTTACTCAGAAGATGTTGCTGAACATATTTTGGGGTGTTTTTTGGCAGTAACCCATAACTGGATTTGACAATTCATGCCTAAAGTACAATGTGTGTGAAAAAATAACACAAAAAGTGACTACCTGAAAGTTTGACATAGAGCTAGTGCATGGAAAGTGTTAAAATACAACTCTTTGAAGCACCCTAGGGTGTGCCCTTTCTAAAAATATATGGTTTGATGGGGGTAAATTACTTTGGCCGGCTTCAAAAATGTCCCAAATAGGACATGGGTGCATGATGACGAAATGTGAAAATTCCAAGTTGGAAAACTGAAATGCGCACCCCCCAAATAAGGCCTATTAACCCCCAAATGACCCGACATACCTATACATGGGTGGTATCAATTTACTCAGAAGATATTGCTGAACATATTTTGGGGTGTTTTTTGGCAGTAACCCATAACTGGATTTGACAATTCATGCCTAAAGTACAATGTGTGTGAAAAAATAACACAAAAAGTGACTACCTGAAAGTTTGACATAGAGCTAGTGCATGGAAAGTGTTAAAATACAACTCTTTGAAGCACCCCAGGGTGTGCCCTTTCTAAAAATATATGGTTTGATGGGGGTAAATTACTTTGGCCGGCTTCAAAAATGTCCCAAATAGGACATGGGTGCATGATGACGAAATGTGAAAATTCCAAGTTGGAAAACTGAAATGCGCACCCCCCAAATAAGGCCTATTAGCCCCCAAATGACCCGACATACCTATACATGGGTGGTATCACTTTACTCAGAAGATGTTGCTGAACATATTTTGGGGTGTTTTTTGGCAGTAACCCATAACTGGATTTGACAATTCATGCCTAAAGTACAATGTGTGTGAAAAAATAACACAAAAAGTGACTACCTGAAAGTTTGACATAGAGCTAGTGCATGGAAAGTGTTAAAATACAACTCTTTGAAGCACCCTAGGGTGTGCCCTTTCTAAAAATATATGGTTTGATGGGGGTAAATTACTTTGGCCGGCTTCAAAAATGTCCCAAATAGGACATGGGTGCATGATGACGAAATGTGAAAATTCCAAGTTGGAAAACTGAAATGCGCACCCCCCAAATAAGGCCTTTTAGCCCCCAAATGACCCGACATACCTATACATGGGTGGTATCAATTTACTCAGAAGATGTTGCTGAACATATTTTGGGGTGCTTTTTGGCAGTAAACCTTAAAGTTCACAGTACATGTATTCTTAAATTGCGTTCAAAAAAAAAATATCACCAATTTTTTTTTTTTTTCTCAAACTTTGGCATAGATTTGTGGTAAAATGGTTTGCATGGAAAGAGTCAAAATACCCCAAGTTTAATACCTTGATTTGTGTACTTTAAAAAAATATGTATATGTGGAGGGTTATTCAGGAATTAGTGACAGATATCAGTGTTACAATGTCACTATCACTAGTTTTGAAAATAAACTCTTTGGAAATGGCAAAGTGCTACTTGCACTTATTGTTGCATAAAATAAGGAAAAAAGCGAGAAATATGTAAACATTGGGTATTGCTAAACTCAGTACTAAATTTAGAAACTACTAAGGAATTAATTTTTTTGACGGTTGTTGATACATAAGAAATTTTGGGGGTCAAAGTTCGAAAAAGTGGTGTTTTTTCAATTTTTGTGTCATATTTCACAATATTTTTTATAGTAAATTATATGAAATGATGAAAAAAATGGTATCTTTATAAAGTCCATTTAGTGACGAGAAAAACAGTGTAAAATATGTGTGGGTTACATAAACGAGTAAGAGGAAAATTTGACGTAAACACTAAGAGCGCAGAAACGTAAAAACAGCAGCGGTCACGAACGGACGGATTCGTGTAAAACCGCCCGGTCACTAAGGGGTTAACAGCAACATTGGAATAGGGCCGCACGTCTCACTTCACCCATTCATTAATCAGTTACTTTGTTCATACGGTGGTTCAGACATTTGTGATTTGGGAAAACAATTCTACATATTATTATAAAAAAAGAAAAGAAAAAAGCGCAGAAATTTAAAGGGACATTATCATAAGCTGTAATTAGATTACTTCTGCATTGCAAACAATGCCACATAACAAAATGCATGCTGCTGCTGTGCTTTTTCTTTGTTTGAAGTAATTGCATGTAAAAAGAAAAAAGAAAATTATTTTTTTTATCTTTTGTTTCCATTTTGTGGATTTTTTCCCCAAGATGCAACATTTATCAAATCTGTTAAAAGTTTTACTTTGTGGCTGTGCTTTTTCTTATACATTATTTAACAGTTAATGAGGTGAAGAAGCAAATGTTTAGGTAAGGGGCAGGGGGTGTATTGTGTTCTCCAGGCTAAGTGAGATAAGAGATGACAGATGAATGAGATATGACAGGGAGCTTGAAAGACTGGTGGTGGTGTCCTTTGAATACTTCCCACACAATGCAATGATTTGAGTCAGTGATCGACCCATAGACTCCATTCTATGGTCAAAGCCACACAGTGAGGAGCAAGTGATGGAAAGCTACGGTAAGGGGGGGCAGTTTACAACACAAAATATTACACAATGGATGCGCCCAGTGACACATATAGAGTAAAATATTTTATTAACTAGACAAACAAGAGAAAAACAAAGCACATGTAAGATATCAGCAACATGAAATAAACACAATAAGGACATTTCATTTTTTGGTTGTACTGGCCCTTTAATACCTATAAATGCATTTTCTATATTTTATGGGGAATCTAGACATTACTTCTTAATTCTTGCCTCTGCTCATACCTTTCTGTTTATGACTTTACAAGGCATTTTGCTTTGAATCTTTAATTAAAAACAACAATTCTCCCTTTACATGATCACTCGCCGCTTTTATATTTATATTATGTATTTGTGGTCAAACTACATTCCCATAACACATAAGATATATTTTTATTTCATTTATATAATTGTGTGATTTATTTTCTAGGTTTGCGTGACCATAAATTTCTCAGTTTGATATACTGCATATATGCATGGATTTTTTTTTACCAGGATTTACTTCTAGTAAAGTATTTTACTGTAAATTGAAGATTTTTGTGATCTTGCTTTTCTACATTTTTTAATTCTTGCACAATTTAATACTAGATTGTTGTTTCAGATTATGTTGATTTTTTTTTTATTCATTTAACTAATTATCCTGCGACCTAAATAATGTTTTTTTTTGGGTTTTTTACAAATTTTGTATACTTTGTAGATCATTTTCTTATTTTCTATATGCTATAGGTTATTAAATGAACTTAGTAATTAGAAACAGATACAATTATATAACTGATCTACAAACTATAATTAGCCGGTCAACTGTCCACATTTAACCCTGTGAGTGCGTTGCAGTTGTAATAGCGCACGTTATTAATAATGTTTTTATATGAAACCAACATATTCTGCAGCACTCTACAAAATATTTGAATAATGGGGTGAACATTTAGGCTAGGGACAGATGAGCGCATTTTCTGCGGCCACCGTCAAAATGTACGTCGATGCGTGCGCACGCATTTTTTCACGGAATACGCTTAAGTGGTCAGACGACCACAGTCGCACAGTCGCAGGTACTCACCAACGCAATTCTAGGGAAATCCGGCTGTTTGAACGTTATGTAGGCCGCACACTAGCAGCGTCTGACGTCTCCTAATCACGCACACACGCTGCCATGCGGCCGCAGCGCACTCTGTACGTCTGTAGCAGCGGTTTCACGTTCTGAGAAAAATGCGTTCATTTGCCGGTTGCGTGGTGTCGGCGCACTTTTGTACGCACGTACTGCGTATATTGGCCGTCATTGGCCGTTATGTGCTGCTACTGCCGCCGTGATTTAGTGCGCCTGCACGCGCGTTCCGACTGCCCCACTCTGACCCTAGCCTAAACCAGCAGTGATAGCTTAACCTCTACACTACCACGATTGTGTATATGCATGAGCTGTAGCAGACACGACAGCCCGAGATCTTACTAACAGGATCTGAGGCTATGTCGTATCACAGCAAATTAAATTTGTGTGGTGCAAACACATTTTGTTTTATATTTGGGCTCTTGTCGGTGCCCCCAAAGTTTTAGACTTCTGGCATGACGCAACAGTTTATACAAGTGAATATCTGTGTAACACGGAAATATTCACCTGCTGCAGCACAGAGCCCCAGCTGCAGTAGCTCTTAAATGTCCAGCAGATGGCGACGTCTGCCTGTCAGATGGGGCTAGTACAGTAAATCATGCATTAATTATATATTGGAACTAGTAGCACTTGATAGTTAATGAAAAGTGATTTTTCACAAATCCACTGGTTCCTGGTAGTGGATATATAGATAATCACTTGGTTAACAAGGATGACAAAGCACTTTAGGGGACCCTACTGCCAATGGAACCTACAATCCATAAGTAGTTATTATTATTATCATATTTATACAATCAATAATATATTTATTTTGATGTAGGCACATAGAAATCATGTTGGGTGTCTTGCCTAGGGACTCTTGCTGTTGAGGTGCTCTGACCAAATGATCTGTGCTCTCAAACGGCGTAAACAACAGGTGTTTAATTAGTGTTTGGAAATAACATGTGCTTCTAATTAGTCCGGTCTCATGAATTTGAAACATTGTATGCAGACTGGGAGTACTAGGTGTCGTGTGTCGGTCTGTGATGGCGATGTTTCCATACATCCTACAAATCCGCCACTTCACGGGCAGGTTATGGGGACCTCCTAGGCACGATATTTGAAGGAATTTTTCATTTTTATTTTTAACCCTTATTTCATGGAAAATTCACTGTTCCTTTAACCCTTTCACTGCTGAGGCATTTCACCGCTGTGTGCTGAGCTAATTTTTACCGCTTTCGCTCATCATGTTTAAACGCGATTTGAAGCCACATTTTATTATACGACCCAGACATATTATATATCCTTCTTTCTGGCAGACTCGGCAGATTCATAATATATCATTTTTATATGTATATGTCATGTTCTGCCTGTATATTATAACAAAAAATGAAATAAAACTTGAATTTTTAATCATCTGCAGCGTGTAAAGTGTTTTTTTTCACCTTTTATCACATGAACATTTGCGGTTATATTTTCTATGGGGTGCGCTTGTACAAAAATTAGAAATGGGGACTTATTAAATTTTTTGGTGGGAATTATGTGATTTTTAGCAAACGCACACCATAGAAAAAAATCATTATAATTGAAATGTGAACAATATTGCTGCATTAATAAAAATAACACACAAAAAAATACATGTTTTTTTTTTGTTTTTATTTTTTTACTTTATACCTGGTCATGTTGGGTATCATTTGAAAGGCCATGTTCAGGCCTTTCGATTGACACCCTCCATGACCCCCTAGCTGCCACGGTTCTGGTCATGTTTGGTACCATTAGAAAGGCCAGAACATGGCCTTTCCAATGATACCAAACATGACCATAAAAAAATAAAAATAATAATAATAAAAAAAACATGTTTTTTTTAAGACATGAAATGGCTCAGCAGTGATGGGGTTAAAGAGCTAGAGGCACCTTCTGCAGCCCAAAAGCTAACAAAATTCATATGCGTTTGTGCTGCAGATTAGCATATCGAGATATCTCGATATCGGGGCACTAGATGGTGCCTTTGAAACCTGAGATATCTCGATCGGTAGTGAAGGGGTTAACCATTTCACACCCCAAAACGTGTATACAAAGTTTTACACTGAAAAATATTGATCAGCAAACTTTGGCATGCAAACACCATTTTTTAAATGCAATAGAGCTGAAATCTAATTTAGGCCTCACTCCTTTTACCCTGTATAACTGTAAAGAAGATGTAAGGAGAAGCATACATACATTTCATGGCGAGTCTGTCAACACAATGGGCTCTATTACATTCTTCTTCACGCAAAAATGCATGGTAAACGCGTGAATTTTTGCGCGAAGCGTTAAACGTTAATTTACGCGCGTTAACGCTGGTATTACAATCCTTGAGCATTATTTCATCCGTCAAAAAATAACACGCGTAAAAAAGAAGCGCAAAAACGCGTGCGCATTGACGTTGCGCACAAAAATCGGTGTTAGCACAGTTTTTTCACGCGATTCAGCCAATCAGAATTAAGAACCTTAATTGTCTCACGTTAAATTTTTGCGCCTGTCAAAGTCAATCTGCGCATATATGCTGCATCAAAAAAAAAACACGCACAACTTCTCAATTTTATTGTTTGGGTATGTGTAGAATGTGTAACTATACTGTGCTGTATTTTTTTTTTCGTGCTGGTGCATTTGGTTTTCGGCCAGAACGTTCAGATTTGCCATTAATTTAAGCAAGCATGGGATAGGCATAAGGCGATCCTAAACAAAAGATAAATCCAGGTAAAGTATCCATGTAATTGGAAAGACTAGATGGGCCGAAAGGTTCTTATCTGCCGACATTTTTCTATGTTTCTGTTAACACCAGCTTTTCAAAGACATTAAAATTACGCGCACAAGCGCTGTGCGTTAAATTTTGCGCGTAGATTGTAATACCATCCGCGTACCAGCGCACAAACGCATTTGCGCTCACAATGTTAAGTATAGGACGCGCACAGTACATTACGCTCGCGCAGCGTTCGCTCAGGTTCACCCGCGGTAGACGTTAACGCTCATTTTTTGCTCGGAGATTGTAATACGACGTTCAGCACAAAGGGTTTTGTCCCTCGCGTTAATGCGTTTTTGTGCACGCGTTAACGTTTGCGTGAAGAATGTAATAGGGCCCAATGTGTTGTATAAAACTATACATACTATGGAATCAACCGCAGAAGGATAAATGGCTGATTCAACTGCCCAACAGTCTGAACCTGCGTCACTTGCTGTCGGTTTATCATCCAGTTGGCCTGTTTTCCAACTTGAACGCATAAATACAGCCGGTCCAATAGCAGTCTGATTTACATTTGGTGTGGCCTACTCTGTAATGGAACCATCGAGCTAAAACCTTATTGGATTTGAGTGTGGACCCAAGGTAGGGCAGGCTACTAGTACTGTTGTCCATTCACTGCAATCTCATAAGCTTTGAGGGTTATTAACCCCTTAACGCAGCAGGACGTACCATTACGTCCTGCATTAGGCGGGCTTTAACGCTGCAGGACGTAATGTTACGTCCAAGGCGTTTGCAGCTCCCCTCCGGCCATACTCACCTCCTCTGGTCGCTCCCTCGCTGCTCTGACTCCCTCGGAGTCAGATCGGCGTGTTTCAGTCCTCCCGGCGGAGCGCGATGACGTCAGTTTCAGGCGTCCCCCCCGCCAGAGCAGGAGAAGCGCCGGAAGGGGAGGGGCGGGATCCTTTGGATCCCTCTATCTCCCCTTCGCCAGCAACTAGGAGTCTGTGGCCAGCATCACTGGAAAGGTCACAGCCTGACCTTTCCAGCGATGTAGGGGGTTAACCCCTTAGTTGCCAGGTTGCGGTCTGGCACCAATCGGTGCAAGACCGTGGCCTTTTTCCGGTGGGGGTTGCCATCTTGGATGGCAGCCCCACCTCTGGGTCCCCCCCGCGTCAACTGACTCATCGCGCCATGCGCGATGATGTCAGTTAACCAGGGAACCCCCTAGCTGCAAAGGGATTTCCTAAGGAAATCCCATAGAGGAGATAGGGGGGTTCTTTGCAGCTAGGGGTCATGTCTGATATTACTGGAAGGGCCAGAGCATGGCCTTTCCAATGATATCAAACATGACCATGTTATAAGTAAAGTAAAAGTGTAAAAAAATAATTAAAAAAAATTAATTAATAAAAAAATAAAAAGTTATTTTTTTTAATGCAGCACTATTGTTCACATTTCAATTAAAATGTGAACAATGATGCTTCACTAATGATATTTTTTGGGGGGGTTTAGCTAAAATCACACAATTTCTCCCCAAAAAAAATGGGTTCCCCATTCTAACTTTTTTAACATGTCTACCCCATAGCATATCACCGCAAAGGCTCGGATAATAAAATTTAAAAAAAAAAAAAACTTTACACACTGTCGATGATTGAAAGTTTATTGAAAATTCACATTTTTTTTTTTTTTACATTTTTTGTTATAGCATTTTGGCAGGACATGACGTATACATATAATAATGATATATTATTAATCTGCCGAGTCTGCCGGAAAGAACGATATATAATATGTCTGGGTGGTATAATAATACGTGACTTAAAACCGCGTTTAAAAACAGTCAAAATGAGCTCAGCAAACTTCGAAACAGCGCCGAAGTTGTAAGGGGTTAAAAGAGCACCGAAATTTCAGTGAAAGGCTTCAGTGCGATTCAGCTATTTCTGTTCCCCCAACCCTGCGGTGGAGCGCCAAAGACCACCGAACGCCGCCGAACAGGCCGCGGAATGCTGCTGCTGACCTTCGATCAGCCCACCGAATGCCAATGAAGACTACCGAACTGACTGCTGAACGCTGCCGAACTGCAGGCAAAAAGAAAAGTAACTCGGAGCTACTGTTTTTTAAAAGGCGTTTCTTAACAAGAAAAATGCATGAAAATGTGTAGAAATAATAAAAAAGGTCCTATAAAAATAATAAAAAGGTCTACTACAGAATATAAAAAAATGCCATTAAAAAAAGGGGATCAAAAACTTCACCTTAAAAATCCAGAAAAGTACCTAAAAAAATTCTAAGAAAATAATTAAATAAAAAGGTTTTTTGCTGAAACTGAAAAGAATAAACGGTTGAATACAAAAAAAGGTAAAAATGATAATATTTTTTCATTGAATCCTATGGGATATCCAAATATCAGGACATTTCACTGACTCTTTGGTGCTGTTCGGCGTTCACTGGATAGATTAACCATTACTTCTCTATGGGACAATTTCGCTGCTGCCGATGATCACTGAAATGTGGCAATCTGCGGTGAACCGCTCTGTATTTGGCTGGCAGTTTGCCAGCATTTGGTGAATTGACAGCTTTCTGAATAGAAGAACTGCCACAAAGTTGCATAGAACGGGGAAATTTAGCGTTCCGTGCATTTCGGTGTCAAGTTCAACGCGTATTGAATAACCCTTTTTGCTTTTGCTCACTATAGGTAGGCGGGGTCATCCAGACATGGAGCCCTTGGTTGAGGTGCCTAGATGGGTGTCACATATACCCTCCTGACAATGCCTAAAAGGCAGAAACAATTGCTGGGGGTTTGTTGTTCAGAGGTCTTCCTTGGCCTTCCAGTTCCAGCTTCAATTTTTGGGTGACCAGAGGCTGATTTGCATAGGGTATAGTCTTCTCTGTAAAGGCACCATTTCTGAGAAGGTACCTACCATAGGGCAGGCCACTAGTGATGTTGTCTGTTTTTTTTTTAGAAAGGATTTTACCAGGAAGGATACATTGAGATTTCTCTCGCTTTCAAGTATGTCCTGAGTGGCGAGTATGTACCGTTAGGTGTCTTGCCCAAGGACACTTACTGGAGAGGTGCTCTTGCTGGGATCGAACCTGTGTCTCCACGGTTATAGAGCAGTGATGTTAGCTCTACTCCACCCAGCCGGTTCTCAACCAATAGCGCCATGTCTGGATTACCCTGTTTACTTATAGCGGCCAAAAACAAGAATTGCACCGAACGTTGAATTTCACCATACGGTGCAATTTCGTGGTAGTTCGTCTATTCAGAACGCTATCAATTCACTAATTACTGTCAAATTGACAGCAAAATATGGTGCAGTTCACCGCAGATCGTCACATTTCAATGATCTTCGGCGCCAGTGAAATAGTCCCATAGAGAAGTAATGGTGAATCTATTTAGAGAACGCCGAACCGCACCAAATTGTCAGTGAAATGTCCTGATATTTGGATATCCCATAGGATTCAATGAAAAAATATTATCATTGTTAGAATTTTTTTATTCTTTTCAGTTTCAGCGAATATACTTTTTATTTAATTATTTTCTTAGAATTTTTTTGGTACTTTTCTGGATTTTATAGGTGACATTTTTGACCCCCTCCCTTTTTTTAATGGCATGTTGTTGGTCTCGGTAATATCGTGCTCGTTGTATTAAAGTCAAGCGAATGACTGAATATTCTGAGTCTGTTCCTAATGTGAATCTGGAAGGTACTGGTCACAACGTATCAATCTGAATTATTTGTTGAACATGAATTTAAGCCCTTGACGGCTGTAGATGTAAAACAAAACAATTACAGGTCCTAAAGATAGAACACTTGCCGGCGTGGAGCACCGCCGGTGACTCTGGTGGCCATCAGTCATCTCAGAAGCAGACTTGACTTAAGCTGCAAACAAAGGGCTGCTTTTGTTTCCCACTTGGCTATCAACAGAAGAGCCATTCCACGGTTATGTGTCATCACATTAACCGAACAATTAAGCCACCGCCGATGGTTTACCTAAGGTTGAGAACAAACCACAAGCTAGGACAATTTGGACTAATATTTAACCTTTGTTATTATCACACATTATCTATTGATTCTTCGAGTGCCACCGCATTTAATGAAAAGTGATTAATCTTTCGCGTTTATCTATTCAATTTCTATGGTCAAGTGCTCCAATTTGCACTTTTCACCCTAGTTTCCTCTCAAGTGTGTAAACAGTCGTGGGTTTCAAGCAACAAGGCTTGCACGAGGGTTTGCGTCACTGCCCGGTGTTTGCTCAGCGCGAGGATATGCCCGCGGGAGGGCTTCGTGGGCGCCTCTCGTTTAATAGCAGAAAGATGTTGATGTGAAAGCCTTAGTCACTGCGCCGTGATATTATTCATGGAAATTTCTCCCTGTTTACGAGAGAGACGTATGAACCTTTTTTCCGTCGAGCTAAATGAGCTATCATCTTTTAAGGCAGAAATTTCCAAGGTCGCGTGGAGGTTATTTTGTGCCGAGCCGAGAACTCAACACTAATGTAATAAAACGTAATAAATAAATATATATTTGTTATAATAAATAGAGTGCAGAAAGCCAAACTGTTTCGTTGAACAACAAATGATACCCATTTAAAGGGACACGCTACACATTCCTGACCACTTCAATGTCTGAAGGTGGCCAGGCTGTGTGGAGACCCTCCCTTCTTCTTGCCTCCTTTGGGAGGAAACGTGGTGTGAAGCATGGGCACGCACGTCACCAGGCTGCTGGGACTCTGAATTTCCAAGCTGTCGGTCACTGGTGATGTCAGCACACTCTGTCAGACCGCTGGCGATAGCGAGCATCCTGGAAGAGGCAGCCAATGGATCAGCTCTGTGCATGCATGCGCACCTCCGATCCATCCTCATGATCAGGCACTATGGAACTCCCGTACAGAAAATATGTGTGTTCCAAGTGATGCGCAAGGCAAAATAGGATACTATTAGTATAAAATAGGAAAAGAAAAAAATAATTGGCCAGAGTCTGTCATTGGCATCTGCCAGTTATTTAAGGGCAATAATACGAGGGATGTGTTTTAAATAGAGTGTTCCTTTAAATGATCTATTATGAGTCAATTTGTCATTGTAGAGCAGCGCTGTGAACTTCATGGCTTTGCAAATTTTGGCCCCTATTACATTCCTCGTGCATTTTCTTTTGCGCACGCAAATGCGCATTTGCGCGAGGGGCAAAACCCTTTGCACTGAACGTCGTATTACAACGTTCGCGCAAACAATGCGCGTTATCGTTTAACGCGGATGGACCTGCGCGAGCGTGATGAACTGTGCGCGTCCTATACTTAAGATTGTGAGAGCAAATTCATTTGTGCGCTGGTACGCGGATGGTATTACAATCGATGCGCATCTTTTTACGAACGACGTTTGCGCACATAATTTTAACGTCTTTGAAAAGCTGGTGGTAACGGCAAATCGGAACGTTCTGGCCGAAACGAAAAACACCAGCACGGAAAAAAAAATACAGCACAGTATAGTTACACATTCTACACATACCCAAACAATAAAATTGTGAATTTGTGCGTGTTTATTTTATTGCTGCAGCATATATACTCAGATTTATTTTGACAGGCGCAAAAACTTAAGTGAGTCAACTAAGGTACAGTGGCAAGAAAAAGTATGTGAACCCTTTTGGGATTACGTGGAGTTTTGCATGAATTGGTCATAAAATGTGCTCTGATCTTCATCTAAGTCACAACAATTTGAAAAACACAGTCTGCTTAAACTAATACAACACAAACATTATGGCCCCTATTACACGCTTCGCGCAGCGCAATTTTTTTTGCGCACGCAAAAAAACCTTAGCGCGTGCAAATTAACACAGTAGTACGCTCCGAGCGCAGTTTATCAGCCTTCAACTTTTTAAGTGCACAAATCCGACACGCAAATTCGTTCGTAAATGAACGTTGCGTACAGGAATCGGTGGGCAATCAGAATTAAGAACCACCATTTTCTAAAGTTAGGTTGTTGCGCCTGTCAAAGACAATCTGCATATATGTGCTGCAGCAAAATAATTTTTTGCCAAATTATTAATTTTTTATATTTTTTATGTCTGGGTATGTGTAGAATGTGTAACTGTACTGTGCTGTATTTTTTTTTATTGCTGAGTTATTTCGTTTCGGCCACAACTATCATATTTGCAGTTAACACCAAGTTCTCAAAGACGTTACGAAAATTCGCCTAAACGTCGCTCATACGACTTTGTGAGAAGATTGTAATACCATCCGCACTAACGCATTTGTGCTCACAATGTTAAGTATAGGATGCGCGCAGGAACTTGCGCTCGCGCTGGGTTCGCACAGGGTCACTCGCGTTGGACGTTAATGCGCATCGTTTAAGCGAACGTTGTACTACGACGTTCCGCGCAAATGGTTTTGTCCTTGCGCAAAAGCTCATTTACGCGCACGCAAATGCGCTGCGCGAAGCGTGTAATAGGGGCCTATATGTTTTCATGTTTTTATTGAACATAACATGTAAACATTCACAGTGCAGGGTGGAAAACGTATGTGAACCTTTGGACTTAATAACTGGTTGACCCTCCTTTGGCAGCAATAAACGCAAACAAACGTTTCCTGTAGTTGCAGATCAGACCTGCACAACGATCTGGAGTAATTTTGGACCATTCCTCTTCACAAAACTGTTTCAGTGTAGCAATATTCTTGGGATGTCTGGTGTGAATCGCTCTCTTAAGGTCATGCCACAGAATTTCAATCGGGTTGAGGTCAGGACTCTGACTGGGCCACTCCAGAAGGAGTATTTTGTTTTGTTGAAGCCATTCTTTTGTTGCATTACTTGTATGCTTTTGGTCATTGTCCTGTTGCATCACCCATCCTCTGCGCAGGGCCGGATTAACGTAGGGGCGGATGGAGCGGCAGCTCCAGGCCCCTTCCATTAAATAGGCCCACAGCTGCCCAAAGAATAGAGGAGCCATCGGCCGTCCGACAGATCTGCCACGCGCGCACACACACAGCACACACCACCCGTGATGAAGCCGATCCTCTCAAGCGGCCCCACCGTGTTGTAAAATGTGCAGGAGTATTTTGGGGCAGAGCAGCCACTAGGTGTCGCTCATCAGCTGCTCAGTGAGACACGGCTGCTCCTCCCCATCCTCCAGCACCTCTTCCTGTTTCCAGCCATGTGGAAGGAAGGCGACTGGTAAGGAGAGCAGCTGAGCAGCAGCCAGGGAGAAAGGTAAGCTTCCCCAGCTGATGATTCACCCGGGCAGCTTTTTTTTTGTAATTTACCTTCACCCTTATCCCCACCCCGCAGCTCTCCCTCTGAACTCATTCGGAAGGAGGGGGGGGGCAGCATGCAGGGGGGACAATAAAGACACAGACAGGAAGAGGGATCACAGACACAGAGAGAGAGGGGGATGAAAGAGAGAGAGGGGGGGATGAAAGAAAGAGAGAGGAGGTGATGAAAGAGAGAGGAGGTGATGAAAGAGAGAGAGAGGAGGTGAAGAAAGAAAGAGAGAGGAGGTGAAGAAAGAAAGAGGGGATGAAAGAGAGAGGGGATGAAAGAGGGGGTGAATGAGAGGGATGAATGAGAGGGGGATGAATGAGAGAGGGGGATGAATGAGAGAGGGGATGAAAGAGGGGATGAAAGAGAGAGGGGATGAAAGAGAGAGAGGGGATGAAAGAGAGAGAGGGGATGAAAGAGGGGGATGAAAGAGAGAGAGGGGATGAAAGAGGGGGATGAAAGATAGAGAGAGGGGGATGAATGAGAGAGGGGGATGAGAGGAGGGGGAATGAAAGAGAGAAGGAATGAAAGAGAGGGAGAGAGGGGGATGAAAGAGAGGGGTGGAATGAAAGAGGGGGATTGAAAGGGGGGTGAAAGAGGGGGAATGGAAGAGGAGTCACAGAGAGACAGGAGTCACAGGGATGAGAGGAGTACAAAGAGAGTGAGGGATGAGAGGAGTACAGAGAGGATGAGAGGAGTACAGAGAGGGATGAGAGGAGTACAGAGAGGGATGAGAGGAGTACAGAGAGAGGGATGAGAGAGGCGTACAAAAAGAGCGGGGATGAGAGGCGTACAGAGAGAGAGCGAGGTATGATTGAGGAGTACAGAGCGAGAGATGAGAGAGGCGTACAGAGAGAGTGAGGGATGGGATGCGTACAGAGAGCAAGGGATTAGGGAGGAGTACAGAGAGCGAAGGATGAGAGGAGTACAGAGAGAGGATGAGTGGAGTACAAAGAGAGTGAGGGATGAGTGGAGTACAAAGAGAGTGAGGGATGAGTGGAGTACAGAGAGAGCGAGGGATGAGAGGAGTACAGAGCGAGCGAGGGATGAGAGAGGAGTACAGATAGAGCGAGGGATGAGAGGAGTACAGAGAGAGCGAGGATGAGAGGAGTACAGAGAGAGCGAGGGATGAGAGGAGTACAGAGCGAGCGAGGGATGAGAGAGGAGTACAGAGAGAGCGAGGGATGAGAGGAGTACAGAGCGAGCGAGGGATGAGAGAGGAGTACAGAGAGAGCGAGGGATGAGAGAGGAGTACAGAGAGAGCGAGGGATGAGAGAGGAGTACAGAAAGAGGGGTGAGAGGAGTCACATAGAGGGATGAATGAGAGATGAGTCACAGAGGAGTCAGAGAGAGAGACGGACGGAGGAAAGGACTCAAAGATGTGTGACAGGGGTGGGAAAGAGTACACAGAAATGAGAGATACTACTTATACATACAGCACACATTACTGTGAGTTTTATTGCTGTGGAGCTCTGTGATACGCTCATACACTGCACATTACTGTGAGTTTTATTGCTGTGGAGCTCTGTGATACGCTCATACACTGCACATTACTGTGAGTTTTATTGCTGTGGAGCTCTGTGATACGCTCATACACTGCACATTACTGTGATTTATTGCTGTGGAGCTCCGATACGCTCATCTGTGAATATATTATTCATGACTTCTCTATAGGACAATTTCACTGCCACTGAAGATTGTTGAATTTTGACGAATTGCACCGTATTTCGCTGTCAATGAGCCAGTATTTGGCGAACTGACAGTTTAGTAAATAGACGAACTGACACGAAATTGCACCATAGAGTGAAATTCACCGTTCGGTGCAGTTCGGTGGCAAGTTCGGGGCTTAGTGAATAACCCCTTCTGTTAACGCACTCCTACGTCAGTCGAGCAGCCACAAATCCACTCCTAGTTCACTCCAGCCACACACATTCATTAATCTCTATGACGCATAGTCCCCATTCACATCACATTCGGTCACTTTCACTCCTATGAATGATTTTTTTTTCTGCAGCAGATATTTTTATTATTTATGGGACCTTTTTTTATCATTTAAACACATTTTAATGCATTTTTATTGGTTTAAATACAAGAATAGTGTAGTTCCATTTATTGTTTTTGTCTGCAGTCCAGCGGGCTTCAGTGGCGTTCGGCTGTCAGTCCGGCAGCATTTGGCTGGGACCCTGGGTTGTCCATAGTCACTTGCAGTAGACAACCCAGGAAGTCTGCCATCGTACGACCTAGGTTGTCCGTAGTCTGACGACCACGTTGGACGTCAGAATATGGACCCAGTGGACGGTCAGCCTAAGTCATGTTCCGTTGTAGTGCTATAAGTAAATTTTTAAAAAAAGGTGTAAATATCCTTTCAGATAAGCAAAGCAACGCGGATCGATGGTTGCCTAAGTATCTAAAAATAGGCCCACCGAAATCCTCAGCACCAGGCCCATGATACCCTTAATCCGGCCCTGCCTCTGCGGAGCTTCAGTTGGCGGACAGATGGTCTTACGTTTTCCTGCAAAATGTCTTGATAAACTCTGGAATTCATTTTTCCATCAATGACAACAATCCGTCCAGGCCCTGAGGCAGCAAAGCAGCCCCAAACCATGATGCTCCCTCCGCCATGTTTTACAGTGGGGATGAGGTTTTGATGTTGGTGTGCTGTGCCTTTTTTTCTCCACACATAGGGCCATATTACATACTGGTGCTAACTTAACCAGAGAGGTTGTAAACTTAAAGGCCCCTATAACACGCTTCGCGCAGCACATTTGCGTGCGCGCAAATGCGCTTTTGCGCGAGAACAAAACCATTTGCACGGAACGTCGTAGTAAAACTACTATACTTAACATTGTGAGCGCAAATGTGTTAGTGTGGATGGTATTACAATCTTCGCGCAAAGTCGTATGAGCGACGTTTGCGCAAATTTTCGTAACGTCTTTGAAAACTTGGTGTTAACTGCAAATATGATCATTGTGGCCGAAACTAAATAACTCAGCAATAAAAAAAAAAATACAGCACAGTACAGTTACACATTCTACACATACCCAGACTTCAAAAATTTATAACAAATAGAAAGAACAGTGAAGCGCTCTCAGGATAAGTGCAAGGTCATAAACGCTACACAATGAATATGGAGGTTCCCCTAAGAACCTAAGAACAAACAATTAGACAGTCAATGGAGCACCAGTACAAAACTGGAGATACGAGAAAGCACTATACATGTCCTTTGATACTTCTTCCCAATCTTCTCAATAAAGTCACTCTTGAATAAGGCCTCTCTACAAAAGAGAAGATATCATCGCGCAATATAAAGGTTCACCATATGAGGAAGATGAAAAAGTGATGATTATTATTATTATTATTATTATTATTCTTTATTTATAAAGCGCCAGCATATTCCGCAGCGCTGTACAATAAGCACAGTATAGACAGGGTTACAATACATTGAACAACATTTGACAAACAGTACAGGAGGAGATGAGGCCCTATTCCCGTAGGAACTCACAATCTGGGAGGGTTGGGGTTGGAAACAGGAGGAGAGGACTGTAAGGTGAGAGTGATTGATGGTTGCGTCAGTGAGTTGGGTGGTAGGCTTCCCTAAATAGGAACGCTTTAAGGGAGCGTTTGAAGGAAGAGAAGTTAGGGGAAAGTCTGACAGTACGAGGGAGAGCGTTCCAGAGAGTGGGGCTGCGCGTGAGAAATCCTGCAGTCTATCATGGAAGAGGTGATGCGGGGAGAAGCTAGGCGCAGGTCACTGTTTGACCTTAGGGAGCGGGCCGGGGTGTATTGGTGATTAGTGAGGACAGGTAGTGGGGAGCTGAGTTAGTGAGGGTTTTGTAGGTAAGGATAAGGATTTTGAACTTAATTCTGCAGTGGATGGGGAGCCAGTGAAGGGACTCGCAGAGGGGAGCGGCAGAGACAGAGCGGCGGGTGAGGTGAATTAGCCTGGCGGAGGCGTTCAGGATGGATTGTAGGGGGAGAGGCGGGACAGAGGGAGGCCAGATAAGAGATTATTGCAATAGTCGAGTCGGGAGATTACCAGGGCGTGTATGAGTTGTTTTGTGGTGACAGCGGTAAGAAATGGCCGAATTCTGGAAATTTACGCAGTTGGTATCGGCAGGAGGAGGAAAGAGACTTGATGTGGGGGATGAAGGAAAGAGCAGAGTCAAGTGTAACTCCAAGACAGCGAACTTGTTTGATGGGGAGATGGTGATACCCTCCACCGTGATAGAGAAGTCAGGAGGTGGGGAGGCATTGAGGGAGGAATAAGTAGGAGTTCAGTCTTTGACATGTTGATCTTTAGGTGGTGGGAGGCCATCCAGGAGGACATGCCAGATAAACAGTCACTGACTTTTGAAAGGACAGGGGGAGAGAGATCAGGGGTAGAGAGGTAGATCTGAGTGTCATCAGCGTAGAGGTGGTAATTAAAGCCAAAGCTGTTGATGATTTTGCCCAGGGAGGAGGTGTAGATGGAAAAGAGCAGAGGACCAAGGACAGAGCCTTGAGGTACACCAACAGATAGAGGCAATGAGGAGGAGGAGTTACCAGCAAAGGACACACAGAAGGACCTGTTGGATAAATAGGAGTCGACCCAAGCGAGTGCAGTGTCACCGAGACCCAGAGAGTTGAGGGTCTGTAGAAGGAGGGGTGGTCAACAGTGTCAAAAGCAGCCGAGAGGTCAAGCAGGATGAGAATAGAATAGTGGCCGTTTTTTAGCAGTTAGGAGGTCATTGGTGACTTTGGTGAGGGCAGTTTCAGTTGAGTGTAGGGGATGGAAGCCAGATTGCAGGGGGTCAAGTAGGGAATTGGAGGACAGGAAGAGGAGAGGCGGTTGAAGACTAGTTTTTCTAAGAGCTTTGATGTGAAGGGAAGCAGGGATACAGGGCGGTAGTTGATGGAGAGTTGGGATTTAGGGATGGTTTCTTTAGTAAAGGGGTAACTAGCGCGTGTTTGAAGGTGGATGGAAAGGAGCCAGTGGAGAGAGATAGGTTGAAGATGTGTGTGAGAGCAGGGGTGAGGGAGGAGGAGAGGGGAGGAATTAGATGTGAGGGAATGGTATCGAGCGGGCACGTGGTGAGATGTGAGGAGGACAATAAGGCATTGACTTCCTCCTCAGTGGCTGGGAGGAAGCGGCAGAGGGTGGCAGAGGGGACCTCTGGAGTGGAGGTGGCAGATAACTATCTTGTGTTGGGATGTTGCTTCTGATAGTTAGAGTTTTACTGAGGAAGTAGTCTGCCAGGTCTTGAGCGCTGAAGGCAGCTGAGGGGGAGGTGCACGTGGGTAGAGGAGGGTGTTGAAGGTGGACCAGAGCCGTTTAGGGTTGGAGGACAGCGTAGATATAAGAGATGAGAAGAAGGATTGTTTGGCCAAGTGGAGGGCAGAGGTGTATGACCGGAGAATAAACTTGAAGTGAACAAAATCAGCTTCAGAGCGGGATTTCCTCCAGGCACGCTCTGCAGTGCGGGAGCATCTTTGCAGGTAGCGTGTCTGGAGGGTGTGCCAGGGCTGAAGCTGGCGGCGTGGGGCCTTACAGAGTCGAAGAGGAGCAAGTGTGTCTAGAGCAGAGATAAGAGTAGTGTTGTAGTGATTAGTGGCAGCATCAGGGCAGGTGAAGGATGAGGTATGAGGGAGGTGGTGAAGTAGGTTGGAGATTTGATGGGGGTCCACAGCATGTCGATTTCTGCGAGTGTGTGTGCGGGGTGGGGGAGCAGGGTGTTTAGGAAGTCCAGATAGGTTGAAAGAGAGAAGATGGTGGTCAGAGATGGGGAAAGGGCGACAATTGAACTCAGAAATGGAGCAGAGGTTGGAAAAGACAAGGTCAATAGCATTACCATCGCGGTGGGTAGGGAGGATTGTGTGGGTCCAAGGGAGGACGTGAGTGAAAGAAGTTTGGAGGCAGCAGGGGTGGAAGGATCGTCAATGGGAATGTTGAAGTCCCCGAGAATTAGGCATGGAAGATTAGAAGACAGGAAGTGAGAAAGCCAGGTAGCAAAGTGGTCAAAGAACTGGGAGGTTGGTCCCGGTGGGCGGTAGATGACTGCCACCCTGAGAGCCAGAGGAGAGAACAGGCGGATGCAGTGTGTCTCGAAGGAGGAGAAGGAGAGGGATGGGGGTGGAGGGAGATGCTGGTAGGTGCAGGTGGGAGAGAGCAGGATTCCGACCCCGCCACCATTTCTCTCACCCGGTCTGGGGGTATGGCTCAAGTGTAGACCGCCATGTGAGAGAGCAGCAACGGAGGCCGTGTCAGAGGGAGTTAGCCAGGTTTCAGTAAAAATTAGGAGGTGGAAGGAGTTTGAAAGGAAGAGGTTATGGGCGGGTGTGAGTTTGTTGCACACAGAGCGAGAGTTCCAGAGGGCGCAGGAGAAAGAGGACAGGCGCTGAGGGATTATGGGATTGAGGTTGCTGGGCTTGCAGGGAGGGGATTTATGTGTGATGGAGATAGGATGAGAGGGAAGTATTGGATGTGTTGTGGGGCCAGGGTTAGGGGATATGTAACCTGAATAGAGTAACAGCAGGAGGGTGAGAAAGAGAAGGTGGGAATGGGATTTGTGGGAGTGGGAGTGATTGGCAGCACGAGAGATAGAGGGAGACCATGTTCTGAGGAAACAAAGGAGCTCATGCGAGGCCATCATGTGGGACGAGAGGAGGGAGGGAGAGATGCAGATAGTGTAGGGGTCGGTGGTAGAGGGGCAGGAGTTCCATTTAAGGAGAAAGGTAGAAGTAAAGAGTAGAAGCGTGAGAGAAAGCATGATATAGATGTGCATTTACCCAGAGTAAAAAGTGGGCCTTGCAGTTCCTTCCTCCAGTCCCGCAACTCCAGGAATCAACTCTGAACATCCACTTAGGGATGCCACTGAACTCCAGGAATCAACTCTGAACGTCCACTTAGGGATGCCACTGAACTCCAGGAATCAACTCTGAACTGTCACGTTCCCACGTTCCAACCCTGTCTCCCTGCCCTCTGTATTCCTTATGTCTGTGTTTCCATGTGGTTCCCTGTGCTGCTTTCCCTGACATGCAGCTCAGGGGTTAAGTTCATTGCTCGTTGAGCTTCTGCTGGTGATATGGGCTGATTACTTCCCTATATAAAGCCATGGGCCCATATCACCATGCTCTTGCATCCTGGTTCACTTCAGCTACAGATTTGTTCCTGAGAGCTCCCTGTTATTCTATCCTAGTTCTTTCTCAGTGTTTCCCCCTTGCCTGAGTTCTAGGTTTCTGATTGACTTCCTGGTATTGACCCTCTGGCCTGGCTGACGGATTTTCTCTGGTGCTATATCCCCGCTTTGGCTCAAGGTATACGTTTTGGTTTTGACCCCTGGCTTATTTATTGACCACTCTTCTGGACATCCCTAGCTGTTCTGTGCATATTGTATTATATGTTGTGTATCCCTGTAGACCACGGCTTTTGTATATTGAAGTCCTTCCCTGCAAGTTGTTGAGTACACTCCTTCAGGTGTCTGTGTTTTCCCCAGGACTCTGCACGGCTACAAAGGTAACCTTTTTCTATTAGTGCAGATTCGGCCACTCTAAGGACCGATCTATCAGTATAGGGCTCCTTCGGTATTAGCCGTGCAGAGGTCCCCAGTGTCTACTGTGGTTTATTCACATATCCTAGATCATTGTCACGCATCTCTGCATATAGAGGCTTTTCCTCATACCTGGGCCCTACTTGGCGCACGCCGGGTACCGCCGTAGTGGCTGAACGTGACATGAACGTCCACTTAGGGTGCCACTTGGGAATGTCACAAGAGCCAAGGCTCAGTGGAGCCACTCTTAAATGTTATATAGGGCGGACTGATTACTTTTTAACTGCCTGAATGCAAACACCTGAAGCTGGGTGGGCTGTGTCAATAGGGCAGGAGATTCACATGCTAATTAGCAAAGCAAATGGTGGAGAAAAACAAAAATAAAAAAAAAAACAGAAAAAGACCAAGGTAACGTTACAATGTGGGTGCCTGCGAATACTGGGTGATGGGGGTCCTACCAGCAAAAGTATGCAGGGGATCAGTTGAGATGTGGGTGTCTGTGAATAATGGGTGATAATGTCTTACCAGCAAAAGTATGCAGGGGATCAGTTGAGATGTGGGTGTCTGAATAATGGGTGATAATGTCTTACCTGTGGAGAGAGGAGACACAGGAATTAGAGATCGTGATGGTGGATGGCATAGGGGATCTTGGATAAAACTCCAGGAATCAACTCTGAACGTCCACTTAGGGTGCCACTTGGGAATGTCACAAGAGCCAAGGCACAGTGGAGCCACTCTTAAATGTTATATAGGGCGGACTGATTACTTTTTAACTGCCTGAATGCAAACACCTGAAGCTGGATGGGCTGTGTCAATAGGGCAGGAGATTCACATGCTAATTAGCAAAGCAAATGGTGGAGAAAAACAAAAATAAATAAAAAAACAGAAAAAGACCAAGGTAACGTTACAATGTGGGTGCCTGCGAATACTGGGTGATGGGGGTCCTACCAGCAAAAGTATGCAGGGGATCAGTTGAGATGTGGGTGTCTGTGAATAATGGGTGATAATGTCTTACCTGTGGAGAGAGGAGACACAGGAATTAGAGATCGTGATGGTGGATGGCATAGGGGATCTTGGATAAAACTCCAGGAATCAACTCTGAACGTCCACTTAGGGTGCCACTTGGGAATGTCACAAGAGCCAAGATGATTCTACTCATTCTACCAAGAAGATTCTACTCACATATTCATGAGCCTAACCTAGGCTCTTGGATGGATGTCTGATATGGGTCTTCAAAGATATTCAGGTGCCCATGTACCCCCAATGTGGTAGTAGTCTTCAACAGCTTTCCTCTACAGTAAATCACGGAGAGAGAAAACAGTACACTCCCCTAGTGCAATATCGTTAAGGTATAGTACAATAAATTAATTTATATGGTGCACTCACATGTGGGTGAGCCGCATTGGCTCCAAGACTTCGCACAGGAATTTAGAAGGAAATTCCAATAAACCTTCTTTAAAATCACGTACCAAGAAGCAGCACAAATTTTAAATAAATTTATTAATACATTATATATTTGTTATATATATATATATATATATATATATATATTTGGTCTTGTATTAATTTCTTGCATTTTACTATTTTGTATTTCTGTAACCAATCAATGTTCTCGAACCTAGGACATACTTGAAAACGAGAGAAATCTCAATGTATCCTTCCTGGTAAAATCCTTTTATAAATAAATAAAAAAGAAAAAAGAAAATAATTGTTACCAGAATGCGTTTCGCTCCTCAGAGCTTCTTCAGCTTGTATGGATACCAGCTGAAGAAGCTCTGTGGAGCGAAACGCGTTCTGGTAACAATTATTTTCTTTTAATGTATTAATAAATTTATTTTAAATTTCTGCTGCTTCTTGGTACGTGATTTTAAAGAAGGTTTTTTGGAATTTCCTTCTAAATTCCTGTGCGAAGTCTTGGAGCCAATGCGGCTCACCCACATGTGAGTGCACCATATAAATTAATTTATTGTACTATACCTTAACGATATTGCACTAGGGGAGTGTACTGTTTTCTCTCTCCGTGATTTACTGTAGAGGAAAGCTGTTGAAGACTACTACCACATTGGGGGTACATGGGCACCTGAATATCTTTGAAGACTCATATCAGATATCCATCCTAGAGCCTAGGTTAGGCTCATGAATATGTGAGTAGAATCATCACTTTTTCATCTTCCGCATATGGTGAACCTATATATTGCGCGATGATATCTTCTCTTTTGTAGAGAGGCCTTATTCAAGAGTGACTTTATTGAGAAGATTGGGAAGAAGTATCAAAGGACATGTATAGTGCTTTCTCGTATCTCCAGTTTTGTACTGGCGCTCCATTGACTGTCTAATCAAAAATTTATAATTTTGCAATTTTTTTTGCTGCAGCACATACAGTATATGCAGATTGAATTTGACAGCTGCAACAACCTAACTTTAGAAAATGGTGGTTCTTAATTCTGATTGGCTGAATCCCGTGAAAAAACAGTCTGCCCACCGATTCCTGCACACAACGTTCATTTGCGCACGAATTTGCATGTCGGATTTGCGCACGTAAAAAGTTGAAGGCTGAAAAACTGTGCTCAGAGCGTACTACTGCGTTAATTTGAGCGCGCTAAAGTTTTTTGCGTGCACAAAAAAATTGCGCTGCGCGAGCGCATTTGCGCGAAGCATGTAAAAGGGGCCAAAACCTCCATAGGCTATAATGGCTCTGGGAAGTTTACAACAGCTCTGGTTAAGTTAGCACCAACTATGTAATATGGCCCATAGTGTTGTGTGTTTTTTCCAAACAACTCAATTTTGCTTTCATCTGTCCATAGAATATTTTGCCAGTAGTGCTGTGGAACATCCAGGTGCTCTTTTGCAAACTTGAAACGTGCTGCCATATTCTTTTTGGACAGCAATGACTTCCTCCGTGGTGTCCTCCCATGTACTCCATTCTTGTTTAATGTTTACCTTATTGTAGATGTGTCAACAAAAATATTAGCATGTGCCAGAGATTTCTGTAAGTCTTTAGCTGACACTCTAGGATTCTTCTTTACCTCATTAAGCATTCTGCGCTGTGCTCGTGCAGTCATCTTTACAGGACGACCACACCTAGGTAGAGTAGCAACAGTGCTGAACTTTCTCCATTTGTAGACAGGCTGTCTTACCGTGGACACATGAAAATCAAGGCTTTAGGAGATACTTTTGTAACCCTTTCCAGCTTCAGGCAAGTCAACAATTCTTGATCATAGGTCTTTTGAGAGCTCTTTTCTGCGAGGCATGGTTCACATCAGGCAGTGCTTCTTGAAACCAGTAAACCCAAAACTGGTGTGTGTGTTTTTAAAGGGCCGGACAGCTTTCAGCAACACATCCAATAATATCACACTGAATGGACTCAAGGTTGGCTCACTCTGGCTCCAATTAGCTCTTGGAGAAGTCATTAGGCTAGGGGTTCACATACATTTTCCACCCTGCACTGTGAATGTTTACATGTTATGTTCAATAAACACATGAAAACATATAGGGCCATATTACATAGTTGGTGCTAACTTAACCAGAGCTGTTGTAAACTTCCCAGAGCCATTATAGCCTATGGAGGTTTTAAGTTTTCAACAGCTCTGGTTAAGTTAGCACCAACTATGTAATATGGCCCGAGATGTTTGTGTTGTATTATTTTAAGCAGACTGTGTTTTTCAAATGGTTGTGATTTAGATGAAGATCAGATCACATTTTATGACCAATTCATGCAAAACTCCACGTAATCCCAAAGGGTTCACATACTTTTTCTTGCCACTGTAAATTGATGTCAATTAAGGTTCTTCATTCTGATTGGCTGAATCCGGTGAAGAAAACAGTCCGCACACTGATTTACGTGCGCTACGTTACTGCGCGCGCATTTCTCTTCATTTTTACAAACGTTATTTTTGGACGGATGAGAAAATGCGTTCGGATCGTAATACCACCGTTAATTTTCACGCGATAATGCTGGAAGATGCGCGAAAATTTTTTTGCGCTGCACGAACGAAATTGTGCGAAGAATGTAATAGGGGCCTTTTACTTTAACACAGTGATTAGCTTAAGGGAGCATGGCCACAAGGTATCACAGTAATATAATGCCTGAGTGGGATCAGACTGTACTACTGCTATGAACGTTGACAGAGACCGAGTAACACAGAGAGGCAGTTGGAGCAATATATCAAGGCCTACTACTCAATGAGAGGGACCAAGTGGTTCCTATGTACTACATGACCTTGGAAACAATAGGTTAAAGGAAGAGATGGGACAGAGGAACCATTGGGGCTCTATCACCTCCTTCAAGCTAACGTTAGCGCTCACATTAAAACTAGCTTAATGAAGGTCATAGCGCTCCGCACAGAGTTAAAACCTGTTAGCTCGAATTAATTTGTGATTCGTAGTGCAAATTTACTGTGCTTAGCGCTCCCTATACCTAAGATGGGGAGCGTAATGTGAAAGCACAGATTAACTAGCATTGGGATCACTTGGTCCTAACGAAAACGTTACCACCTGCTCAGAGGTTCAAGTAATGGATTCCGCTTCTACAAAATCAGTTAGCTGCAGCTCAAACCCCCCCAAAATCCGATACTCACCTCTTATCCCGCGGCAAGAACAGCGCCCCGATCTGCTGCTTCTGGCAACTGGGAGCTCCCTCCACGATCACTCTGCCGACAAGCAGGATCTTGCGAGAGGCGAGATCCTGCTGGTCATGTGACCTGGCAAGAGAAGCCTCCATGGAGTCCTATGGACTCCATGGAGCAGATGCAGGGGATGACGTTTAGTGCTGCACCCAGCATCTGTGAGCCTAGCGGCCACTATGGGGCAGTCTGCTGGACTCAGCGCCTGCCCCATAATCTGAAGGTGAAACCAGGACGCAAAGGGGAAATTGGCGATTGCTAATTTTTCCCCTTAGCATCCTGATTTTAGCGAGAGGCACACGATAGTGCCCTTGGGATGTGAGAGCTCAGACAGATTTAAGGTGGAAGGAAAAGGGAATAGCTAACTGAAATCTTCAGCTCCAGGTCCGTGAAGTCCTCATGCCTACACTACCAAGATTGAGTATACTCGATATTCAAAACTGGCCCGATATCAAGTATACTCCACGTGGTCTGATTCTGGAGCAACGCAAAATAATTTCCTTTATTACAAACCAAATTTGTGTGCAAATGAAAACCAGAACATGGCTGAGAAAATTCAAAACATTGGACAAGACAATCGGTGAGCTGAAATTATTTGAAAAGCTTTGAAATCTGTTTTTCCTGCACAGAAACATGGAGCCCAAGCTATAATGTAAATGTAGTAGCACGTTTTGGACAGCAGAGGGAGCCCTCTGCCTGTCAAACAGGCCTTACCTACAGTGAACATGTACAGAGGGTCATCTGTGGGTAACGGAGTGTAATTTTCCATAAAATCACAGAGTCCTGGCAGTGGTTTTATGGAAAGTCACTTGGTATTTAATCTCTTCACTACCAAGTCATTTTCCAAAAAAGCCATTATCAGGAACTAGCTTTTTTTAAAAAAAAAATTTAAATAATTTTTAATTAATTATACACTAAGAAATATTTGGGCATATTCCCACTGTATTTCCTTACTGTAATAACATATTTGGCCAGTAGATGGTGCCATCTACTGCCAAATTGAGTTACAGCTGTTACAGTTGCTGCTCGTGTTCCCTGCACCGACTCCTGAATGTCCAATGTCAGGGCATTCTTCAGCTGGTTTTACACAGTTTTAGCTCTTTGGGCATTATGCCCACAGGGTTAAATTTTTGGGGGCACATTCTGCAGCCCAAAAGCAAACAAAATTAATTTGCAGCAAACAAATTTCATTTACTTTTGGGCTGCAGATCGAGATATCTTGATATCGGGCCACCGGATGGTGCATGAGATATCTCGATCTCGGTAGGGAAGGGGTTAAGGGGTTAATTTAACATTAAATAAATTGGCTTACGAATCTACACTTATAGTTTGAGTTTACCTCAAGACACTTTTTTGTCGACACAAAACTGGGAAACCCAGCGACCTGTCCCACACGTCGCCTGCACATAAAGGGTTAAATACCTTATAATAAAAATGTAAATCTGAATCAGTGTAAATATTTATCACAAACTAAAAGCTCTGCATCCAATTATATTCACTGTAATGTAATAAGATGAAGACAGTCAAAAATATCACGAGACATCGAGGAAAGTTAAAACAATGCTATGTTGAGTTGTAGTGGAAATTAATTTAATTTTATAATATTGGAAAATAGAGAACTTTCCTAAAGAAATGTAAAACAGCTTTCAATCACTCAGCTCAAAATAAAGCGGCTCAAAGCTTTGCTACATGTAACCAGTATCATCTCTTGATTTTAGCATTCTGGGCTGAATTCAAGCCAATCGAGTTTTTTTTTGTGCCAGGAAATATGTATTTTTTATCATTTATTGGCAAATCTCGCAGGATACGTCAGCATAGTCATTGTGGTTAATAATTCATAGGGAATATTCACAGTAAAATATTTTCCCAACGTCTTTATAGTATGCCATGTGTTTAATAACGCCGTTCTGCCCACGTGGCTTGATGTAGTGCCGCCTAGATCGGCTGTTATAGAGTGCGGTGTTTGTTATGTTCTGCTTAGTTACCTTTGTTGTTCCTCCAAAAGCAAGTCATGTCTAATACAAGCATTAAAATTCACAAAAGTGCGTGGCAATATTACGAGCTATCCCTGACAGCAGTCCAGTTAAATCAGTTTCCTCAAAGTCTGATGCTGACCATCAGCACGGATAACGAGAGAGCGCATACGTTTCTGATTCCCATTGTAAAAATCACAGATTTATCCTAACTCAGATAAATGATTAAATGTGATCCATCAGTCTCTTTATTTCCTACTCGATCTCACTTGTTATATCAATAGGTTTTATCTATATCTATCATTTTCATTAATCTCATATCTAATTATCTATCTATCTATCTATCTATCTATTTTTCAATATGTCTATCTATCTTCATTAATCTCATATCTATTTGTCTTTCTATCTATCCATATCACTCTATATATCTATCTAGCATATCTATCCATATACAGTGGCAAGAAAAAGTATGTGAACCCTTTGGGATTACGTGGAGTTTTGCATGAATTGGTCATAAAATGTGCTCTGATCTTCATCTAAGTCACAACAATTTGAAAAACACAGTCTGCTTAAAATAATACAACACAAACATTATATGTTTTCATGTGTTTATTGAACATAACATGTAAACATTCACAGTGCAGGGTGGGAAAAGTATGTGAACCCCTAGCCTAATGACTTCTCCAAGAGCAAATTGGAGCCAGGAGTGAGCCAACCTTGAGTTCAATCAGTGTGATATTATTGGATGTGTTGCTGAAAGCTGTCCTGTCCTTTAAAAACACACACCAGTTTTGGGTTTACTGGTTTCAAGAAGCACTGCCTGATGTGAACCATGCCTCGCAGAAAAGAGCTCTCAGAAGACCTACGATCAAGAATTGTTGACTTGCATGTAGCTGGAAAGGGTTACAAAAGTATCTCCAAAAGTCTTGATGTTCATGTGTCCACGGTAAGACAGACTGTCTACAAATGGAGAAAGTTCAGCACTGTTGCTACTCTCCCTAGGTGTGGTCATCCTGTAAAGATGACTGCAAGAGCACAGCGCAGAATTCTTAATGAGGTAAAGAAGAATCCTAGAGTGTCAGCTAAAGACTTACAGAAATCTCTGGCACATGCTAACAATAAGGAAAACATTAAACAAGAATGGAGTTCATGGGAGGACACCATGGAGGAAGCCATTGCTGTCCAAAAAGAATATTGCAGCACGTTTGAAGTTTGCAAAAGAGCACCTGGATGTTCCACAGCACTACTGGCAAAATATTCTGTGGACAGATGAAACCAAAATTGAGTTGTTTGGAAAAAACACACAACACTATGTGTGGAGAAAAAAAGGCACAGCACACCAACATCAAAACCTCATCCCCACTGTAAAACATAGCGGAGGGAGCATCATGGTTTGGGGCTGCTTTGCTGCCACAGGGCCTGGACGGATTGTTGTCATTGATGGAAAAATGAATTCCAGAGTTTATCAAGACATTTTGCAGGAAAACGTAAGACCATCTGTCCGCCAACTGAAGCTCCGCAGAGGATGGGTGATGAAACAGGACAATGACCCAAAGCATACAAGTAATTCAACAAAAGAATGGCTTCAACAAAACAAAATACGCCTTCTGGAGTGGCCCAGTCAGAGTCCTGACCTCAACCTGATTGAAATGCTGTGGCATGACCTTAAGAGAGCGATTCACACCAGACATCCCAAGAATATTGCTACACTGAAACAGTTTTGTGAAGAGGAGTGGTCCAAAATTACTCCAGATCGTTATGCAGGTCTGACCTGCAACTACAGGAAACGTTTGGTTGAGGTTATTGCTGCCAAAGGAGGGTCAACCAGTTATTAAGTCCAAAGGTTCACATACTTTTTCCACCCTGCACTGTGAATGTTTACATGTTCTGTTCAGTAAAAACATGAAAACATATAATGTTTGTGTTGTATTATTTTAAGCAGACTGTGTTTTTCAAATTGTTGTGACTTATATGAAGATCAGAGCACATTTTATGACCAATTCATGCAAAACTCCACGTAATCCCAAAGGGTTCACATACTTTTTCTTGCCACTGTATCTATCCATATGTCTATCTATCTATCTATCTATCTATCTACAGTGGCAAGAAAAAGTATGTGAACCCTTTGGGATTACGTGCAGGGTTATCCAAAGAGATCCGAATTGCTTGAGAAAGGTAACCGAACGCTGAAAATCAGCACTCGGTTACCTTTCCTGGCCATTCGGCTATCCAGAGAGCAGGCAATTTGTCAAATCCTGGCGAATTGCCTGCACATACGGTGCCTGTTCGGTGCCTGTTCGAGGGCAGTGAAATCCCCATGAAAAAGCACTGCTTCGGCTATTCAGAGAACACAAACCAGCAGTGAAAGGTTCCCGAAATGCCCTGCCATTCAGTGGTTTAATTCGGCAAGTTTATTCAGGAGAATCCCATAGGCTTCAATGTTAAAAATATTCCAGTTTTAATTCAGTATCTAATAAACCGTTCATTATAAAATTCTGCAGTAAAGAGTCTCTTTATTTCTAGATTTTTTTAGGATACTTTAAGCATTTTTCTTATTTTTTTTTGTTTTTAAAAGTCCGATTTCTTTTTTTTTTTTTTAAGTTTGCTTCTTTTTTCTGTAACAGCCCTTTTTATTATCATTCCCTGGACCTCGTATGCAAATTTCAGACATTTTCGCTCAGAAGTTTCTTTGCAAACAGCTTTTCACTTTCATACATTCATACAAACGGTTTTGCTAATTTATTCACAGCCTCATCTGCGGTCTCAGCTGCTTCGGCTGCGTGTGATCGGCTCCTGTTCGGCTGCTTCGCTGCGTGTGATCGGCTCCTGCTCGAGTTTTTCGATGGTTAATCCAGATGTTTTTGCGTGTTTTCAGCGTGCATTCGGTAGGTTTTGCGGTTAGTTTTCGTCAGGTTTGCAGCAGCTTTTCCCTGCAATTCGGGGACCCTGTGGTGCTTGCTGAATACACCGCAGGGTCACCGAAATGGGCTCGGCAAAAGGAACCAAATTGAAGAGTACAAAAAGTCACCGAACGTGCGGTGACTTTTCGAATCTCTTTGAATAAACCTGGTGGAGTTTTGCATGAATTGGTCATAAAATGTGCTCTGATCTTCATCTAAGTCACAACAATTTGAAAAACACAGTCTGCTTAAAATAATACAACACAAACATTAAATGTTTTCATGTGTTTATTGAACAGAACATGTAAACATTCACAGTGCAGGGTGGAAAAAGTATATGAACCTTTGGACTTAATAACTGGTTGACCCTACTTTGGCAGCAAAAACCTCAACCAAACGTTTCCTGTAGTTGCAGATCAGACCTGCACAACAATCTAGAGTAATTTTGGACCACTCCTCTTCACAAAACTGTTTCAGTGTAGCAATATTCTTGGGATGTCTGGTGTGAATCGCTCTCTTAACCCCTTAAGGACGGGAGTAATTTTACAACTTCGGCGCTGTTTCGGAAGTAGAAGTTTGCTGAGCTCATTTTGACCATTTTTAAGTCACGTATTATTATACCACCCAGACAAATTATATATCGTTCTTTCCGTCAGACTCGGCAGATTAATAATATATCATTATTATATGTATATGTCATGCCCAGCCAAAATCCTATAACAAAAAATGTAAAAAAATTTGAATTTTCAATAAAATTTCAATCTTCCACAGTGTGTAAAGTGTTTTTTTTTTTAAATTTTATTATCCGAGGCTCTGCAGTCATATTCTATTGGGTAGATCTGTTAAAAAAATTAGAACGGGGAACCCATTTTTTTTTTGGGGAGAAATTGCGTGATTTTAGCTAAACACCCCAAAAAAAAAAATCATTAGTGAAGCATCATTGTTCACATTATAATTGAAATGTGAACAATAGTGCTGCATTAACCACTTGGATGCTGAGGACGCGCTCAGCACGTCCTCAGCATTCCCGCTGGTATGCGGAGGACGCGCTGAGCGCGTCCTCCCATTGGGGTCAGCGTTCGGCCGGGTTCCGGACGATCGCTGGCCTCCCCGGTGCGGGTTGACATCCTGGATGTCAGCCGCGCATCCGGGACCACAGCCGCCGGAATTAGGTGTCATCGCGGCAGCGCGATGACACCTAATTCAGGCGCCCCCCCCGCATGTGCGGAGGAGGCGCCTGAAAGGGAGGGGGGGAGGTCCTTCGGACCTCTCTCCCTCCCGATCGGCGGCTCTGCGGGGGTTAACCCAGGCATCATTTGGAAGGGCACAGCCTGCCCTTCCAAATGATGCCTGGCATTAACCCCTGGGGAGCTGGATCGCGAATCGGCGCTGAAAAGCGCCGGTTCGCGATCCTTTCCCGGAGCTGGCCGACATCTTGGATGTCGGCCAAGCCTCCGGGAACTCCCCCTGAGGACTGGCGTCATCGTGCGTAGCACGATGACGCCAGTCCTAGAGTTAACCCTTAACTGCCACCAACGGTGGAGATAGGGAGTTCCAATGAACTCCCTATCTCCCGATCCGTGGCAGTTAGGGGTTAAATTTTGGTATGGTTGGATCGGCCAGAACATGGCCGTTCCAACGATACCAAACATGAAAGTGAAAAAAGTTGTAAAAAAAAAAAAAATGAAAAATAAAAATAAAACAAAATTAAAAAAAAAATTATAAAAAAAAAAATAAACACTTTTTTTTATTTTTTTTGGTTTGTTAATGCAGCAATATTGTTCCCATTTCAATTATAATGTGAACAATGATGCTGCACTAATGATTTTTGTATGCGGTGCGTTTGTTAAAAATAGTGTAATTTTCCCCAAAAAAAAATGTAACGAGACCCCATCTCTAATATTTTTAACAAGCGCACCCCATACAAAATATAACCGCAATTGCTCGCATGTTAAAATGTGAAAAAAAACACTTTACACATTGTAAATTATTGAAAATACATATTTTATTGCATTTTTTGTTATAATATACAGACATGACATAACGTATACATATAATAATGACATATTATGAATCTACCGAGTCTGACGGAAAGAACGATATATAATATGTCTGGGTCATATACTAAAATAAGCCTTCAAAACACGTTTAAACATGATGCGCAAAACAGGTAAAAATGACCTCAGCACAGGGGTGGGAAAAGCCTCAGCAGCGAAAGGGTTAAAAAAAACAATTTTTTTTATTATTATATTTATTATTTTTTTATTATTTAATTTATTATTTTTTTATTATTTTTATTTTTACTTTTTTTACACTTTTATTTTACTTTTACCATGGTCTGGCCTTTCCAGCAATATCAGCCATGACCCCCTAGCTGCCACTTATCAGGAGATAAAGGGGTTCAAAGAACCCCCCTATCTCCTGCAAGGGATTTCCATAGGAAATCCCTTTGCAGCTAGGGGGTTCCCGGTTAACTGACATCATCGCGCATGGCGCGTTGAGTCAGTTGACCGGGGGGTGACCCAGAGGTGGGGGCTGCCATCCAAGATGGCGGCCCCCACCGGAAATAGGCCGCGATCGGGCACAAATTAGTGCCCGGTCGCGACCTGGCAATTAAGGGGTTAACCCCCCATACATCGCTGGAAAGGTCAGGCTGTGACCCTTCCAGCGATGCTGGCCACAGCCGCCGGGGACCAGGCGATCGGGAGATAGAGGGATCCGAAGGATTCCTCCCCTCCCCTCCAGGCGCTTCCCCTGCTCCGGCGGGGGGGGACGCCTGAAACTGACGTCATCGTGCCACCGGCGCGATGACGTCACAGCGCCGGAGGAGGGATCACACTGATCTGACTCCGCGGGAGTCAGAGCAGCGTGGGAGCGACCGGAGGAGGTAAGTATTAAGGCAGGGGGGCTGTAAACGCCGAGGAGGTACATTTACGTCCTGCGGCGTCAAAGCCCACCTAATGCAGGACGTAAATGTACGTCCTGCGGCGTTAAGGGGTTAAGGTCATGCCACAGCATTTCAATCGGGTTGAGGTCAGGACTCTGACTGGGCCACTCCAGAAGGCGTATTTTGTTTTGTTGAAGCCATTCTTTTGTTGAATTACTTGTATGCTTTGGGTCATTGTCCTGTTGCATCACCCATCCTCTGCGGAGCTTCAGTTGGCGGACAGATGGTCTTACGTTTTCCTGCAAAATGTCTTGATAAACTCTGGAATTCATTTTTCCATCAATGACAACAATCCGTCCAGGCCCTGTGGCAGCAAAGCAGCCCCAAATCATGATGCTCCCTCCGCCATGTTTTACAGTGGGGATGAGGTTTTGATGTTTGTGTGCTGTGCCTTTTTTTCTCCACACATACAGGGTTATTCAAAGAGATCCGAATTGCTTGAGAAGGGTAACCGAATGCTGAAAATCAGCGTTCGGTTACCTATCTTTGCCATTCTGGTATCCAGAGAGCAGGCAATTCGCCAAATCCTGGAATTGCCTGAACATACGGTGCCTGTTCGGTGCCTTTTCGAGGGCAGTGAAAACCCCATGAAAAAGCACTGCTTCGGCTATTCAGAGAACACAAACCAGCAGTGAAAGATTCCCGAAATGCCCTGCCATTCAGTGGTTTAATTCGGCAAATTTATTCAGGCGAATTCCATAGGCTTCAATGTTAAAAATATTCCCGTTTTAATCCAATATCTAATAAACCGTTCATTATAAAATTATGCAGTAAAGAGTCTCTTTATTTATAGATTTTTTTAGGATATTTTAAGTATTTTTCTTATTTTTTTTTTTTTTTTTAAAAAATCCGATTTTTTTATTTTTTTTAAGTTTACTTATTTTTTCTGCAACAGCCCTTTTTATTATCATTCCCTGGACCTCATATGTAAATTTCAGACATTTTCGCTTAGTAGTTTCTTTGCAAACAGTGTTTCACTTTTCAAACATTCATGCAAACTGTTTTGCTAATTTATTCACTTCACTCTGTCTGCGGTCTCGGCTTTCTCCGGCGGCTTCGCTGCGTGTGATCGGCTCCTGCTCTGGTTTTTCCGTGGTTTTCGGCAGGTTAATCCAGATGTTTTTGACGGTTTTCGTCGTGCATTCGCTGGGTTTTGCGGTTCATTTTCGTCGGGTTTGCGGTATCTTTTCCCTGCAATTCGGGGACCCTGTGGTGCTTGCTGAAAACACCGCAGGGTCACCGAAAAGGAACCGAATTGAAGAGAACGAAAAGTCACTGAACGTGCGGTGACTTTTCTAATCTCTTTGAATAACCCTGATTATGTGTTTTTTCCAAACAACTCAATTTTGGTTTTATCTGTCCACAGAATATTTTGCCAGTAGTGCTGTGGAACATCCAGGTGCTCTTTTGAAAACTTCAAACGTACTGCAATATTCTTTTTGGACAGCAATGGCTTCCTCCGTGGTGTCCTCCCATGTACTCCATTCTTGTTTATTGTTTTCCTTATTGTAGATGTGTCAACAAAAATGTTAGCATGTGCCAGAGATTTCTGTAAGTCTTTAGCTGACACTCTAGGATTCTTCTTTACCTCATTAAGCATTCTGCGCTGTGCTCTTGCAGTCATCTTTACAGGACGACCACGCCTAGGTAGAGTAGCAACAGTGCTGAACTTTCTCCATTTGTAGACAGTCTGTCTTTCCGTGGACACATGAACATCAAGGCTTTTGGAGATACTTTTGTAACCCTTTCCAGCTTCATGCAAGTCAACAATTCTTGATCGTAGGTCTTCTGAGAGCTCTTTTCTGCGAGGCATGGTTCACATCAGGCAGTGCTTCTTGAAACCAGTAAACCCAAAACTGGTGTGTGTGTTTTTAAAGGGCCGGACAGCTTTCAGCAACACATCCAATAATATCACACTGATTGGACTCAAGGTTGGCTCACTCCTGGCTCCAATTAGCTCTTGGAGAAGTCATTAGGCTAGGGGTTCACATACTTTTCCACCCTGCACTGTAAATGTTTACATGTTATGTTCAATAAACACATGAAAAAATATAATGTTTGTGTTGTATTATTTTGAGCAGACTGTGTTTTTCAAATTGTTGTGACTTAGATGAAGATCAGAGCACATTTTATGACCAATTCATGCAAAACTCCATGTAATCCCAAAGGGTTCACATACTTTTTCTTGCCACTGTATCTATTTATCCCATAAATCTATCTATCTATCTATCTATCTATCTATCTATCTATCTATCTATCTAGCCATCCATATCTCTCTCTATCCATATCTCTCTCTATCCATATCTCGATCTATTATTAATATTATTATTATTATTATTCTTTATTAGGCTTGTGCACCGATTTTTTTTTCGGTTCGATTTTTCGGATTTTTAAACTTTTCGATTCGGCTCGTTTCGACCAATTTCTATTTCGATTCAGTTCGGCTCGACTCGTTTTTCGTGTACATATTTTTTTCGGCATATCGACCATTTTTCGGATTTTCGTGTCACTTTGCTCGTTTTTTGTATCGACTTTTCGTAATTTCGGAAATTTTCGTTTTTCGGAATTGTGCATGTGTTCGGAATATCGACCGTTTTTCGTATTTTCGTGTCACCTTGCTCGTTTTTTGTATCGACTTTTCGTAATTTCGGAAATTTTGTTTTTCGGAATTATACATGTTTTCAGAATTTCGACCGTTTTTTGTATTTTCGTGTCACTTTGCTCGTTTTTGTATCGACATTTCGTAACTTCGGAAATTTTCGTTTTTCCGAAACGTCTGTTCTCCTCGTTTCAAAGCAATAAATTTCGATTTGACACATTTCAAGTTCATTCGAAAATTCCGAAAATATTTCGTTTCGGCTCGGAAAACTTTTCGGATCTGCCATTTTCGGATCTAAACATTTTCAGAAATTCGGCCGCATCCGAAAACCCGAAACGCACATCCCTATTCTTTATTTATAAAGCGCCAGCATATTCCGCAGCGCTGTACAATAGGCACAGTATAGACGGGTTACAATACATTGAACAACAATTGACAAACAGTACAGGAGGAGATGAGGCCCTATTCCCATAGGAACTCACAATCTAGAGAGGTTGGGGACCATATCTCGATCTATCTATCCATATCTCTATCTATCTATCTATCTATCTATCTATCTATCTATCTATCTATCCATATCTCTATCTATCTATCTATCTATCTATCTATCTATCTATCTATCTATCTATCCATATATCTATATATCCATCCATATCTCTCTCTATCTTTCTATCCATATCTCTATCTATCTATCTATCTAGCCATCCATATCTCTATCTATCTATCCATATATCTATATATCCATCCATATCTCTCTCTATCTATCTATCTAGCCATCAATATCTCTCTCTATCCATATCTCGATCTATCTATCCATATCTTGATCTATCTATCCATATCTCTCTCTATCTATCCATATCTCTCTCTATCCATATCTCTATCTATCCATATCTCTATCTATCCATATCTCTATCTATCTATCTATCTATCTATCCATCCATATCTCTCTCTCTCTATCTATCCATATCTCTCTCTATCCATATGTCTCTATATCCATATCTCTATCTATCCATATCTCGCTCTATCTATCCATATCTCTATCTATCTACAGTTGTGTTCAAAATTATTCAACCCCCAATGCTGTAAAGGGTTTTAGGGAATTTAGTGTACATTTGTAATTGTATTCAGAATGAAATCCTACAAGGACTTTTTAAAGAACCATATGCAGCTAAAATGACATCAATTGGTTTTGTAATACAGTAGTAAATGTTTCTTTTGTGAATTCTTCATTGACACAATTATTCAACCCCTTAAAGACTACCACTCTGAAGAACAGAGGTTCATTCAAGTGTTTTCAATCAGGTATTGAAAACACCTGTGGATGTCACGGAGCAGCAATAAAGCATAATAAGCACCAATTAGGCAGCTTTAAAATGACTGTGATACTCAGCTCCTTCTAGACATTTACTGGTGTGGTTACAAACATGGTGAAGTCAAGAGAATGGTCCAGGAAGACAAGAGAAGAGGTGATTACTCTTCACAGGAAGGGCAATGGCTATAAGAAGATTGCAAAGATGTTAAACATACCAAGAGAGACCATAGGAAGCATCATTCGCAAATTCAAGGCAAAGGGCACTGTTGAAACGCTACCTGGTCGTGGCAGAAAGAAGATGCTGACTTCGACTGCTGTGCGCTACCTGAAGCGTAGAGTGGAGAAAAGTCCCCGTGTGACTGCTGAAGAACTGAGAAAAGATTTGTCAGATGTGGGTACTGAAGTTTCAGCTCAGACAATACGGCGCACACTGCGTAATGAAAGCCTCCATGCCAGAACTCCCAGGCGCACCCCCTTGCTGTCTCCAAAGAATAAGAAGAGTCGACTGCAGTATGCCAAAAGTCATGTGGACAAACCACAGAAGTTTTGTGATAGTGTTCTGTGGACTGATGAAACAAAATTAGAACTGTTTGGGCCCATGGATCAACGCTATGTTTGGAGGAGGAAGAACAAGGCCTATGGAGAAAAGAACACCTTGCCTACTGTGAAGCATGGCGGGGGGTCAATCATGCTTTGGGGCTGTTTTGCTTCTGCAGGTACAGGGAATCTTCAGCGTGTGCAAGGTACCATGAATTCTCTTCAGTACCAGGAGCTATTGAATGACAATGTGATGCAGTCCGTCACAAACCTGAGGCTTGGGAGACGTTGGACCTTTCAACAGGACAATGATCCCAAGCATACCTCCAAGTCCACTAAAGCATGGTTGCAGATTAACCCCTTAAGGGCCGCTGACTTACCCTGTACGTCTTGTCCTCGGGTCTCCCTTAGACCCGCGGACGTACAGGGTACGTCAGCGGCGCCTAATCCCCCTCCCGCCCGATACTCACCTCCCTCGCCGGATCCCACGGCGATCTGGCAGGGAGGAAGCCTGCCCATGTGATTTACATGGCAGGCGAGGCTGATGACGTCGCCACGCTGCGTGGTAACGTCATCAGCAGGCGTCCCCATGGATTTCAATGGAGGGGAGGGGGGCTCCTTCGGAGCCCTCTATTTCCCCAACTATTGAGGCTAGGGAGATGCCGTTTGCACCGCTGGAGAGGGGAGAGCCTCCCCTTTCCAGCTGTGTATGGCATTAACCGTTTCGCCGCCGGATCACGTTGCGGCGCCAATTGGCGCCAAAACGCGATTCAAACCTGGAGGGGGGCTGACATCTTGGATGTCAGCCAAGCCTCCAGGTCCCCCCCACCCACTGACAACCTCACCATATGTGTGAGGATGTCAGTGGGCCAGTTAACCCTCTAGCTGCCATGTAGAGATAAGGGGATCTAAGGATCCCTTTATCTCCCGATCCATGGCAGCTAGATGGTCATATTTGCCATCATTTGAAAGGCCTGATTATGGTCTTTCAAATGATACCAAACATGACCAGGTTTGGTTTTAAAAAACATTTAAAAAAAATAAAAAATAAAAAAAAAATTAAATAAAATAAAAAAATGTTTTTTTTTTAAAGTTTTTTTTGTCTGGGGGGGTTTAATTAAATAGGACCTAGGCTGTCATCTAAAAATAATTAGCACAAAATGGTCAGAATGAGCGCAGCGCACATAGGTGAACTGTCTCAGCAGTGAAGGGGTTAAAAAGCAAACGCATGTAAAAATTGGGTATTTCTAGACTCGGGACAAAATTTTGAACCTATTTAGCCGGGGTCGTTTTGGGTGGTTGTAGATTTTGGGGATTAAATTACAAAAAAGTGTGTTTTTACCATTTTATTCCTCATATTTCATATTTTTTTTATAGTAAATTATTCGATATGATGGAAATAATGGTATTTCTAGAAAGTCCA
>CM019066.1:14264951-14338815 GCA_009667805.1 Leptobrachium leishanense
GCCCATGATTTCATGGGCGAGTGTTTTTTTGCCCATAGATTTAGATATGTTCAGTCCCCAGCTGTGAACACATCTTACACAACCGCGCGGGTTCCGAATTCCCGTATACACAGCTGAACGGGGGCGTTCTCGGAAAAGCCGTTTATTTATTTTTTTCGTTTACGCTTTTATTGATATCCTTTCTTTAAATGGAAACACATACACGATCTCACCCGGAGTAATCCCTTTTAATAGCATCATATTTAGGTGGCACCCGAGGATATTCCTCACGCTCGAGACTAGTGTAAACCATGACTCCTTGAGTACAAGGCCGGCAAAAAGTACTATAGACACTCACCGAGCGACCATCTGAGCCGAGTGATGTCATATCCTCATAGCATTTGGAGTGATGCGAACCAAGACCTAAAAGCCATGTTCTGCGGGGGTTTATAGAAGGACCCGCGGAGAACAAACACTGGAACTTTATGGAAACTGGATCTATTTGGAATATTATGTTCCACCGGACTACATAAAGCCGAAAAAATAAATATGAAATGTTGGTGACAATTATGCTACTTAAAAGCCTATCACCTTTACTTTACAAGAACTGCTAAAAGCATCCAGATATCCAGATCCGTCCAAAAGAAACCCGTTCCTAATTCTCTCTTGGATTCAAAGTGCTCGGGCCGTTTACAAGACGATTCATCCCACAGCTTGAAACATTCTGGAGGAAAAATCTTTGGCTCCAATTTCCTGAGAGTGCAAATCATTAGTAAGCCTTAACGCTTGTTCATGGGAATGGGATTTAGAAACTGTTAAAGCTTAACACCCAAAAGTCAAAAAGTCCCTTTGTGCGCAGCCCGCTAGGACTACGCTTAAAACCCATTTATATTTTAGCTTGTAAAATTCTCTTTCCCATCAGAAGATTTTGTATGAGAAAGAAAAGAAGTTTGCGTTGTTCGATTACGTCTTCGCCGCCCCTGTATTTTTTTCCTTTTTTTGTTTTTTATACTCGTGATACATTTTTTTAGCGGTTCAATTGCTCTCGTTGCATTTTCCCAACTTTGACTGTTTGTTGGGAATTTGAAGCCATGTAACGCGAAGGCTTTTGAGTGACGTTACTGTTATTTGACGATTGGAAATGAAATGACACTGCGCCATAATTTGGTCATTATTCTCCTACAGATGGAACTGTCGTTAATGCTACGAATCAAGAAACCGCATAGAGCGAGTCACTGCGATAGAGAAGCATCGCATTGAGGACAACCATGAGATAGTGAACGAGTCTGGAGAAAATCCTGAAAGAATTATCAGTGCTATAAATAGCAATATAATACACCAAATATACTACTAGAACCTAACATTTACTATCACCAATCAAAGACGCTAAATGAACTCTATAATACAGGCAGAAATGTATAATGTTTCAATATTTTGTTTTCAAAAGTGAGGGTGAGTTTTTAAAAGTGAAAAACCCTTTCTCAATGCACAATTAAGCATTGTCATGCAATAAAAAAGAAAATGTGCATATAAAACCCCATTTACGTAATTTTTAATTCAAAATGTATTTTCTCCCTGAGTGAGTGTTATGTTTAGGGTTAGGTTTAGAGTTGCTTTAGGGTTTAGGTTTATATATGGGTTTAGGGTTAGGTGTTATTTTAGGGTTAGGGTTACATCTAGGATTAGGTATAGAATTACATTTGGGTTTAGGGTTACTTCTAGGGTTAGGGTTAGGTTTTCTTTTAGGGTTAGGGTTACATCTAGGATTAGGTATAGAATTACATTTGGGTTTAGGGTTACTTCTAGGATTAGGGTTAGGTTTTCTTTTAGGGTTAGGATTACATCTAGGATTAGTTATAGATTTACATTTGGGTTTAGGGTTACTTTTAGGATTAAGGTTAGGTGTTATGTTAGGGTTACATCTAGGATTAGGTATAGATTTACATTTGGGTTTAGGGTTACTTCTAGGATTAGGGTTAGGTTTTCTTTTGGGGCTAGGGTTGCAACTATGAATAGGTATAAAATTACATTTGGGTTTGGGATTACTTCTAGGGTTAGGTTTTCTTTTAGGGTTAGGGTTACATTTAGGCATAGGTATAGAATTACATTTGGGTTTAGAGTTACTTCTAGGATTAGGCTTAGGTTGTGCATTATTGTTAGGTTTAGAGTTACATTTGGATTTAGGGATACATTTGAGGTTAGGGTTACTTTAAGGATTAGGGTTAGGTTTTCTTATTGTTACATTTAGGTTTAGGATTATATTTGAGCAATAGGTGTGTGCAGCGGGTGTGCCTGGTGTGCCCATTGTACACCCTAATGTTGGGTGAAGATGTCCGTTTTCACCTATTACATTGATATTTTGTCCTTTATCTGGTTCACAATGAACAGTATAAAAGCTGACTGTATCTCTGATTACAGGTTTGTTATTTCTAATGAAAAATGTACATTTTCGACAGTTTTTACACGGAAATATGTGTATTTAACAGAGCTGTTCAAATTCTGCAGCATGAAGCCCCAGCTGCAATCTCTCCTTTTAGCCAGCAGGTGGCGACGTCTTTTTTCATTCCAAAATGAATAGCACAGAAATCATGCTTTAATTATATATTGGAACTATCCCCACTCTATAATTAATATAAAGTGATTTTTCAAATATCCACTGGTTCCTAGCAGTGGATTTTTGGAAAATCGTTTGGCAGTGAAACGGTTAATGGTCTACATGTGCTCACGTTCACTTTGGCATCATACTGGTGACTTTTTTCTGTTGAGGTTTACCCTACATTGCTCTTTGCTTTCTGTGCTGTGATGCACGCACATACTTTAACAATTCACAAAGTGAGACACAGGGTGTTATTCAGAAAGCACCAAAATGTTCCCTGCACTTCCCTGCACTTCGGGGAATCAAAGTTCCCCACCCTGCGGTTAATTCAGCATTCACTGCAGGGTCCCCGGAGTGCAGAGAAAGCATGCCACAAATCCGCTGAAAACCCAATGAAAACCCGCCGGAACCGTTGCAAAAAGCACGCCGAACATGTCGATAAAAGCTGACGAGCCACCGATCACAGTGCAGCCGCAGACCAGACGCCGTAAAAATCTGACAAGCTGGCGAACGGGGTAAAAAAAATACAATATGCTTTAAAGTGTCAAAATTGAAACGCTGTTTGCAAAAAAACTACTTAGCAAAAATGCCTGGAATTTACATATAAGATCCTATGACTGATAATTAAAAGGGCTGTTACAGAAAAAAGAAAAAATACTTTAAAAAAAAAACGGAAAAAAATTTTGATGAAAAAATCCAGAAAAATGCCTCAAAGATCTATAAATAAAGAGACTTTTTACTGCAGATTGAAATAATAAACGGTTTATTAGATATTGAATTAAAACGGGAATATTTTTAACATTGAAGCCTATGGGATTCGCCTGAATAAACCTGCTGAATGAAAGCACCGAACAGTAGGGCATTTCGGCAACTTTTCACTGCTGTTCGGTGTCTCTGGATAGACTAACCATTGCTTCTCTATGGCGGATTTCACTGCCATCGAACAGGCACCATACTTGCTGGCAGTTAGCAAAAATTTGGGAACCTGCTTGCTCTCTGAATAGCCGAATGGCCCCGAAATGTCACTGTACAGGGAAATTGGGTGTTCGGTGACATTTCGGAGCCAGATCAGCTCTCTCTGAATAAGCCCTACAGTATACAGTCACACTCCTGATCAACACACACACTGACAGTTGGTTACTAGGGATGAGCTGTTCGGTTCGGACGGTTCGGAGTTCGGACCGAACTTAGCCTGTTCGGTCTGCTCGCGAACTCCGAACATTTCCGGGTGTTCGCCGCATGTTCGACCACAATGCACCACAATGGACCACAATGCACTTTCCCACTGGCCTGAAGCTCGTAATTGGCTACAGCCTTGCACCTGACCACAGGTCTGGTGCAAGACAGGTTCAACACTAAGCCAATCAGGGCTCAGAGTCCTGATTTGTCAAATTTTGCCCAATCATGGGCTCACAGAGCTAAGTCTCGCAGCACACTATATAAGGTTTCCATGCAGCGCTTCTGCACGCATTTGAGAGGAGATTTCATAGGAGATTGTTGTTGTGTGTTCTTACTGCCGGTCTGCCACGCTACTGGGGGGGTCTGGGGGTCTCATTTCTACCAATTATCTGGGAATTGAGGTGATGTGTGTCTTGTCACTGCCAGCAAGTATTTTGGGGGTCACTAATTTCTACAAAACACTTGGGAATTGAGGTGATCTGTGTCTTGTCACACAGCCAGTACCACACAGTATTTTGAGGGTCACAAATTTCTACAAAACATTTGGGAATTGAGGTGATCTTCTGTGTCTTGTCACTGCCAGCAAGTATTTTGAGGGTCACAAATTTCTACAAAACATTTGGGAATTGAGGTGATCTTCTGTGTCTTGTCACACAGCCAGTACCACGCAGTATTTTGGGGGTCACTAATTTCTACAAAACATTTGGGAATTGAGGTGATCTGTCTCTTGTCACACAGCCAGTACCACGCAATATTTTGGTGGTCACTAATTTCTACAAAGCATTTGGGAATTGAGGTGATCTGTGTCTTGTCACTGCCAGCAAGTATTTTGGGGGTCACTAATTTCTACAATATATTTGGGAATTGTTATAATCCGTGTGTTCTCACTGGCTGCCAGCCATCAGGGGGACTCAATAATTTATAGGAGGTTTCGGTGACTTGTAATCTGTGGCTTCTCACTGCCGCCCATCAGGGGGTCCCACATACTTCTATCAGATTTCTGAGAATTGTAATCTGTGTCTTCTCACTGCCACCCATCAGGGGGTAACACATACTTCTAGCAGATTTATGCGAATTGTAATCTGTGACTTCTCACTGCCACCCATCAGTGGGTCTCACTGATTTATAGGAAGTTTCTGAGATTTGTAATCTGTGGCTTCTCATTGCCACCCATAAAGGGGTCACACTGATTTATTGGAGGTTTCTGAGATTTGTAATCTGTGGCTTCTCACTGCCACCCATCAGGGGGTCACACTGATTTATAGGAGGTTTCTGAGACTTGTAATCTGTGGCTTCTCACTGCCACCCATCAGGGGGTCACACTGATTTATAGGAGGTTTCTGAGATTTGTAATCTGTGTCTTCTCACTGCTACCCATCAGGGGGTCACACTGATTTATAGGAGGTTTCTGAGACTTGTAATCTGTGTCTTTTCACTGCCACCCATCAGGGGGTCACACTGATTTATAGGAGGTTTCTGAGACTTGTAATCTGTGGCTTCTCACTGCCACCCATCAGGGACTCACACTGATTTATAGGAGGTTTCTGAGACTTGTAATCTGTGGCTTCTCACTGCCACCCATCAGGGGGTCACACTGATTTATAGGAGGTTTCTGAGACTTGTAATCTGTGGCTTCTCACTGCCACCCATCAGGGGGTCACACTGATTTATAGGAGGTTTCTGAGACTTGTAATCTGTGGCTTCTCACTGCCACCATCAAGGGGTTTCACTGATTTTAGGAGGTTTCTGAGACTTGTAATCTGTGGCTTCTCACTGCCACCCATCAGGGGGTCACACTGATTTATAGGAGGTTTCTGAGATTTGTAATCTGTGGCTTCTCACTGCCACCCATCAGGGGTTCACACTGATTTATAGGAGGTTTCTGAGACTTGTAACCTGTGGCTTCTCACTGCCACCCATCAGGGGGTCACACTGATTTATAGGAGGTTTCTGAGACCTGTAATCTGTGGCTTCTCACTGCCACCCATCAGGGGGTCACACTGATTTATAGGTGGTTTCTGAGACCTGTAATCTGTGGCTTCTCACTGCCACCCATCAGGGGGTCACATTGATTTATAGGAGGTTTCTGAGATTTGTAATCTGTGGCTTCTCACTGCCACCCATCAGGGGGTCTCACTGATTTATAGGAGGTTTCTGAAACTTGTAATCTGTGGCTTCTCACTGCCACCCATCAGGGGGTCACACTGATTTATAGGAGGTTTCTGAGATTTGTAATCTGTGGCTTCTCACTGCCACCCATCAGGGGGTCCCACATACTTCTAGCAGATTTATGCAAATTGTAATCTGTGGCTTCTCACTGCCACCCATCAGGGGGTCACACTGATTTATAGGTGGGAATTGTAATCTGTGTCTTGTCACTGGCTGCCAGCTATCAGGGTGTCTCAGTGAGTTATACCAGAGTTCTGTAAATCTTTAATCTTTATACGAGAGTTGAATCAGAGTTCTGTATATATTTAATCTATATATCACTCACCATGTCTGAAAGAACAAAAAGGACTTTTGGGGGGTAATCTGTGGCTTCTCACTGCCACCCATCAGGGGGTCACACTGATTTATAGGAGGTTTCTGAGATTTGTAATCTGTGGCTTCTCACTGCCACCCATCAGGGGGTCACACTGATTTATATGAGGTTTCTGACACTTGTAATCTGTGGCTTCTCACTGCCACCCATCAGGGGTTCACACTGATTTATAGGAGGTTTCTGAGATTTGTAATCTCTGGCTTCTCACTGCCACCCATCAGGGGGTCCCACATACTTCTATCAGATTTATGCAAATTGTAATCTGTGGTTTCTCACTGCCACCCATCAGGGTGTCCCACATACTTCTAGCAGATTTATGCGAATTGTAATCTGTGTCTTCTCACTGCCACCCATCAGGGGGTCCCACATACTTCTAGCAGATTTATGCAAATTGTAATCTGTGGCTTCTCACTGCCACCCATCAGGGGGTCACACTGATTTATAGGAGGGAATTGTAATCTGTGTCTTGTCACTGGCTGCCAGCTATCAGGGTGTCTCACTGAGTTATACCAGAGTTCTGTAAATTTTTAATATTTATACCAGAGTTGAATCAGAGTTCTGTATATATTTAATCTATATATCACTCACCATGTCTGAAAGAACAAAAAGGACAGGCAGACGCTCCCAGACACAGATAAGAGGGCAAGCAATCCCTGTGTCGGGAGGCTTTGCCTCTGGTCGTGGTGGACGTGGTGCATCCTCTGCAGGGGCACGCTTGTCCTATCTAACTGGTGCTGGACATCTTCTTAAGCACCAGCAACATACAGAGGATTTGGTGGATTGGCTAACCAGGCCATCCTCATCCTCCGAGTCCTCTGCCAGCCAGGCTTGTAGTGCTTTACAGTCCACCTCAGCTGCCAAAGCATCTAATGCAGCCTCCATGTCTACAGCTACTCCTGCCGTAGCCTCACTATCACACACGGAGGAGTCAGCTGAATTGTTTGACTACAATGACAGTGACATGCTGCTTGAGGATGCGCAGCAAGTACTGTGCTCTGATTCAATCTCTGAGGTTGAGGAAGGGAGTATAATCAACCTAGAGGAAGGGGGTGCCAGTGATGACACACAAATAACTGGCACTCATGTTGCCCCAGCAGCTGCAGCATACTGCCAAGTTGGCTCCAGTGACGAGGAGATAGGGGGTGAAGATGACATTGATGATGAGGTCACTGACTCCACCTGGGTGCCAGATCGAACAGAGGAATCAAGTGAGGAGGAGGGGGAGGAGGAGGAGGAGGTGGCACAGCAAACATGAGGTGCAACATCCTCTATGACCAACCGTAGCACTAGCCAGTCCAAGGCATCAGATGTCAGAGCTGCTCCGGTGCAGAGAGCTGTTGTCTCAAAGCACACACGCACGAACTCTGCTGTCTGCTGGGAGATCTTTAAGAAATGTGCAGCAGACCCCACCGTTGCTATTTGTAATCTATGTCAGATGAGGTTTAAGCGTGGGAAAGACACCGGACACTTGGGTACCACGTGCTTGAGGCGACATATGACCTCCTGCCACACATCCCATTGGTGCAAAACTTTGCGTAGGTCCTCCTCCTCCTCATCTGTCTCTACCCCCACTGTATGTCCTGCCATGTCATTGCCTACAACCTCCACTGACAGGGATGATGCTACAGTAATGGATGTACCAGGTCCTTCCTCACAATGTGACAGCATCCCATCAGCTGAAGATTTACGCAGTCAGATTACGTTGCCGCAGCTGCTGCAGCGTAAGAAAAAATATAGTCCCAACCATCCCCAAGCACAGCGTCTAAATGCCAGCTTAGCAAAATTAATCGCATTGCAGCTGCTGCCTTTCCAGCTGGTGGACTCTGCTCCCTTCTGTGAATTTGCTGAATGTGCTGTACCACAGTGGCAGGTTCCAAAACGCCCTTACTTTTCACGCAAGGCCATTCCAGCACTATACCAGCACATGGAAGACAATGTTATCGAGTCATTGGGAAAGGCAGTCAGCAGCAAGGTGCATGTGACTTTAGACACGTGGTCCAGCAAGCATGGACAGGGTCGTTACATTTCCTTCACGGCACACTGGGTAACTCTGATTGCAGCTGGGAGGGATCCAAGACGGGGCTCTGTGCTGGAGCTTGTTCATCCACCACGCCTCCAGAAAGCTGCTTGTATGAGGTCTGTCTGCTCCACCACCTCTTCCTCCTCCTCCTCCTCCTTCTCTGTCTCTGGCAAAGTGGCAGTTAAACCGACGAGTGGCAGGGGCTACACAATGGCTCAAGCAAAAAGATGCCATACTGTGCTTGAGCTGGTTTGTTTAGGGGACAGGAGCCACACCGGGCCAGAAATTCTGTCAGCTCTGCAGGGGCAGGTGCAGAGATGGTTAACACCACGCCAGCTTCAGCTGGGAATGATCGTCTGCGATAATGGCAGCAACCTTCTCTTCGCCCTACACAAGGGTAAATTGATGCATGTACCATGCCTAGCACACGTCCTAAATCTAGTGGTACAGCGTTTCCTAACCAAGTACCCAATGCTGCCAGAGCTTCTCAGCCAGGCCAGAAAAGTCTGCAGCCACTTCAAACGGTCATTCCCAGCAAGCGTTTGCCTGGCAGAAATTCAAAGAGAATTCCACCTTCCCACAAACCGTCTGATCTGTGACATGCCTACCAGGTGGAACTCGACATTAGCAATGCTGCAGCGTCTGCACAAGCAGCAGAGGGCCATCAATGAGTACCTGTGTGAGTATGGCACAAGGACAGGTTCAGGTCAACTTGGTTTCCCCCCCCGCAGTGACTGATGAACAAGGATGCATGCACTGTACTGTCACCATTTGAGGAGGCAACGAGGATGGTGAGCAGGGACAGTGCATGCATCAGTGACACAATTCCTTTAGTGTTCCTGCTGGAGCACACTCTGCGGGGAATTATAGATGTGGCTCTAGAGGCAGAGCAGCGGGAGGAAGAGGAGGCCTTCCGTAGCTCTCAAGGCCCCAGTCTTTCCGCAGACAGCATTCCAGCGGGTCCTCCTCAGATCAGACAGGAGGAGGATGAGGAGGAGGAATATTTAAGTAGTGGGGGCATTGAAGGTGGGGCTTCCTCAAGGGAGGGTTTCGTGTGCCCAGAAACACAAGGGATAGTGCGTGGCTGGGAGGAGGAGGTGCACAATGGGGTCATCCTCATTGACCAGGAAGACTCGGAAGCTAATGCCACCTCCAACCTACGCTGCATGGGCTCCCTTATAATGCAAAGCCTGCTAAAGGACCCCAGGATTCATGCTATCAAGGAGAGGGAACCCTTCTTGATCCACGATACAAGGGTAAAGTTGCAGAGCTCATCCTGCCTGCACAGAGGGAGCACAGGATGAAAAAAACCTGAGGACGCTCTAAAGCGACACTTGTGTAACACCTTTCCAGGCACTGGTAGGTTACCAAGTGATGACACACGTGCTTCTGAGGCTGCGGAGGATCAGAGGAATAGTGGTGAAGGCCAGGGCCGCTTGTCTGATGCATTTTTTTAATTTTTTAGTCCACGACGCCCAGGGACGTCAAATGTAGGCACCCATTGCCAGCATCTTCACCATATGGTGCAGGACTACCTAGGGGCAAGGGCAGACCTGGATACCTTTCCAGCAGATGATCCACTGGCTTACTGGTTGTTGAGATTGTATCACTGGCCAGAATTTAGCCAATATGCTATGCAGCTACTAGGTTACCCTTCATCTAGCGTGCTTTCTGAAAGGACGTTCAGTGCCGCTGGAGGTTTTGTCACAGACAAAAGAGTGCGTCTATCCACCGACTCTGTAGACCGGCTGAGATTTATAAAATTGAATCAGTCCTGGATCAGCAGCTATCAATCCCCTGATGCTGAAGTAACGGAATAGATCGGGGATGTCTTCTGCATTCACAAAACCTCCAGCATTGAACTCTTCCACAATACCACAAAAGGGTTAAGGTGTGAAGGCACTTGCTGCCATGAAAGGCACAATATTTGGCTGCACTGACGCCTGTGCCAGATTTATATCATTTTAATTTTTGGAACCGCAGGGTCCAACCCTGCACTCTTCCACAATACCACAAAAGGGTTACGGTGTGAAGGCATTTGCTGGCTTGAAAGGCGCAATATTTGGCTGCAATGACGCCTGTGCCACATCTATATCATTTTAAATTTTTGAACCGCAGCGTCCAACCCTACACTCTTCCACAATACTACAGAGGGGTTACTGTATGATAGTACATGCTGGCCTGGCAGTCTTTCACCAAAAGCACAATATCTGGGTGCACTGATGCCCATTTCCAGATTCATATATTTTTAATATAGGACCACATGGTCCACCCCTGCATTCTTCCACAATACTACAGAGGAGTTACTGTATGATAGTACATGCTGGCCTGGCAGTCTGGCACCAAAGGCACAATATCTGGGTGCACTGACGCCTTGACCAGATTCATATCTTTTTAATATAGGACCGCAAGGTCCATCCCTGCATTCTTCCACAATACTACAGAGGGGTTACTGTATGATAGTACTTGCAGGCCTGGCAACAAAAGCACAATATTTGGGTGCACTGCCACTGATGCCTGTATCAGATTCATATCCTCAGAGGGGTTACGGTGTGACAGCACTGTTGCCGACGCTAAAGGCCCAATTTTAAAGCACCTATTGTTACTTTCATCCAAAGCCTGCATAAGTTTCACAATAAATTAGTCAAAAAATTACTAAACTTTTTCTACGCGTCCGAAAATGTCTCCTCTTTTCATACAGACTGCTGCCCCAAGCAGTTGTTTATGGATAGATTAAAGGAAAAGCATTTACCGTCATTTGAAACGTAATTTTTTTGTTTTTAAGTGTTTTTATACATCCTAGAAATCCGCCACTTCACGGGCAGGTTATGGGGACCTCCTAGGCACGATATTTGAAGGAATTTTTCGCTTTTATTTTTAACCCTTATTTCATGGAAAACTCACTGTCCCTTTTATAACGTTTTTTTAAAAACTTTTTGTCCTTGTTTCCTGTCCCCCAGGGCACTACCCGGACCCCCATACACCTTCTATGGCAAATATCTAGCATATATGCCCTCTTGGAGGGCACTCTAAAAACCGAGTTTTCAGCCCCATTGACTTGTATTGATTTCGAGTTCAGGTTCGAGTTCGGATTCGAACATTTGGAAAGTTCGGGTTCGAATACAAACCGAACTCGGAGGTGTTCGGCTCATCCCTATTGGTTACACACTATTGTTATTAAATCATTCTTCTTGCACACTTTCACTCAGTGGGAGAATTTGTCCGGCATGATCTAAACTCTGGAGGCATTTTGGTTTCTTTATTTAAAAGGTGTAGAGACTGTTGCCATGTACTCGTAAACTATAGACCTGGCAGTATTGTTAAAACCTTATTTGTAAAAAAAAAATCATTCCTTTCATGCTGAAACTGCTAAATGGATTGCCAAATTGTGACAGGTTTGGCAAGTGTTAACTTTTATCCTCCTAACAAGTCTGTGTGTTCTCACTGTATGGACTACTTTTTTTCCGGATTATGATAAATTCGCAATGGGTGTTCTGAAATATTCAAGTTCTTGGACTTGACGTCCATAAATGTAAATTGTTGGCCAAATATTTAAGTAAATATTACCGGAATCCTTATAGGGCACGTTTGTAATGTGTCGATACAAAGGTGATTGGGTGCCTGAGAAAAATATTGATGAAAAATACCCAGAGGCCTGACATACCTAGAGCCCGTGTTGAGCTCTAGAGAATATGAGTGATATCTATGTTATGGTTAAAGCCCGAAGTGCGGCTAATCCTAGGATTACAAGGGTAATCCTGACATTACCCAGGCGTCATTAGCAAACGTCTGAAGTGAAATGAAATTTCGGACTCTGTCTGGGTAATCTGCGAAGTATACAGAAGCCTCTGGGTAATCTGGTTTTCTGTTGTGTTTTACCAGGTAAAACGCACATTACTCTAGTGTTGCTGGATAAAGTGTGATGGGCAACGAAACATCAGACTTTATCCGGGTAATCTGCAAAGTATCCAAACGCCTCTGGGTTCTCCGCTTTTCTTGGGTTTTCAGCAGGTTACAGTTGACTGAATTCCGAGGATTACCCGGGTAAAGCTGCAAGCTGTCATCTGACCGATAACAAATTGTGTTTTTTGTTATTTTTAATGAAATTGGATCCACAGTCACAAACCACACTAAATACCATCCTGTTACTCTGTGCGTTATTTGTCTAAAAATTTATTTATGAAGATAAAGATATTATATAAAGAGTAACCTGATGGTTATTATGTTTTATAAATGATATATAAGCACATATGACACATAATAAATATCATGTAACTCTTTCACATTCATATAAGAAACATATCCTGTTACTCTGTATATTTATTATATCCGCAATACATTTTAATGTTTGTCTTTTGCCATTTTCGTTCATAATATGCAGATAAAAGCAAAATTCACTGTTACCCAAGTGGGGTTGGATGCTCTGCAGATTACCCAGGTGAAGCTGTGGATAGTCCTCAGATTACCCAGGTGAAGCTTCAGACTTGCACATTATCATTATCAATTTATCAGATCTTCCAGACTGTTACCCAAAGGCAGTTGGTTAGCCCTAAAATTACCCGGGTAAAGTCCGAAATTTTCATTTTTTTGCAGCTTTACCCAGCGGTTTTGGGAAATGTCAGGATTACCCGGGTAATCCTAGGATTGACCGCACTTCGGGCTTTACCCGTAACATATATATATGTACTGCACCAAGATACTTTATTATTTAATTTTAAGCGTATATACACCATCATATCATCTACCTAAAGTGTAGGTATAATTCACAAAAGTCTGAATGTCAGGCGCCACCTAGTGGTTTCTTATGAGAATGTCTTCCCAATGGATTTCACTGAATTTAGTGATAGTGAGATGTATAGGGATTGTGGTAATGAAACAGTTCAGTATGTTATTGTGGACCTATACAAAAGTCCAGAGTGCGCTAGATCAGCAGCTTGTCTCCACTCACTAGAGGAAATATCCCAATTCCTCAAAGAGAAGCATATGAAAAAAAACAGTGTGGTGGGACAGGCGCTTCTTCCAGCCAGTTGGGGTGTTCTTTAAGATGTTCCCTCTATTTAGATGGGGTCCAGCCCTCAAATAAAACAGAAACAAATATATTGCGCAGTACGTCAGGTAGATATATGAATAAACCCCTTTAGGGAGAAATGGCTCCAATTTTTCAGTGTCTCAAGATCAGACACCAGATGTAACAGCAACCGGCAGCTTTAGGAATGTCGGATTCCCCTTACAGTACTCCAGCGCCTTCTTTCCGCTCCTCAGCAGCAATCCAGGATTGTAGCAGTAAAAGTGAAGATCAGCACGCAGGGGGTGTAAGATTAATTAATTTATTAAGGTAAAATATATACAGGGTTATCCAAAGAGATCCGAATTGCTTGAGAAAGGTAACCGAACGCTGAAAATCAGTGTTTCTGTTACCTTTCCTGGCCATTCGGCTATCCAGAGAGCAGGCAATTCACCAAATCCTGGCGAATTGCCTGCACATTCGGTGCCTGTTCGGTCCCTGTTCGAGGGCAGTGAAATCCCCATGAAAATGCACTGCTTCGTCTATTCAGAGAACGAAAACCAGCAGTGAAAGGTTCCCGAAATGCCCTGCCATTCGGTGGTTTCATGCGGCAAATTTATTCAGGAGAATCCCATAGGCTTCAATGTTAAAAATATTCCCGTTTTAATTCAATATCTAATAAACCGTTCATTATAAAATTCTGCAGCAAAAAGTCTCTTTATTTATAGATTTTTTAGGATACTTTAAGCATTTTAAATTTTTTTTTTTTTTAAAAGTCCGATTTTTTATTTTTTATTTTCAGTTTACTTATTTTTTCTGTAACAGCCCTCTTTATTATCATTCCCTGGACCTCCTGTGAAAATTTCAGACATTTTCGCACAGTAGTTTCTTTGCAAACAGCGTTTCATTTTCCCAGATTCATACAAATGGTTTTGCTAATTTATTCACTGCCTCCTCTGCGTCACAGCTGCTTCGGCTCTGTGTGATTCGGCTCCTGTTCGGCTCCTGCTCGGGTTTTTCGAAGGTTAATGTTTTTGCTTGTTTTCTGCGTGCATTCGGTGGGTTTTGCGGTTAGTTTTCGTCAGGTTTGCGGCAGCTTTTCCCTGCAATTCGGGGACCCTGTGCTGCTTGCTGAATACACCGCAGGGTCACCGAAATGCAATCGGCAAAAGGAACCGAATTGAAGAGAACGAAAAGTCACCGAACGTGCGGTGACTTTTCGTTCTCTTTGGATAACCCTGATAATTTCAATATAAAAACAATATAAAAAGTGCATCTAAAAGCGTTTCCCGGTATGAAGCCGCTTCCTCAGTAGATGCCAATGCCATTTTTCATTTTTTTTCCATACATATAATTCACACTTATTCCCTCCGCGATCCGGTGGTGATTGGCGCTGGTACCTCGGAACAATTATTTATTTATTTATTTTAGCCCCTCTTTCTAGTTTTTTTTACTTACCTTTTGTCCTTGGCCATCGGGGTCTCTGGAACCCAGAATTCCCTGAAGCTTTCAGATGCAATTTGCGCCCCTCTTCAACTTGCTTAGCGTTTGGGATGCAAATTGTGGAACGCGACGGGAATCTTGCACTTTACGTTCACAAGTCCAGTAGCGCCTGCGTAAAGCGATGAAACAGAGCTGCTCGATCCGATCCATTGGTTTCCTTTCTGAAACCGATCGCTACAACAACTGGTCACAATGAGGGTGACGATGGCACGCACCCTGCGTGCTGACGTCACTAATGACCGATCAGATGACCGGCAGCTGTCTGCTTGTGAAGCTGGAGCCCTCTATCTCCCCAACCATTAGGGCTAGAAACAAAAAAATTGCACCGCCGGAAAGGGGAGAGTCTCAATTTAACCAATTCGCTGCCGGATCGCGATTCAGCACCAATCGATGACGCACCGCGAATCAAACCTGGAGGTTTGGTGTAAATTTGTTTTTTAAAAAAATACAAAATAATAATAAAAATATATATAAATAAATAGTTTTTTTAAATTAAATATAACCTAGGCTGGCATCTAAAAATTTTGAGCATAAAATGGTCATAATGAGCTCAGCGCACATAGGTGAACCGGCTCAGCAGCGAAGGGGTTAAAAAGCAAAAACATGTAAAAATTGGGTATATCTATTCTCGGGACAAAATTCATAAACTATTTAACCGGGGTCTTTTTTGGTCGGTTGGAGATTGTGGGGAATAAATTAGAAAAAAGTATGTTTTTACCATTTTTTCATCATATTTCATATTTTTTTATAGTAAATTATAAGATATGATGGAAATAATGGTATTTTTAGAAATTCCATTTAATGGTGGGAAAAACGGTATATAATATGTGTGGGTTGCATAAACGAGTAAGAGGAAAATTTGACCTAAACACTAACAGCGCAGAAACGTAACAACAACAGCAGGCACTAAAGGACGGATTTGTGTAAAACCACCGGTCACTATGGGGTTAAGGGACTTTAGACTAGGGGAAGATTTGACGGTGTCTGGGAGATTATTCCAGAGCGGTGCTCTGTAGGAAAATGAGGATCGAGCCACTTTCTTTTTGTATTGTGGTATTGCAAGTAAGGTGCAGGTCCTGGATCAGAGGTTATAGGATGAGGGAGCTGCTGGGGGAAGCAGCCTATTCAGGTAGGGTGGTAGCTTCCCAGAATAGCTCTTAAACACCAGGTTGGAAAGGTGAAGAGGGCATCTAGATTCCAGCAATGGCCACTTGAACGATATGGTTTAATCGTTCTGTGATATTTCACTCTTCCAAACGGTAAAAATAAATAACTGACCGCTCCCCTCTGGGAGCGCTGCTCATTAAAGTGCAGTTACATCTCAGTTTCTGCTGCATAAAATAACTAATTGCACATATCCCAAGTGAAATAGAAAAAGCTTTAACGACAAATATTGCCAAAGCGTCCAATTCAGTGTAGTTCAAACGGCCAGCGCGTGATTTTCCCTTTTCTACGTGTTTTTCTGGGTCTCGTATCATGAGGTTTCTGCAGCAGCAGATTGAATTGTTTCTATAAAGAGAATCTTGGAGCGAAACCTTAACAGTTTATGTAATATTAAACCACGTGTTAGCTATAAAATAAGTAGCATGTGGTAGTAATTGAGGTAGTAGCTTTTCTGGCAGCGGATCAAGTGCAGCAAATGTACTGTACAAAGAGAAGTTGTGGCAGTAATTTCGAAAGGACTGTTTCCAGTTCTAGTTGAAGTAAGAGTACGAGGAGTGATGGTGACAGTAAACAGCTTTCTTATTTCGTATGAATGAAAATAATAGGCCGTTTTAATTAAACCCTGCTGCTTGGCAAGGTGCGGGATGGAACCTCGTAGGTAGATATGGCTGTAAAAGCTGCGATACAGAAGAATGCCGTGAGAATCGCTCAGATTGCGCCTTTTATAATGATAAACTAAGGGTCGATTCGTAAAAACAGCAATTTATTTTGACAGCTACAATAGCGGCTAATTTGGCCCTTTTCCCCAATGTTTTAGAAGCAATTGCAATATACTCGACTTCGCTATGCAGCAAACTACAACTCATGGAACATATATACACGGATAAAGTAAAAATTTTGCAGTTGGTTTGCCAATAGAGCTCTCTCAGCGGCACAAATACAGAGTCTCAGTGGACGCATCGGCAACTGGGCTCATCCCTCCACTGAGCCTGCTCAAGCCGATCACAGACTTTGTCCTGGGGTCCAAGGTGGTCTATTTATGTCAGGGAATACACTTCGAAGAAAGAATTATCTAATGTGTCGAACTCCTGAACCATAATTAGCCATCTGGCATTTGCCCAGTTCGAGAATCTAACCCGTCCATGCCCGGCCCGGTGTGATATACAGGGTTATTCAAAGAGAGATCTGGTATTGGCCTCGAAATTGCACCGAACAGGGAATTTCCCCAAGCGATGCAATTTTGTGACCATTCGTCTATTCAAAAAGCTGGCAATTCACCAAATATTGGCAAAATGCGGTGATCTTCAGCGGCAGTGAAATCCCCATAGAGAAGGAATGGTTAATCTATTCATAGAACACCGAACAACAGTGAAATGTCAGTGAAATGCCCAGATTTTCAGTGTTTTCATTCGAAAGGTTAAATTAGGCAAATCCCATAGGTTTCAATGTAAAAATAATCCCCGTTTTTATTATCTATTCAACCGTTTAATCTTTTTATTTGCAGCATATTATTTTTATTTATTTTTTAGGATTTTTAGGCATTTTTCGGGATTTTTTTCGGCAATTTTTTATGATTTTTTTTAATCCTTTCGCTGCTGAGCCATTTCACACCTGTGTGCTGAACTAATTTTTACCGGTTTCACTCATCATGTTTAAACGTGTTTTGAAGCTTTATTTTAATACATGACCCAGACATATTATATCTCGTTCTTTCCGGCAGACCCGGCAGATTGATAATATATCATTATTATATGTATACGTCATGTCCTGTCTGTATATTATAACAAGAAATGCAATAAAATTTGAATTTTCAATAATTTACAAGGTGTAAAGTGTTTTTTTTCACATTTTAACATGTGAGCATTTGCGGTCATATTTTCTATGGGTTGCGCTTGTTAAAAAAATTTGAAATGGGGACTCGTTACATTTTTTTTGGGGGGAAAATCACGCAATTTCTTACAAACGCACCCCATACAAAAATTGTTAGTGCAGCATCATTGTTCACATTATAATTGAAATGGAAACAATATTGCTGCATTAACAAACAAACAAAAAAAACCTGTTTATTTATTTTTTAATATTTTTTTATTTAAATTTTTTTTTCTTAAATTGTAACATGGTCATGTTTGGTATCGTTGGAAAGGCCATGCTCTGGCCGATCCAACGATATCAAACATTAACCCCTAGCTGCCACGGATCGGGAGATAGGGGGTTCATTGGTGGCAGCTAGGGGTTAACTCCAGAACTGACATCATCGCGCTATGCACGATGATGCCAGTCATCAGGGGGAGATCCCAGAAGCTTGGCCGACATCCAAGATGTCGGCCAGCTCCGGGAAAGGATCGCTATCTGGCGCTTTTCGGCGCCGGATAGCGATCCGATCCCCAAGGGGTTAAAGCCAGGCACCGTTTGGAAGGGCAGGCTGTGCCCTTCCAAACGGTGCCTGGCTTTGGTTGCTGCCCTGAACGTAAGGAGAGGGAGAGAGGTCCAAACGACCCCCCCTCCCTTTCAGGCACCTTCCCCGCACTTGCGGGGGGCGCCTGCAATAGATGTCATTGCGCTGCTGCGATGACATCTATTAGTGCCCGCGCCGGTCCCGGATGCTGGGCTGACATCAAGGATATCAGCCCGCACTGGGGGGCACAGCGATCGGTCGCTGGCTGAAAAGGGAGGATGCGCTCAGCGCCTCCTCCGCAGTCAATGCGACCTGCGGCTGGATGCGCTGAGCGCGTCCTCTGCAGCGAAGTGGTTAAATTACGTTTTTTTTTCTGTTACAGACCTTTTTATCATTATTCATAGGACCTTATTCCCAGGCATTTTTCATGCAGTTCTTTTTTTGAAAACGCCTTTTAAAAGTTGCCTCTTTTTTTTTTTTACCCTGTTCAGCAGCTTTTTCCGGCGGTTGCATGGTGGTCTGTTCGGTGGGTCGGTGGCTTTTTTTTTGGATCGACTTGCCGGTTTTGCGGCTGATCATCGGATGCATTCGTAGGGTTTTTCAGATCAATACAGCGATTTTGCGTTGTATTTTCAATTAGTTTGGCAGCTCGATTCGCTGAACTTCGGGGACTCTGCGGTGATTGTTGAATTCACCGCAGGGTTGACGAATCGAACTTACTGAAGAGCGGGGAACGGGAGAGCACCGAAATGTGGGTAAATTAAGGCTTTTACCTCAACAGGCCGTGTTCAAAGACAGTAAATGTCTCTTCCAGAAGATGAACGATGACACTTTGAACAGTTTCGCTATGAGATATCAGATTCAAGTCATAAAAATCTAGGGCTGGAATGTCTGAAATTTGTCTTTCTATTTAAAGGCACACTCTACTCATCCTGACTACTTTACACTTTTAAAGTGGTCGGGATGTGTTGAGTCTCCCTCTTTTCGCCCACCCCCTTCTGGGATCTGGAGAAAACACTGAGTGAGGTGGAAGAGTCCCCCCCCCACACTTCCAGCATCACCTGCAGCAAGGATATTTTGAATTTCCCGGCTGGCGGTCACCAGATCGGCCACTAGGAACATCAGCACATAGAAAGCATGTCCACATCACCCTCTGAGACCACCTGCTGCAGTGTTTGGTCTCAAAGATGCAGTTTATGGATCAGATCTGTGCATTCGCCTGCTACACTCCATCTTTCTGCGCAAACGCTATGGAACTTGTGTGATAGCGCTACACAATTTGCAGTTCTTACATTACGCAAGTAGCATTGTAGCATAAATTGTGTATAAAAGGTTCTTTTGGGTTCGGGAGTCCATGAGCCGAAGAGGAGGAGCTGTGTGTGTCGAGGGAGAAAAGGTTAGTAAAACGGTTGAGAGTGACAGCAAATATACATACATATTTATTAATTTAATGGTAGAAAACATACTAAGGAAACCATGCGGTGGAGGTACAGCAAAAACTGATAATGGGAAGCCTGGCTCACTTGTAGAATCCCTAGGAGACTTGCACTGCTAGGGTAAATTCCTTTCAAAGTCTAAATTATACAATTATAGATAGAGTTTAAATGGAATTTAGCACTAGATGTGCTAGTCACCTAGGGATTCTTCGAGTGATCATTTATAGCATTCCAGGTTTCTCATTATCAGTGTTGATTGTCTTATAGTTGTCACTTATGTTAATGGTTCACCACCTTTAAACTTGATTAGGTGACGATAATAAACCCCATAGTTGCCATCTGCCCACTAGGCATTTGTAAATGTTACAGGGAGTGGGGATCTGCTACACCACATGAAGAGCAGGGGTCATAAATTTGGGAACTACATCTCCCATGTCCACTACCTGTCCTCACTAATCACCAAATACACCCCAGCCCACTCCCTAAGATCAAGCAGTGACCTGCGCCTAGCTTCTCCCCGCATCACCTCTTCCCATGATAGACTGCAGGATTTCTCACGTGTAGCCCCCATCCTCTGGAACCCTCTTTCTCGTACTAGGGATGTGCATTTTGTTTCGTACCTATTCGTTTTTCTCACAAAACGGGGCGATTTGGTGCTTCGGATTCGTCCGACGTTCTGAACCGGACCGGCAACGAAATACACACCATCCGAAATATTTCACGATACGAAACGGTATTCGGTATGGACATGAAATTTGTAAAATCGCAAGTCATTTTCATTCTATTTGCGATTTCGGTTCCGTTTCGGTTCATTTCGGACAACGTATTTTCGTATCGTTTCGAGTCCTTTTTCGGTTCCATTACTGATTTCGTAATTTAGTATCATCAGTCACTTTTTTCACTTGTTCCAGTGCTTTCTTTCTGCATCAATAATATATTAAGTCGCCTACTGATGACCGGGTTGGACTCCGGGAGACAAAAAACACACAAAAAATACGCAAACACATAACTATGGAATGATATATATATTTATTATATATAGGCCTAGTGGCGTCACTAGGGTTGGTGTCACCCGGTGCGGTAACTTATGGTGTCACCCCCCCGAGTTTTACAGATTTTTTTTTAACTACTCTTACTCCTAAATCAGTACTCCCATATAACACTGAATGCTCATACACACAGCGCACATTACTGTGAGGTTTATTGCTGTGGAGCTCTCTCATATGCTCACACAAATTTTTGCCAACTGCCAGCAAGTACGGTGCCTGTTCGAAGGCAGTGAAAGCACACATGGATATATATTGCCCCCAGCAGCTCTGGATATATTGCCCCAGCAGCTCACCCATGGATATATATTGCCCCCAGCTCACATATGGATATATTGCCCCAGCTCACATATAGATATATTGCCCCCAGCAGCTCACCCATGGATATATATTGCCCCAGCTCACATATGGATATATTGCGCCTCAGCTCATATATGGATATATTGCACCTCAGCTCACACATGGATATATTGCGCCTCAGCTCACACATGGATATATTGCCCCAGACCAGTTCACACATGGATATATTGCCCCAGACCAGCTCACACATGGATATTGCCCCAGCTCTCATGGATATGCCCCAGCACACATGGATACTGCCCCCAGCACACATGGATACTGCCCCAGCTCTCATGGATACTGCCCCCAGCACACATGGATACTGCCCCAGCTCTCATGGATATGCCCCAGCAGCTCTCATGGATATGCCCCAGCAGCTCTCATGGATATTGCCCCAGCAGCTCTCATGGATATTGCCCCAGCAGCTCTCATGGATATTGCCCCAGCTCCTCTCATGGATATTGCCCCAGCTCCTCTCATGGATTTTGCCCCAGCTTCTCTCATGGATTTACTGCCCCAGCTCCTCTCATGGATATACTGCCCCAGCTGCTCTCATGGATAATGCCCCAGCTCCTCTCATGGATTTTGCCCCAGCTCATCTCATGGCTATGCCCCCAGCTCCTCTCATTGATACTGCCCCAGCTCATGGATAATGCCCCCGCTCATGGATATGCCCCAGCTCATGGATACTGCCCCAGCTCATGGATACTGCCCCAGCAGCTCATGGATACTGCCCCAGTACATGGATAATGCCCCCAGCTCATGGATATGCCCCAGCTCATGGATATGCCCCAGCACATGGATACTGCCCCCAGCACATGGATAATGCCCCAGCTCATGGATATGCCCCAGCTCATGGATAATGCCCCAGCTCATGGATAATGCCCCAGCTCATGGATATGCCCCAGCTCATGGATAATGCCCCAGTACATGGATATACTGCCCCAGCTCATGGATATACTGCCCCAGCTCATGGATAATGCCCCCAGCTCATGGATTATGCCCCAGCAGCTCATGGATTATGTCCCAGCAGCTCATGGATATTGCCCCAGCTCATGGATATTGCCCCAGCTCATGGATATGCCCCAGCTCATGGATAATGCCCCAGCTCATGGATATGCCCCAGCTCATGGATATTGCCCCAGCTCATGGATATGCCCTAGCTCATGGATAATGCCCCAGCTCATGGATACGCCCCAGCTCATGGATATGCCCCAGCTCATGGATAATGCCCCCAGCTCATGGATATGCCCCAGCACATGGCTATGCCCCAGCACATGGATACTGCCCCAGCACATGGATATGCCCCAGCACATGGATACTGCCCCCAGCACATGGATATTGCCCCAGCTCATGGATATGCCCGAGCTCATGGATATGCCCCAGCAGCTCATGGATAATGGCCCCAGCAGCTCATGGATAATGGCCCAGCCCCCAGCTCACGTCCTGCGCCGCGTGTTCACTCCCTCTGAGCGTCTGGCAGCGTGCAGCTTGGGCGCTCGCCTGGGGGAGCCACGTGACTAGCTGCGATTGGCTGGTGACGTGTTTCCCCCAGGCGAGCGCCAAAGCTGAATAGCTTCGGACGCTCGCAGGGAGTGAACACACGGCGCAGGGTGAGACACCCGCCCTTAGGGTGACGGTGTCACCCTAAAGGCGGGTGTCACCTGGTGCAGGCCGCACCCCCCGCCCCCACGTAGCGACACCCCTGTATAGGCCACAGCTAAAAACTCCACACTAAAACCCACCATAATGAAATAACAATTCTAATAACAAATTAAAACAATAATCCAGTGCTGAAAGAGGACTCCCCACACACCTCCAAACCAACCAACCACCAGAAATCTTCCCAACTCCCAACCATCTGACCAAAGTAATCCTAACTAAAAAGGAACCCCTAGCCAGCACTGCCTACAAGCCCCCGCCGTGACAAAGGAGCCCAACAAAAAACTGTTCTAACGAAAAACCAACCCACCTATGATTAAATAAAACAGGGAGGGAGGGTGGGGATTTTCACCGCTCTACCTCAGGAGAAAAAGGCGCGCAGAGCCTCTCCACACGTGCCTTAAGTACCCTGTCGACTCCTCCCACACCACACCCGCTCAACCTCCTCACGCGCTGCAAAACCTTCTAGAAAAAAATCTCCCTGCGTCCTGGCATCAGAGGCAACTTAAGGGCCTTACGCCCTAGGTGCTTCAGGCCTTATTTATTTTAAATATTTAATTAGATTTTCCCTAAATCCACAGTCTAACAGTACGAGATATTGATATTTTATATGATTAAATAAAGTTGTGCAATGCATATTCATAAGAAAAAAAAGATCTTTCATAAAAAACGATATGTCCGAAGGAACGAATCGGCAGGATTACCGTATCGACCGAAATATCGGAGCATCCGAAATACCATACGTTTAAAGTCAAAATGAAAATCCGAGTACAAGGATGGAACCTTTGAAACAAAGAGAACAGACGATCCGAAAGACCGAAATTCCCTGATTTCATGAAACGAAAATCGATACAAAGCACAGATCCGAAACGAAACGAGCCAAAATGAAAATGGGCCGAAACGATCCGAAACGAAACTTTTGAAAAATCAAACGTGCCTAAACAAAATGAAACAAAAAATGCGTGCACATCTCTACCTCGTACAGTCAGACTTTCCCCTAGTTTCCCTTCCTTCAAACTCTCTCTTAAGACATTCCTATTCAGGCAAGCTTACCACCCGACTCACTGATACACCTCACTGCCCCAACTAGTCCATCCCTCTCACCTTGCAATCCATCACTCTCACCTTGCAGTCCTCTCCTCCTGTTTCAAACCCCAACCCTTCTAGGTTGTAAGTTCCCACGGGAATAGGGCCCTCGTTTCCTCCTGTACTGGTTTATCAAAATGTTGTTCAGTCTCAATGTATTGTAACCCTGTCTATATCATGCCCATTGTTTAGCGCTGCAGAATATGCTGGCGCTATATAAATAAAGTATAATAATAATAATAATAACAACAATCTCCCATGAGCCTCCACCAGCCTAATGAGTTACTGAGCATCATGGGAGATGTAGCTCCAAAACTTTTGGAGTGCCAAGGTCTCTGACCCCTGACGTAGAGGTTCTGAACACACCACAAAAATAGGAACAAACGCGTGAGGCCTTATCCTTGCCGCACTCTGAGCCAGGCTACCTTTTTGTACCACACATACGGGTGACCTGGTAAAGTAGCTACGCTGGTATTAGCAACGATTTGAGCAATTCTCGAATCCTTTGTTCTTGACGTTATTTTCCCACCAAGTCTTCAAAAGATCCTAGAACAAGACAGATGTTTTTTTCATTTTCAGCAGCTTTAATGTCTTTTTTTTTTATATAGTAGTTGGCGAACAGCTTACGGACTTATATATCTGTTAAAAATATCATTTTTGATAGGTTGTCGTGCATTTTATGTGCGTAATGATGTAATCTTGTGCAGCCTGTCCAAAGCAATATTAAATTTATTTCATCCACCATTAAAAAAATATATATTTCTGCTGCGCTCTTCGTACGGCAAATGCTTGTCATGCGCTTTCATTCTGGGATTTGATCACCTGTTGCTTAGGAACTTTGAAAATATTGTCTCTGTTAACTTACTGTTTTTATTGTGATATAATTGGTTAAAATGAAAAAAAAAATGCAATGCGGTAGCAAGTTTAATTTCCTACACTGCACACCAGCACGCTGGCTAAATGCAACATCATTTTTCCAATCCGCTTTTGCTGAAATTTAAAGGGACACTCTACGCACCCTGACCACTTATTTAGCTAAAATGGACCTCCCCCCACAATTCCCTCCAGGCCTGTTTGCCCAATATCGCTTTATGAAGTGGAGAAGAATATGTCGTCTGCCAAGTACCACCTCGGGGGCCGATGATGTCAGCACGCTTTGTATGCTGACATCATCCTGCCTTCAAATGCTCACAGCAGCAGGTTTCTCCTTAGCGTCCCCTTTTTAGCATGATATTACAGGTGCTAAACCAGCAACCTGTGCCGTAACGCGGCGTTAAGCTTCGGGATGCTCATGGCAGCGCTGAGTGAGACCGCAAGCATCCCCTCCATGGAGTCCATAGGACTCCATTCAGGCTTCAGCTGCTGGTCACATGATCTGCAGGATCTCCCCTCGTGAGATCCGGCAGGTCGGCATAGAGATTTGCAGAGGGAGACTGTGGGACTTTTCCCCAAGTCTCTCTCTGCTCCCGGCGGCAAGAAGAAGCGGATGGAGCCGCTGTTCTCGCTTTGGGATGAGAGGTGAGCAGGGCTGGACTGGGGCAAAAATTCAGCCCTGGAGTTAATCCAGACCAGTGGCGTAACTAGAAACCTGAGGGCCCCGGTGCAAGAATCCATGAAGGGCCCCCCAACCCCCCCCAAAAAAAGATCCATATTTTTACCTTTTTTTTTCTGCAATATAAAAAAGATAGTATTGCCCCAGCTCACATGGATATATATATTGCCCCCAGCTCACATGGACATATATTGCCCCAAGACCACACATGGATATATTGCCCCCAGGCCACACATGGATATATTGCCCCAGCTCACACATGGATATATTGCCCCAGCTCACACATGGATATTTTTGCCCCCAGCTCATGGAAATACTGCCCCAACACATGGATATACTGCCCCAACACATGGATATACTGCCCCAGCTCATGGATATACTGCCCCAGCACATGGATATACTGCCCCAGCACATGGATATACTGCCCCAGCTCATGGATATACTGCCCCAGCACATGGATATACTGCCCCAGCTCATGGATATACTGCCCCAGCACATGGATATACTGCCCCAGCTCATGGATATACTGCCCCAGCACATGGATATACTGCCCCAGCTCATGGATATACTGCCCCAGCTCATAGATATACTGCCCCAGCTCTGCCCCCCAGCTCATGGATATACTGCCCCAGCTCTGCCCCCAGCTCATGGATATACTGCCCCAGCTCTGCCCCAGCACATGGATATACTGCCCCAGCTCTGCCCCAGCTCATGGATATATTGCCCCAGCTCTGCCCCCCAGCTCATGGATATATTGCCCCAGCTCTGCCCCCCCAGCTCATGGATATACTGCCCCAGCTCTGCCCCCCAGCTCATGGATATATTGCCCCAGCTCTGCCCCCAGCTCATGGATATACTGCCCCAGCTCTGCCCCCCAGCTCATGGATATATTGCCCCAGCTCTGCCCCCCAGCTCATGGATATATTGCCCCAGCTCACATTGATATATATATTGCCCCCAGCTCTGCCCCCAGCTCATGGATATACTGCCCCCAGCCCAGCTCTTACCTGCTCTGCTGGCCCCAGGCCCAGGGCAGGCTCCGTCGGCGTCTTCTCCTCCTTGGCGAGCGGCCGCTGGAAACATCCAGCTTGGCCGCTCGCCGGAAACCACCTGATCAGCGCGAGGTCTCGTGCGCTGGTCAGGTGGTTTCTCTCCCACGTGAGCGGCCAAGCTGCATGTCAGCGGCCGCTCGCGTAGGGAGAGGGACAGCCAGCGCGCGGTCACAGATTCCGGCGCTTTTTGCCAGAATCTGGCGGCGGCGCTGGGCCCCCCTCCAGTGGCGGAATGCCAGGGCCCGGTCGCAACTGCGACCGCTGCGACCCTGGTACTTCCGTCACTGATCCAGACCAGCCCACTTTAATTATGCAAATGCACAAAAATAGTATATAAACCAATCAGATCATTCAACCAATCGCTCTACAGATATCAGAGTTGCTGCAGAGCGATTGGGTAAAGGAACACAGTGGCACTGAGGTTGAGTGCGTAACATGTCTTAAAGTGAGGCAGATGGCAGCAGGTCTCACTAGCGCGGAGGCCCCAATATGAGAATGCAGCAGACTGCGTCTCTTTTACAGATGGTGAGGAAGTTCTCACCCATTAAGGGCAGTGCGAGCTGCGCAGTGAAGCAGCAATCACATTGGCCCACTGAGCCATCGGCCCACCGGAAATCTCCCTGTAGTCCCTATGGCCAGTACATGCCTGGAGGGGAGTATGTGATTTTGGGGAGGGGGGGTTTCAGCTGGTGATGACTGATTCTGCAGAAGCGAAATCAGTTAGCACCAGGTCCTAGCTATGGTAACTTTTCTGTAACCACAGCAGGACGGTAATTAGCGCTAGGACATTTTAATCATAGTTACATAGGCTGAAAAGAGACACATGTCCATCAGGTTCACCTACTGCTGTTGATCCAAAAGAAGGCAAAAAAAACAGTCTGAAGCGGTCGCCAATATACAACATACTGGGAAAAAAATCCTTCTTGACCCCAGATGGCGTCAGATTTTTCCCAGGATCAAGAAGCTTTTACCCACATATTAAATATTATAACCCTTAATATTATCAGGGTTATTCAAAGAGAATCGAAAAGTCACCGCACGTTTGGTGACTTTTCGTTCTCCTCAATTCGGTGCGATTTGGCGATCCCATTTCGGCGACCCTGCGGTGTATTCAGCAAGCACCACAGGGCCGTCGTAGTGCAGGGAAGAGCCGCCGCAAACCCGACGAACACTCACTGCAAAACCCGGCAAAGGCACAATGAAGCCCGCAAAAACATCTGGATTAACGCCGCCGAACACGCCGGAGAAACCCGGGCAGCCGCCGATCACAGCACAGAGCAGCCGCCGGAAAAACCCGACACCACAGACGAATGGGCTGAGAAAATAAAACAGTACACTTGAATGTTTGAAAAGTGAAACGCTGTTTGCAAAGAAACTACTGAGCGAAAATGTCTGAAATTTACGTATAAGATCCAATGAATGATAATAAAAAGGGCTGTTACAGAAAAAAGAAAAAATTTCACCAAAAAAATCCTGAAAAATGCCTAAAAGATCCTAAAAAAATCTATAAGTAAAGAGACTTTTTACTGCAGAATATTATAATCAATGGTTTATTAGATATTGTATTAAAACTGAATATTTTTAACATTGAAGCCTATGGGATTTGCCTGAATAAATCTGCCGTATCAAACCACTGAACAGCAGGGCAATTCGGCAACTTTTCATTGCTGGTTTGTGTTCTCTGAATAGATGACGCATTGCTTCTCTATGGGGATTTCACTGCCGACGAACAGGCACCGTATGTGCAGGCAATTTGCCAACATTTGGCGAACTGCCTGCTCTCTGAATAGCCGAATGGCCAGGAAAGGTAACCGAACGCTGATTTTCACTATTCGTTACCCTTCGGCTCTTTGAATAACCCTGTATGTTTTTTGCAGGAAGTCATCCAGTTGTTGTTTAAAAGTCTGTGCAGTCTCTGACCCAACCACCTCAACAGGCAGAGAATTCCTCAGTTAATCCTAACGCTATTTAGCTTTTTGCTCTCCCATGTTAAGCATAGGAAGCACAAAGTACAGTAAGCTCAAATTGAAAAGTGCACAATCCGGATAGCTAATGTTTTTTTAACGTTAGAGTTCAGATAGTAATATGGTCGGCTTGCGCTAGGGCAACCACACAGGTGAGCGCCCTAGTTAGCGTTAGGAATGTAATAGGGCCCTTAATGTTTTGAGAATAAATCCCTTAGCGTTGGTACTGAAGCTATTTTTTCTTAAATTAATCTCTGGAATCAGAAGACTTTATTGTGTTTACTGGGGAAACGGAGCGGTTTGCCAAGAAGTACTGGCTTAGTTACTAACATAAGTATGCTGTAAATTTTTATTCATGGTTTAAAAAGATTTGTGACATCATTTTGGATGCACATAGATGCATTTTTAAACTTGGATGACCCTTTAACTGGAATTAATTTTCTGCTGAACAGTCTTCAAAAAAATGTTATGTTCATGTCTGAATGTTTCAGCGAAACACAGAAATGAAATCTGAAACAGTGATTTCGAAATTATAGTCCAGGGGGTATTTTATCCACGGTTGTACAATTTCACTTGTATTGTTATATTGTGTTTTTGTCCATCACTAAAGAACAAGCGTGCGTGCAGTGGTGACACAAGAAATAAAAAAGCAATGTTTTGAATGATTCTCTCAGATTTGAAATGTCTGAGAGTTTCAAGATTTAAAAGTCTAAACAACAAACATTTAATTTATTTATAAAGGATTTTACCAGGAAGGATACATTGAGATTTCTCTCGTTTTCAAGTATGTCCTGGGCATTTAATTATGCTCAAAGACACAAAAAAGTATATATTTATATATATATAAATCACAAGTATAGCAGTACGTAGTGATACCTTTTTTATTGGACTAACGTTACATTTAAAAGACGAGCTTTCCAGAGGATTCCTCTCTTCCTCAGGTCTGGAAGCTATACTGATCAGTTCCTAGAATAGAACATTAGGACATTAAGGGTCACATGGGTGGGGGGATTAGATGTCGTAAAAAGTGAGAGTCAAATGGTATGTTCGAAATGGGGAAATAAACGCATGAGGGATTTTAGTCCCATAATAAAACAACAAAGATAAGATCATACAACCTAGAATGAAAAAAGAAAAAAAACAAAAACACAAAACAGTGAAGGCTGAAAGAGACATGGGAAAAAAAACCCCGAAGGAAACCAAGAAAAAACAAAACATCAGCCAGAATTTTGAATGTTATGTGACGGTTTGGAGGAGACCCGAATGCACCTCCCCCACCATTACTACAGCGCCAACCATGGCGCACTGCTCGACTGGACCGTCGACGCCCCCTAGATACAACACGTGGAGCAGACTGCAGTTCTACGGAACCCCCATGAGGGGATTGTCAGGCCTTCCACGATGCTGACTGTTTTTTTTCTTCATTCGACCTCAATGTCTTGCCCGGGTGTTCTGTTCCTTTGGTCTCCGACCGATCTCGGAGTACTGGTTGTAGACTGGTTAGGTCTGCAGGTTTTTAGACCGGCAAATATACTGTTTTTCTTTGCCGCTTTCCCGCGCGGTGCTAAATTTTTTGTCTCAATGTGGAGGGTTTTTTCCACTACAATCTTTTTCATAAAATATCCCGCAAGGGATTTGGTCCATTTTGGGCTTTTGCGCCAATGCACAATGTTTAATTTTTGGTTATGTTTAGTTTGTTTGTTTAGTTTCTACAATGCACTATATTGTTTTGATGATATTGTATATTCCTCTGGGAGAATGCTGGTCTTTCAATTGCTCAACTCCACTTTCACTCTGGTTACGTTAGGAGTTCTAATTCACAGTAGTCCCTGCCATGGCTGATTTGCGAGTTATTACTCTTAATGAGAGAGGCCTTAATCACCCGGCTAAACGCCGTATGGCATTACACGACCTACAACGTATGAGAGGGGAGGTGGTGTTCTTGCAGGAAATGCATATTCGCAGTGATACATCCGTTCGTTTATATTCTCGTTATTATCCTCACTGTTTCTGTAGTAACTTCTCCAATTCTAAATCACGAGGTGTGGCCACCCTAATAGCGGCACATGTGCCTTTTACGTGCCAGGTGCAATGCTCTGACCCGGGGGGTCGTTATTTATTTGTAAAAGGCCTCTTGGGGTCTATGCAAGTTACCCATGCCAATTGTTACCTCCCTAACATTAAGCAATGTACATTCTTAGACAGAATCTTGACGAAACTGGAAAAATTTGCGGAAGCACATCGATATGCGGAGGTGATTTTAATGTTTCACCTGATGCCCCAGGGGAGGCGTCTTCCTCACAGGCTTCGGTTCCTTCGTCTAAAAGACAACGATTCCATCAAATACTACATAATGCCGTTTGGTTGATTGTTGGAGGGCCATGCACCCGTTTGGACTGGATTTTACTTATTACTCGGCTGCAGCTAGAGTGTACTCTCGCCTAGACCTATTCTTGTTGCGTCACCTTGACCTAGGTTACATCAAATCGGTTAGTATTGGCATTATTTCATGGTCAGATCATGCCCCTGTGTCCATCATGCCCCTGTGTCCATGACCCTTTCCTTGCCATCCCTGCCCCGTAAATCCTTCCAATGGCGTCTGAATGGCATGATTCACCTCAACCTCAACATCTGAGGAAAGGGATTTAGGGGTCATTATTTCAGAGGATCTAAGGGTAAGTAGTCAATGTAATAGAGCAGCAGGAAATGCTAGCAGAATGCTTGGTTGTGTAGGGAGAGGTATTAGCAGTAGGAAAAGGGAAGTGCTCATGCCACTGTACAGAGCACTGGTGAGACCTCACTTGGAGTACTGTGTGCAGTACTGGAGACCGTATCTCCAGAAGGATATAGACATCTTAGAGAGAGTTCAGAGAAGGGCTACTAAAATGGTGTACGGCTTGAAGGAGAAAAGTTACCAGGAAAGGCTTAATGATCTTAACATGTACAGCTTGGAAAAAAGACGAGACAGAGGAGATATGATAGAAACATTTAAATACGTAAAGGGAATCCACAAGGTAGAGGAAGGGAGTATATTTAAAAGGAAACAAAATAGCAAAACAAGAGGACATAGTCTTAGATTAGAGGGGCAAAGGTTTAAAAGTAACATCAGGAAGCATTATTTTACTGAGAGGGTGGTGGATACATGGAACAGTCTTCCAGTAGAAGTGGTAGAGGCCAAAACAGTAATTGAATTTAAGCAAGCATGGGATAGGCATAAGGCTATCCTAAACAAAAGATAAATCCAGGTTAAGTATCCATGTAATTGGGCAGACTAGATGGGCCGAAAGGTTCTTATCTGCCGACATTTTTCTATGTTTCTATGTTTCTATGTTTCTATGATACTAGCTGACAATGTGGAGAGGGAACGCATTTCTGAGGCTATCAAACAATATTTTGTAGACAATGATACAGACGACGTGAAGGCTACGGTCTTGTGGGAGGCCCACAAATGTGTTATACGGGGAACCCTTATTCAAATTGGTGCTCGACGTAAACGGGAAAAGACAGCTAAAATCCAAGCCTTACTTGCTGAAATCCAGGTAGCCGAGGAGCTACACAAGGCTACTGAATCAGTTGAACATTACACGACACTTGTGGCGTTGAGAGCTGACTTACAACAGCTCTTACACCAGCAGGCCAGTCGCTCACTTTTGCTTACGAAACATTCATTTTATATACATGGCAATAGGTGTGGTAAACTGTTGGCTAGGGCTCTACGCCAGAAATATCAAGCAACTTATATCCCCAAACTGAAGTCTTCCACGGGTCGCCGTTTATCCTTGAACACGGAGATTACTGACCAATTTGTAAAATACTATCAGTCACTATATTCCCTACGCCCTGATACACCTTCCACTCATCTCTTAACTGAGTATTTAGATAAATCCTTGCAAGTAAAGCTAACGGAGGTGGAAGCTGAGGCACTGGATGCCCCTTTTAACTTGAGTGAGCTCACGGCGGCCTTGAAGGCAACCCCCACTGGAAAGAGTACGGGCCCAGATGGATTTTCTATAGCCTATTACAAAACGTTTCTACCCATATTAGGTCCCCACTTACTCCATTCCCTGAATGCCCTAGAACAGTGTTTCTCAACTCGTATCCTCAGGACCCACTAACAGGCCTGGTTTGTGGGATATCCGAAGCACAGCACAGGTGATCTAATTAGCTGCTCAGTGATTGCAGTATTCAGTCTGCATTTCCCCAAGGTGATCTGCAAAATCTGGCCTGTAATGGGTCCTAAGGACTGGAGTCGAGAAACCCTGCCCTAGAAGATAAAAAAGGTTTCCCAAAATCAGCACTTGAGGCAACGAGCACTCATCCCGAAACCCGGGAAGGATCCTACGCTTTGCCAAAACTATCGCCCAATCTCGCTAATTAACAATGATATTAAACTCATGGCAAAGATGTTGGCTATGCGTTTGAGCCCTTTTTTACCCTCCCTGATCCATCTTGACCAGGTAGGATTCGTCTCTCAGAGGGGAGCATGTGACAATACCTACCGGGCTATTAATTTGATTCATAGAGCGCACGCAGCGCCCCTGCCTATGGTCCTTCTCTCTGTCGACGCTGAAAAGGCGTTCGACAGAGTGGACTGGACCTTCCTGATGGCTGTCCTGGAGAAGTTTGGCCTGGGTCCGAGATGGCTGACCTGGATTTCAGCATTATATAATAACGCGACGGCAGTCCTCAGAATTAACGGGGTGCTTTCTACACCGATAGCGATCTCCAACGGTACACGCCAGGGTTGCCCCCTATCCCCGCTCTTATTCATCATGGCTCTAGAACCATTCCTGTAACAGATTAGGGATAATGATAATATTCAGTGCGTAACTTTACCTTTTCACCATTATAAAATTTCGGCATTTGCAGACGACATACTCCTTACCTTACTGAACCCAGTAAGCTCTACTGAGGCCTTTTTGCAAGAGGTTGAGAAATATGCCGAAGTGTCGAACTTCAAAATTAATACACATAAGTGCGAAATGATGGGGGTGGGCATAACATCACTTACTAAGGCGGCGCTGCAACGCTTAGCCCCGTTTTCTTGGCCTACTAAGGCTATCCAATACCTAGGCATACGGCTCCCGTCGGATTTGTCATCATTGTTTGACCTTAATTATGTTCCTCTACTTAACCGGGTATCTCGTGACCTTAAAGACTGGCACAAACCACAGTTCTCCTGGTTCGGACGTATTAATATTTAAAACATGACAATTCTGCCAAAATTTTTGTATCTCTTCCAGACTCTGCCTATTGCTCTACCATTATCCCTTTTTAGTTCCTTGAAAACCACCTTTCTGAAATTTATATGGAGGGATAATAGACCACGGATATCATATGATGTCCTCGTCCGCCCTAAATCAGGAGGGGGCCTGGGTTTACCACATCTAGAACTTTATTATGACGCCGCATTAACGACGAGACTTAGCGACTGGTCGATGTCACCCCCTCATAAACTGTGAGTACATTTAGAACAGCTTTTTTTCAAGGTTCCTATAGTCTCAGCCCCATGGCAAACTGTGCCCATAGAAACATTAGCCCCCACTCCACACCCAACAATTAGCCCGACGTTAAAGAGATGGCGTAAATACCGCACACTTCTGGGTTTATCTCCCTTGCCTTCTTTACTGACTCCGATTACCCATAATCCAGACTTTCTCCCAGGTAATGCCCTGTCCTTTCTAGGATTGAACTATGATGGCCCGTATGTCCCTCTTAAGGCCTGTATTGGATCGGAAAGGTCTGATCTCTTTTTCTGATCTGCTGGGAGACCGCTTGAGTACACCATTATGGAAATATAACTATCTGCAATTGCAACACTTTATTACTAAACAGGTACTTCGGGCTGACGTTCCTGTACCTACGGCTCTGACCACTTTTGAGACAATATGTATTTCAGATCCACCACCTCCACATCTACTCTCATATATGTACTCCCTTTTATTGACAGCTCGGTTTAAAACTCTACCCTCCTACACAAATAAATGGTTGTCTGAACTCCCTCAACCACTGACCCCTGAGGAGTGGTCGACGTCATTTCAGGTGACGTTTCGCTCCTCCCGGGCTCTTAATGTACAGGAAACTAATTACAAGTTGATTTCTAGATGGTACTTGACTCCAACTCGCCTACATGCTATATATCCAGCGGTCTCTTCTGATTGCTGGAGATGTCAAGGACATAGGGGTACGTTTCTACACATTTGGTGGGACTGTCCTATAATACAATCATTTTGGGAGGTGGTCTGGACGTATATTAAAGAGGTCACGACTTTAGACTTGCCATTTCATCCTAAGGTGGCCTTGCTACATGTCATCCCCATGTCAATAGATAAATATGTAAAATCGGTGTCAGTACACTTACTTAATGCAGCGAGAGCATTAATCCCAAAATACTGGAAACAATCGTCACCCCCCACATTCTTTGATTGGATTGATAGAGTAGAATATGTCAGGGAATTGGAAGAATTACATTACACTCTCGAACAAGACTTTGACACATATTTTAGGACATGCTACTGGTGGACGGAATTTAGATCCAAACATAGGCGAACGGCTCGGAGCTCATCGACACAGGTTCAGACTCAGGTGACCGCCATACCAGTTCCAGATTCTTCTGTGCAGAGTGGCACCCAGAAGTAATATCTCCACAATTAAAATAAGTTCGAACAGTGAATATGGCAGTATAAGAATAGCTTTCGTGATAACCCCCTTTTTTTCTTTCCTCTTATTATTTTTATTCTTATTTTTATAAATTTTTCTATGTGTTATATGTGTGTTTTGTTTATTCTTTAAAGTTATGGTTAAAATAGCTTGGTGATACTTTTCTGATTGCTTATCCAACCTTAGATATTATCTGCATTTGATACTCTATATTTTAAACTCATGTATGTTATATGTATCGTTGCTCTGGACATCCTTTGAGAACTATGTCACTGCTAATTGTTGTTTTTACTATGCTGCAAAACTTAATAAAAATTATATTAAGTAAAAAAAAACCAAGAATCGACATTGAGTCCAGCATTTATAGTGTTAAAATATGTGACCATTTTCATTTCATATGTTTGCGTTCAAGGTGGTCTTTAAAATGTCCTTTGAGGATTTTAATTTTGAGGTTTTGGATGGAGTGGCCTGTTAGATTGAAGTGATCTTCCACTGGGGTACAATATGTATTTTCCTATATACGTATATATATACAGTATTTTCTGGTGTATAAGACTACTTTTTATACTTAAAAACATCCCCCAATAATTGGGGGTTGTCTTATACGCGGGATATACAATACAATATGACGAGTATAGCCCAAAACCTATTGTTTAATTGGAAAATTAGGGGGTCGTCTTATACACCCGGTCATCTTATACTCCAGAAAATATGGTATATATATAAATATATATATACAAGATTCACCAGGGGACCAGCATCCAGGATATCCACTTCTAAATGCTCCGGTGCTAGCCACTGCCGACGGCAAACAACTCATCAAGAAGGCATCTACTCCTGGAGTCTTTTAACATAGGGGTTATTCAAAGAGCACCGAAATTCCACTGGAATTTTGGTGCTCTTTCATACCCCGCACTTCAGAGAATCAAATTCCCTGACCCTGCAGTGAATTCAGCATTCACCACAGGTTCCCAAACTGTAGGGAAAATCCCCCTCAAAAACGCCGAAATTATCAGATCCAATCCGATAAGCCGAAAACCCCCAGCCAGAAAACATCAGATCCGATACAATAAGCCACCACAAACCCACTGAAAAATCCAATAAAAGTCAACGACCCGCCGAACAGGGCGCCTACCAGCTGCTGGAAAAAGTCGACGAGTCAACGAACGGAGTAAAAAAACAAAAAAAAGGCGCCACTTTTATAAGCTGTTCAGCAAAAGAACTACTGCACAAAAAAGCCTGAAAATTGCATATAAGGTCCCATGAATAATAATAAAAAGGTCTGTTACAGAAAAAAAAACACTATTTTAAAAAGAAATTGCCGAAAAAATCCAGAAAAATGCCTAAAGTAATCCTAAAAAATAAATAAAGAGACTTCTTGCTGCAAATTAAAAGATTAAAAGGTTGAATAAATATTTCATAAAAATGGGGAATTGTTTTACATTCAATCCTATGGGATTCGTTTAACTAAAATTGTCGAATGAAACCACCGAAAATCAGGGCATTTCACTGACATTTCTCTGCTGTTCGGTGTCTCTGACTAGATTAACCATTGCTTCTCTATAGGAATTTCATTTCTGCTGAAGATCACCCGTATTTTGCTGGCAATTCACCAATATTTGGCGAATTGCTAGCTTTTTGAATAGCCGAATGGCCATGAAGTTGCACCGTACAGGGAAATTCACTGTTCAGCGTAATTTTGGGGCCAGTTTGGCACTTCTTGAATAACCCCTATAATATTTTTTATTGTGGTAGTACAAAAATCTACGTTTCAGTCCCACAGAGGACTTTTTTCAAGAAGATCTTGAAAAAAGTCCTATGTGAGCCTAAAACATTGATTTTTGTACTACCACAATAAAGAATATATAGTTAAAAGACTCCAGGAGTACACGTCTTCTTGTTGAGATATACTGTATATATATATATATATATATGCAAGTATATATTTATGTGGTTCTGATGAAGGTGGGATCACAGACCCTATTCTGCCCATGCTGGTAATAGGGAACTGGTTTAATGCGTTCCCTATGCCACAGGATACGGGCTAAGTTTTTCCTTTTTTATTTTGCAAAATCACTTTTCACCAGGTTATTGTGATCTACATTTTTTTGGGTCTTACGATTGAATAACAAGTGACTGGAGTTGCTAATTAATCACCAGCTCCCTGTACATTTGTGCTTCCTATGAAACATAAGTTAAGTTTGGCTTTGAATAAGATGGCAGCTACCTACATTAACATGTAAGCGTTTTACTCCTATCCCCTTCTCTACCAAGATCGAGTATACTCAATCTTTCAAAACAGCTGCTGTTGCTCCAATACCGAGTATACTCAATGTGGACTAATACTGGAGCAATTCAAACTGTGACGAGAGTCACTTTGAACTTGGGGTACATGGACCTGGAGATGCATTTAGGAGGTGCAGGTCTGATATTTTATATTGTTTCCCTGCCATTTCCTATGTTGAATTCACCCTGTACCTACAATTCTCGGTGCAGGGTGTTTGTGTTTGTGATGTCTGTGTTATCTATGAATACTGTTATTGTTGATCTTTATTGCCTATTCTTATTAATTACTATGGCTGCTGTGATTACTGTGTAAATCACTGTAATCCTTTCCAACTCCCCCAATCTAGAATGTTTTTACATCTGTTAACGGTTTGAGTGGTCTTTGTTTGTATGTCTTGTTTGGAAAACATTGCCCCATTATCAAATACTGTAAAATCTTAATCCCCTGTTTATTCTCCACAATCTACTATTGTTCTGTTTTGTTGGAATGTTGTTCCCTGTGTCTCGGTGTACAGTGTTAATTCCATGATTAGTCCCTATCTAATTCTACAGACACCAAGATGCCAGGGAGGAATTACTGACGTATCACAGTAAAATGTCAGGGTGTCATCTTCCATTGGCCACTAGCCTCATCTGGCCCTGTATATATTATTCATTAAATGCTCAGTTTGGCACTGACTGCTCTAACCCCAAGATCTGTGTGCTGCCTCATTTCTATGGAATGGTATCACCACGTTTTCAGTGTACTAGTCCTTAAGCTTCGGCTAAGGCCTGGAAAAAGGCATGAAAGACTGCTGGTGGGAGACTGGGGGTCAAGGAAGTGGCATTAACAGATGTGACCCAGTCAGGGTACAGAGATCTGTTACACAACGGAACTAATTTTTTTGCAAACAGAATACATTTGCATATAGGCTGCAGATTGTGCATTCAAAGCTTTAGCACTTTGGGCATTATTCCCGATGTGCCAAATATTTTTAAACAGCTTGGATTCCTTTTTTTTATTACAAAAACCCAACTATCCCAGCCTGTATTATGGAGATGTAATTGTGCTATTTGGCCAGCAGATGGCACCAATCAAATAGTGAAGAGATTTGAAAATGTGCTTTGGATATTTGAAGCACAGTTTCAATGATGGCATAAATGCAAATTTGCTTACCATAAATCCACTGTCTCCTGGTAGTGGATTTATAGAAAACAACTAGGTAGTGAAAGTGTTAAGTAATACGCCATAGACCACTTTTGCAACGGGTGGATAGTAGATGCTGAGAAAATGTGATAACAGTGAGAGGGGGGGTTCTGTTTTATTTTAACCTTTTTTAAAAATCTACAAATCTGTAATAAAATTGAGTTAATGCAATGAATATATCGAATTTGTGATATCAAGCTATTTCAAAAGAACTAATGTTTTTTGGGGCATGTAACCTTCACATTAATTGAAAATGCATACAAGGTTATTCAGAGAGCGGTGAAATGCAGGATAATGGCTGGATAATGGAAAATTCTAGGTCAAAATAGCGATTTGGAAAGTGAGATGAAAGGGAGAATTTTTCTGGTTTGGATATTTTGACCTAGAATTTTCCATTCTCCAGTCATTCTCCTGCTTTTCACCACTCTCTGAATAACCCTGATGGTCAAAATAGCCAAACCAGAAAAATTCTCCCATTTATCTCACTTTACAAATCGGCTATTTTGACCTAGAATTTTCACATCTCCAGTCATTCTCCTGGTTTTCACCTCTCTCTGAGTAACCCTGATAGTCTCTGAGGCACACACAGATTTTTTTATTTTCATAAAATATAGAAATATATATTTTTTCACCACTGGGTTTTCCTCTTAAATATTTTACTCTAAAACACGGATACGAATGGTATTTACTAAACTCTCAGGTGGTCCGCCAATATCAATATAAGCATTGTGTTACAGCCTCACAACATATTGTAGATTACTTTGTCGTGAACCTTTCAGAAGTCTCAGAAATGTGCTCTTTAAACTCTGTGCATGGACAAAAAAAAATGCCATCTTCTCTAATCCTCGATCTAGGAGAATACTAATGAGATATGCTACAATATCAAAAGTAAATGTGTTATGCAACATGAAACATGGGTTTTCTGGATCTCATCATTCTCAGTTATAGTCGTACTAAGAACAAGAGACAGATTTTGATTAAAGTGCTGATGTAATCCTTTGAGGGATGTATTCGTTGAAAGGCAGACCTCTCCGACTGGCTTGAGACAAGTTTCTGAAGATTTGGAGGTTACATCATGCTTTATGTATAACCATTGCAGGACGGGATACTTTATCGAACCTCTGTTTCGCTGTCACTTTCTGTAGCTTCAATTCCTGTAACAATGATGGTGTCTTTAAGCAAGGATTAGAGAAAATACATAAATACACTGAAATTTTTATTTGCAATGGGTTTGTCACATGAGTGCTTGAGCCACGACGCTCAGGGTCAAAATCCGTCAATGTCATCCTTCTCAAATCCTGATGGTTTTGGTAATCCTTCTATTTCATCTAGTCCAAACTTGTTTACAATAATGGACATTCCCTTCAGTCCAAAAGAACAGAAGGAGCGGTCAGTCGAGGCTTAGTATGAAAAGGGAAAAAAGTATTTGTTTTAGCATTACACCAAACCAGTTCTAGACCAAACAATGACCAAGGAAGACAACTGCAGGTGTGAGCCGCAAACCAAAGAGTAATAAGAGGATACTTATGTAGCGCTACTCCCGCGAGAGCCGCTATATTTGACGGGCCTTCTGTCTCACTCCATTGATCACCCACCTCCACCTCCAGCGCCAAGTAACACCAAGACAAGGTTATACTATAAATAAAAAGGGGTTTATTAGGACCAGCGAGCAGCCCCTCTGTAGAACAAAATAATCAACAGTATAACAATATCAATTGGAGTGATTTACCTTCACTACTCAGCACAATCATGAATGAACGAAACAGTAAGCTTTACAATAGTTCAATGCGGTTCAATTACAGACTATAATTGACGTGACCAATAACAGTCAACCTATCAAAGGATCCTCCTATCTCTCGATCCGTGGCAGCTAGATGGTCATATTTGACATTATTGGAAAGGCCTGATCAAAGACCTGATCAATGATATCAAACATGACCAGGTTTGGTTTAAAAGTTTTTTTTTAAAAAAATTAAAAAATAAAAATAATAATAAAAAAATAAAATAAATAAAAAAAGTTTTTGTTTTTTTTAAAGTTTTTTTGTCTTGGGGGGGGGGGTTTTAGTTAAATAGGACCTAGGCTGTCATGTAAAAATAATTAGCACAAAATGGTCAGAATGAGCGCAGGGCACATAGGTGAACTGGCTCAGCAGTGAAGGGGTTAAAAAGCAAAAACATGTAAAAATTGTGTATTTCTAGTCTCGGGACAAAATTTCGAAACTATTTAGCCGGGGTCTTTTTTGGTGGTTGTAGATTTTGGGGATTAAATTACGTAAAAGTGTGTTTTTACCATTTGTTTTATCATATTTCAGATTTTCTTATAGTAAATTATTCGATATGATGGAAATAATGGTATTTTTAGAAAGTCCATTTAATGGCGGGAAAAAGGGTGTATAATATGTGTGGGTTGAATAAACGAGTAAGAGGAAAATTTGACCTAAACATGAACAGCGCAGAAACGTAAAAACAGCAGCGGTCACTAAAGGACGGATTTGTGTAAAACCGCCCGGTCACTAAGGGGTTAAGAGATCCCTATTAACATACCTCAATACAGAATGCACCTGTAAACATTTAACATAGTGACTATATACAGAATGCACCTGTAAACATGTAACATAGTGACTATATACAGACAGCACCTGTAAACCTGTAACACAGTGACTATATACACAATGCACCTGTAAACATGTAACATAGTGACTATATACAGAATTCACCTGTAAACATGTAACATAGTGACTAAATACAGAATGCACCTGTAAACATGTAACACAGTGACTATATACAGAATGCACCTGTAAACATGTAACATAGTGACTACATACAGAATGCACCTGTAAACATGTAACATAGTGACTACATACAGAATGCACCTGTAAACATGTAACATAGTGACTATATACAGAATGCACCTGTAAACATGTAACATAGTGACTACATACAGAATGCACCTGTAAACATGTAACATAGTGACTATATACAGAATGCACCTGTAAACATGTAACATAGTGACTATATACAGAATGCACCTGTAAACATGTAACATAGTGACTATATTTATTTTCTGTTAATCTGTATATTTGTGCAGTTTTTTAAAAAATATCTTGCATTGTATTACTTTGTATTTCTGTAATAACTGTAACAATTCAATGTTCTTGAACCCAGGACATACTTGAAAACGAGAGAAATCTCAATATATCTTTCCTGGTAAAATACTTTATAAATAAATAAATAAACATGGGGAGCGCAATCATTAATTAGCGTTATGATAAGTAACGTATTATAAAGTGCTAGCGCTAATTATTGCAGAGATGCTGAAGCCAAAATATTAGCGACACCTAAACCTGGTGCTAACTGATTCTGCAAATGCAAAATCATTTAGCACCCCCTAAACCCCCCCCCCCAATAAATCCAATACTCCCCTCTCATACCACCAAGAGACAGACTGGTGGGTTTATATTTATACCCTCACCAAAAACATTTCCACTTTGGGATTGAAAAAGAAAACACAGAAATGGACAGCAGCAAAAAATAACCTGGCTGAGGATACAAAAAAATATACATATATGCAGAAAAAAAGGTTTTGTGCCTATTCCCTACCAGAGCGGCTGCGTAAACCAGAAGTATCCAGCCTGCTCCATGTATAAAATATAACAAGAAAAAAGGTTGTCAATTGCGCTTACCCCTGTGGCTCCATGCATGGCTGTATACACACATGAGGTCTGTGGGCTGGATACTTCTGGTTTATGCAGCCCTGGTAGGGAATAGGTGTGAAACCATTTTTTCTGCATATAAATATATATATGTAGATGATGTCCATTTGAGCCCATTTAATCTTACATTAATGAAGATAAATAATCAGATATATTTCATTCATGCATCCGAACCTATACATACTGATTGTGATGGAAATGCCAGTCGAGATAATCCAATAAATGTTGATTGCAGGCATACTAAACCCCCCAAAGCATGTAAACCCAATTTTGCATTGTAATACAATAAATACAAAAAATATAGCATATCAATACTTTTTTCACATACCTTTTTGGTGCAAGCTTTGAGAGAAACAAAATTAGCAGTGAGATCTCACTCTTGTCACTCTTTAACACGGCTAATATTCTCATTATGGTCACTACAAATCCCCATAAGCAGGAGATCTGACTGTTTTATTATCTGAATCACAGTAACTGTATTTGACACAAAGGCCATTTCTGCCTGTCTGATGATAATGCAGACCCCGTGAAACATTGTGCAGGGTAAAGGAGACCATCTAGAGTTCAGAACTGTTCAGCCGAGCAATATTTCTGTAAATGATAAACAAATACATGAAAAATTAAAAATGATTTTTTTAACATTTTAGGAATAGAGATCTCTGTGCAAAATCACCATTTACCTTTTATTTTAGTTGTTAACTATGCATTCCGTGTTTCAAATAAACTTTATGATAATATTTATTTTCTGCAAATAGGGGTAAAACTTAATATTTGATTGATATGTACCGGCTGGATGGAGTAGAGGTAACATCACTGTTCTATAACCATGGAGACACAGGTTTGAAACCCGGCTAGAGCACCTCTCCAGTAAGTGTCCTTGAGCAAGACACCTAATGGTACATACTTGCAAACACACAATATCAGCTGTGGAGTCCAGTGGTAACGCCGCTACCCTACGACCGCGGAGAAACAAGTCAAAAAACCATTCAGCACATCCGTCCAATACAACTGTGGAGAAGCAAGTCTCGACTTTACGAGAAGCGAGTTCAACCTAACCACCAGGTCGCTGCTCTACAATCATGGAAAGATGACTCGATCCCACTCAGAAGACGCCACCAGCGAATGTCCTTGGGCAAGACACCTAACGATATGGATGCGCCTCCCTCACAAAATACTTGTACATCTCATAGATTGTAAATTCCCTTGGGAGCAGGGTTCCCCTAAATCAGTTCATCATTCATGTGTGATGTTCCAATGTATCATCTCCATGTACACTGATCTTGTAAAGCGCTGCGTAGTTTGTGGCGCTATATAAATAAAGTATAATAATAATTTGAATGAAGCTATGTAGTTTAAAATATATTAGGACCTGATCATTGGCCATATTATGGTGCAGGATAATATATAATTTAAAAACATTAGGTTTTATATATAAGAAATTTAAATAAATTGTGTTACTTCACTCAGGCTGCCATATAATTCAGATATGGTTGTCCTTTTAAAAGTATGCATTGAATTTATATTAAAACAAAATTAAATCATAGTGTGTTTTCAGATTAAGCTATACTAGATGCATTTTTTTAACATTAGCATTCCGAACATACATAGCTATAACCCAAGAGTTGATATTGCATTTTCTTGTTTAATTCTGTTTTATTACAGCACAATGTCACAAGTATATGTTTTCCATTATGCATCGTGTACAATAGAGAACTATGCTTTATTTAATTTTTTTATAAAGAGACCAAAGTGCTCGGTTTTACTGAGATTTATTATGCATTTTAAATAGAAGAAAATAAATAGTCAAGAACTTCTGGTTTTGTTTATTTAAATAAAACTTTGGAAGAAATATGGACATTAATATGTGCAATATATATTACATAAAGTGCATGTAACAATGGTAGTATGAATACAGTATACATTTCATTAAAATAAAAGAACTACCAAATTCCTTAATTCTAACCACATTGTGCAAAGCCTAATTGGGAACAAACTAAACTAAACTCTTTTATGTGCCAGCTCCTGCTCATGCAAAACTATTTTATGTTTAAAAATGAAATAATTGAAATGTGTAATGGTAGGAACCCAACTGCCATGGCCTGCATTTATTGAACAATTGAACGCTACCATTCCATAAAGTTTGCTAACGTTTATTTATTTTATGTGCAAAGTATTTTACCAGGAAGGATACATTGAGATTTCTCTCATTTTCAAGTATGTCTTGGGTTCAAGAACATTGAAATTTAACGTTCATTTATACTGAATAACATTCTTTCTTTTGCTCAAATAAATGAAACAAATAATATGGGTTATTCACTAAAGGGGTTATTCAGAGATCCTCCGATTTGGCCACCGAATTGCACCGAACGATGAATTTCCCCATACGGTGCAATTTCGTGGCAATTCGGCTATTCACAAACCTGGGATTCGCCAAGTATTGGCGAATTGCCAGCAAAATATGGTGTCCATCGGCAGCAGTGAAATTCCCAATAGATAGGTAACGGTTACTGTACTGGTACTGTTACTGTTTGTAGATACTCGAGAATACCACTAGAAATTGGTGACAAAAATTTACCTTAAAATTGGAGGGGTCGCGTTATATTCGAGACATCTGTATCACGTGTAAAAAAAACAACTTGGTATTCCCTCTCTCCCATTGGCTCCGAGAAGCTCCAGATACTGCCCTGCTCTCTGAGGCAGTGCCCTGGGACATTTGGCATTCCTAACTGCGGAACCACAGAAGTTTATCTGGCTGGGGAGTTTGTCCGGTGGATATCTTAGGGCCTGCGACCTGGAGCTGGACCTGAGAATGAGTGGAGATCGGATGTCACCATCGCTAACCCAGGATGATCAACCCTTGACTAAAGGCGATCTGCAGCTTCTTTTGGCCGCATTCCGCGAGATGTGGAGGGCCGAAATTTCAATGTATTCCTGCCACGATGCTGCGTATCATACTGCTGTCCCGGTGGGGAGCCCGCATGTCGAGCAGGCCGAGACAGAGAGTGCCAGTTTCCCAGCACGGGGGAGGATGTCGCTTGACCCAGTCGCGTCTTACTGTGTGGCCTCGGAGGGGGTGAGTGCATCTCGAGCGGGGCAGGAGTAACCGGTAGCTGTGCTGTTACCAGATGATCGGTTGCTGGAGGGGGTTACGGACACGTGGCAGTGGCGCCTACCAGATAATGAGATATCCGTGGTGGTGACGGAGGAGCGTCTCGATGGGACCCCCACAGCCACTGGTGGCACCGGTTTCGGCGGCCTGAGAGGCCCTCTCCCCTCTTCACTGGCCGGGCGCGCTGAGGATCCGTTTTGTTGTACATCTGTCTTACCTGAGCTGGAGGTCGATGGCCGGTGCGGAGACCGCCCTGACACACTGGGATCTTCTGACGTACTGCACTTGGTCCTTCTGCCGGAGCAGCCGGCTGTTCGCGGATCGGCTCCGGTCCTCGGGAATGGTGATGGCCATTCTGCCGCCGTTGCGGCTTCATGTGCTGGCCGACTTTTGGTGTCCGGCTCTTCTTTTCCACCCTGGTGCCTTGCTTTGAAAGCTTGCTGCTGGCTATGATATGCATTACATTGACTGCTCGGATGACTCTGCCCTTCTCCATATTTTTAGATGCCGGCTGACCCCCATCCACCTTAGCGTGCTCTCCGGAGCTCTCCACTCTCCGAGCTCGGCGAGTGAGCGTGTCTGGGGCTGCTAATGCCTCCCCCTGATCTGAACCCCGATGAAATTCCTCTGAGACTTACACCCCCCCCTTCGGACACCCCTTTACCTTTTGAGCATTTCACCCCACTGAAGTTGTTAAATTTTTATGCTGACGAGACTCGCTCATTTTCCCTACCCCCACTTATCCTGCTGTCTCCCTTACACCACTTCCCTGTAAATTAGGCGGAGGCTCCCCCCACCACCCCCATATCGATGACATTTGAGACATTTGGTTCTTTACCGACAATTACTCCACCAGCGATGGTGTCTCCTTCTTCCTCTTCCCCCACCCCACCCCGTTTTGTTTTTGGCATTTTTTGGGTGGCGCCGAGGTGTGCCACTATGGCACCTACCATGGCTCTGGTTGCCAAACTTGGCCCTCGGGCCCCTGGGCCTTGTGACAATATCCTTCCACGGCCTCCTTCGGGAGTGAGCCGGGAAAGTCACGGTCTTGGCCTTAGCCGTTCCTTTACCCCACTATCCCACCCAACTACTGTAATTTTTTTTTAAAATTTTTTCCTCTTTTTCCGTTTTTTTTTCTCCCCCCCAGCACCATTGCTGGTGTGTGGTCGGTATAGTTCACCTCCCCTTTCCCATGGTTTGTTATTATCCTGTTATCAGATGTGTTACTTAGAGATAGACATATATTATCTTGCTTTGATGATGCAATGTCTCTTGCTGACCCTATCTTATAGTTGATATTTAGATGAGACCCCCCTATTTGGGGCTGTTTATTGATTCTCCTCTGATGTACCTCTGCTGAATGTTTATATACTGGCTGTCTTATTGCTGTTGCTTTATCCAAATAAAAGATTTGAATATAAAAAGAAAAAAAAAATTGCCTTGCTCTGGATCCCAAGTCTCCCGGAAGTTCTGTTCCTGATGCTTGCAAACACTTCAGGGACTCCCAGATTCGGGTGAGGTGGGATCCATAACGGCCAGAGGGCACGTTCTGTTTAAGCCAATCATACACCTTGCTCGCCTCTGCCGCCATCTAATCACTAGTAAAAAAGACTGGCCGGCAGCTTCAAACTTAGTAACAACTGCAATCATTCTAGAGCAGAGCACCCTGGCCTTAGGGGTAGCCTGACTGTGTTACCTGGAAGAATTTTATTTGTTTACCGGTACAGTATAATTTTGTTCCTCGCGTTATATTCAAGTCTAGAGTATTCTCTAATTTCCATAATAAATCTCTATCCATCGCGTTATATTTGGGTCACACTATACTCGAGTATCTACGGTAATCTATTCAGATAATTTATTTATAAAGGATTTTACCAGGAAAGATACATTGAGATTTCTCTCGTTTTCAAGTATGTCCTGGGTTCAAGAACATTGAGTGGTTACAGAAATACAAAATAGTAAAATGCAAGAAATTAACACAAAAACAAATATACAGATTAACAGAAAAATAAATTTGTAGGAAATAAAGTCATTATGTTACATGTTTACAGGAGCATTCTGTATTGAGGTGTGTTAATAGGGAGCTCTTGAGTGACTTTAGACTGGGGGAAGATTTGATGGCGTCTGGGAGACTATTCCATAATTGCGGTGCTCTGTAGAAAAATGAGGATCGAGCCACTTTCTTTTTGTATGGTGGTATTGCAAGTAAGGTGCTGGTCCTAGATCGGAGGTTATAGGATGAGGGAGCTGCTGGGGGCAGCAGGCTATTCAGGTAGGGTGGTAGCTTCCCAAAAAAGCTCTTAAACACCTCCAGGTTGGAAAGGTGAAGGGTGCGTCTAGATTCCAGCGACGGCCAGTTTAGTTCTTTTAACATGTCAGAATGGTGGTCATGTAGTTACATGTAGCACAAAGAGGCAGAATGAGTTATACAATGTACTAAGTTTCTGAAGGTGTGTTTGCGGGGCGGCTGCATACACTACATCTCCGTATTCAATAGCTGGCATAAGCATTTGTTGTACAATTTGCTTTCTTACCGCGGGGCTCAGGCAGGATTTGTTTCTGTACAGGGCACCTAGTTTAGGGTAAATTTTAGATGAGAGTTTTTCAATGTGGGGGCCAAAGGATAGATTTGGGTCTAACCACATACCTAGATATTTGAGAGAAGTGACTGTGGTCAGTGTGCCATTTTATTTTGTCCCAACACATAGAAGGGGGGGGGGTTTGCAATTTGTGTAGTTTAGGTTTTGTTCCAAAGAGCATCGTTACAGTTTTGTCATTATTTAGAAAAAGTTTGTTGTGTTTGATCCACTTTTCTACCTCTGTGAATTGGTCAGAAATGCCATTGGTCAGAAATGTCCATTGCCAGAAATGGACACATATTGCGACCGATCAGACACATATGATTGAAACCAGGTTAACGTGCGATCACCAATACTGGAGTTTTTAAGTTTTTGTAATAAGATACCATGGTCTACTGTGTCAAAGGCCTTGGCAAAATCAAGGAATATGGCTCCAGTTAGGTTACCTTGTTCCATCCCAGCCTGGATATTATTACATAATGCCGGACAGCACCGAAAAATTGTCAAAATGCTCTGATTTTCGTTGGTTTCATTCAGCAGGTTTAAACATGCGGATCCCATAGGCTTCAATGTAAATAAAAAGTTCCCCGTTTTTCTTAATTATTTATTCAATCGTTTATTCTTTTCATTTGCAGCAAAAAGTCCATTTATTTCTTTTAGAGTTTTTTAGGCATTTTTATGGTGGGGGTTCGGCAAAATTTTTGATACCGATATTTTTTTTTACATCGCGGATTTTTTTAAACTCTGTAACAGACCTTTTTATTAATATTCATAGGACCTTATATATTATTTCCAGGTATTTTCATGCACTATTTTTTTTAATTGCCCTTAAAAGCTGCTGTTTTATTTTTTACCCTGTTCAGCGGCTGATCGGTTTTCTTCGGATGCATTCGACAATCTGCTCAGTCAGCACATCGATTCAGCATTTTTTTGGCATCTTATCGGATCGATTCTGATTTTTTTCAGTGTTTTTTTGGATCGATTTGCCAGTTTTTCGATTTGCTTGGTGGTTTTTCAGTGGTTTGCGGCTGCGATCGCTGCATTAATCGGCGGGGTTTGGTCCATCAATTCGGCGCACTTTGGGAACCCTGTACTGAATGCTGAAATCACCACAGGCTCGGCAAATTAAGGGTGCCGAAGGAGAGCGCACCGAATAACTGGGTCAGCATATATGTGCTAGGCGGGATCTGAAAATCACCCAATTCTATTTAGACCCCGCCTAGCACATATATGCTGATCCATTAGGTTTTGATGCTAGACTTGCTGCTGTTTCTTGAAATATGATGTTGTGAGATTATATGTGGCAGCAATAGGGCAAGAGCAGAAATTCTCAGGTATAAGAGTCAGCCAGTGTTGATATGGCTGTTGTTCCCAGGACATGCGTGTCTGATGTTGATTGGTTTTAAACGCTCCTAGTATTGTCTGTTATATTTTCAATAAAGATTGTGGACCTTTCCCCAGTTTCCCCCTCTTTCAGTGGGCTAGATTCTAATATATTATTTTTTATGCTTTTAATTTTGATTTATCGCCCTTGAGAAAGTCTTAGGACGAAACGCGTTGGGCAGTTTGTTATTATCCAATAAATTTTATTATTTTTTAATCATTTATATACCTTCCCGATTATTTATTGAAATAAGTCTTGGAGACGTCTGATTTACATCTTCCAACTGGGTTCATCCCACCCAGGCACAACAAGGATCCATAGCATCTCAACCTTTCATCTGTTGCTTTATCTTGAGGAGAGTGGGAATACCTCCACGAGGAGCGGATCAAACTTCAAAAGCTAAGTACCTTGTACCATACATTTTTTCTATATCTTAGATTCTAGTACACTGTTGTGTTTTTCTGTTAATGTTAAAATGAACCCAAAAAATCCTGAAAAATGACCAAAAAAGTCCTAAAAAATAAATAAATAAAGAGACTTCTTGCTGCAAGTGAAAAAAAAAATGTTGAATAAATATTTAATAAAAACAAGGGATTCTCCTGTTTAAACCTGTCGAACTGAACCACAGAAAATCAGGGCATTTCACTGACCTTTCATTGGTGTTCGCTCGGGGTTCTCTGAATAGATTAACCATTACTTCTCTCTGGGGAATTTCACTGCAGCCGAGCTGCACTGAACTGCACCATGGTGAACTGAACCACCAAAAATCAGGGCAGTTCACTTACATAAAATATCACCAAAAAAATCCAGAAAAATGCCTAAAAAAACCATAAAAAATTAATAAATGAAGAGATTTTTTGCTGCAAATGAAAAGAATAAACGGTCGAATAAATATTTAATAAAAACAGGGAATATTTTTTACATTGAAACCTATGGGATTGGTCTGTTTAAACCTGTTGAACTGAATACACATATAAAGCTGTTAGTGCCTAATTGTGCATGTCAAAAAAAAATTTTGGATCATTTTGTTTTTTGTTTTTTTTCCTTTCAGATCATTTCGTTCGGGTTTTTTCTCTCTTTCAGATCATTTCGTTTAGTTTTTCTCGTTTTGGGTCATTTTCATTCAGTTTTCTTTTCATTTCAGGTCATTTCGTTATTTATTTTTTTCTTTCGGATCATTTTCGTTCTTATATTTTCATTTCGTTGTTTATGCTACCATGATTTGTAATTTCGCACCAATTCGTTAATTTGGGTAGCCGATTATCGTATTACGAAAACAAAAAAAATATCTCTACAGTGATTTTCACTCAAACTTTGTATTCTTTTGCCACCTTGTCTGTGAGAGACAGACCTTGCGTTTTGGCGTCATTGCATTACTCCTAGGTGACAACTATCCTACCCCCGTCTGGGTGGGTCAGATTCGTCCCCTAGGACTGACGCTTGTGCCCTTTCAAATTTTCGAGGTGCCCCACTCTGAGATACTCTGAACCTCGGACTTGTCTGTACTTATTTTTCTTTGTTTTCTCTCCGCTATTCCCCCACTCTCTTTTCTTTTTCCACCTCTCTCACTTTCTCTTCTTCCCCTTCTTTCTTCCTCTCTCTCTTTCCCCTCACTCTTTCCTTCTATTCTTTTACTCTTCTCTCTTTTCCGTACCCCTCCCCCTCTCTGATCTTGTCAGCCGGGATGGCGGGGGCGGGGGGAGATGCTAGATGGACGCTCAGCATTCCTCACAGGTTCCTTGGAAGTGGTGTCCTACAACGTGACGAGCCTCAACAAGCCGGAAAAAAGGCGGCACTTACTACGCGACTTACACTCTCAACGGGCCTCGGTTGCTATGATTCAGGAATTTGTATTCTTAACGAAACAAAATGCCCATGTCTACGGATTTTAAAATGTGTTAGAACCTTGGGCACCATGCCCATGGTGCTAAAACTTTGGGGGCACCTTCTGGGCAGAAAAAAATAGGTTGTAATAAGCAATATTCCTTTGCAATGCTTCTGTGGAACACCATATAGAATATACTCAATATCGGGACTCCAGGAGGTGTCTTACAGATCGACTAAATCGGGTTAAATTAAAAAAGCAAAACAATCAGGGTTATCCAAAGCCGCACGTTCGGTGACTTTTCGTTCTCTTCAATTCGGTTCGTGTTGCCGATCCCATTTCGGTGACCCTGCGGTCAGGGCCGGATTAAGATCTCTATGGGCCTGGAGCTGAATATTTTGGTGGGCTTTTTTCGTAATTTTGTGAAATGGCAACATATTTTAGGCTATTTAATATTGCATATATAGGTATATCTAAGCAGGTAGATACTGTTTGAGTAAATTTCCATTCAGACTTCAATCATCACAGCGTGTAAAATTATTTTTTCATATTTTATCATCCAAACCTCTGGTTATATATTCTATTGGGAATTCTTGTTAAAAAAAAAAAAAGAAATGGGAACCTGTAACTGCATTTTTCTGAGAAAATATACAATTTTAGTCAAAAAATTTGGTATTTCCCATGTGCTTTGGATAATGGTGTTTTATGAATAGTACAACTATGAATAAAACTGTCCTTGCTCCCAACGTGGGAAAGGAGATGGTAATGGCAGTGGTATTGCTAATTTTATACGTGACAAATGGACAATACCATCGCTTTGGAACAAAAAATAAATAAAGTTTTTTGTTTTCTTTTTTAGATTTTATGTTGTCATGTTTGGTATCAATGCAAAGGCCAGGCTCTGTCCTGTCTGACACGACACCTCAGTTGACCTTGTGAGGTGTAAAGATTAGTGGCGCAGGGTTCCAAATCCCCCCCAGTGCACTTTGCTGCATTGTGGCGGTTTAGGTTCTTGATGTAACAATTCGTACTAATGGAGTGTACCATCACCTCCACGCTTGTTAGTGACATGAAAAATTAGATGGTGAGTTACTGCAGCATCATTGTTCCCTTTATAACTGAAAAACATTGCTGTGTTAGAAAGAAAAAAAAAAAATAAAGAAATATTTATTATTTTATTTTTAATGTTACATAAAACCTGGTTATGTTTGGTATCATTGGAAAGGTCATGCTCTGACCTTTCCGGTGATACCTCACATGACCCTGTAACTGCTATGGAGGTGAATATATAGTGGTCCAGATGCCCATCAATGCAGACAAATTTATCTTTTCTGTGGGCCTATTCTGGGGCATGGGCCTGGAGCTGCCGCTCCATCTGCCCCTATGTTAATCCGGCCCTGCCTGCGGTGTATTCAGTAAGCACCACAGGGTCCCCGAATTGCAGGGAAAAGCTACCGCAAATCCGATGAAAACTAACCGCAAAACCTGCCGAATGCACGCCGAAAACCCGTAAAAACATCTGGATTAACCCGTCGAAGACGCCGGAAAAAGCCGAGCAGGAGCCGATCCCACACAGCGAAGCCGCCGGAAAAAGCTGAGAAAAAGCCGACACCGCAGACAGAGGGAGATGAATAAATTAGCAAAAGAGTTTGTATGAATGTGAAAGTGAAAAGCTGTTTGCAAAGAAACTACTTAGCGAAAATGTCTGAAATTTGCATATGAGGTCCAGGGAATGATAATAAAGAGGGCTGTTACAAAAAAAAGAAGTAAGCGTAAAAAAAAAAAAATCGGACTTTTAACCACTTCAATGCTAAGGACGCGCTCAGCGCGTCCTCAGCATTGCCCCTGGTATGCGGAGGACGCGCTGAGCGCGTCCTCGCATTGGGGTCAGCGTTCGGCGGGTTCCGGCCGATCGCTGGCCCCTCCGGTGCGGGCTGACATCCTGGATGTCAGCCCGGCATCCGGAGCAGTGGCCGCCATTATTATGTGTCATCGCGCCCCCGCGATGACACATAATTCAGGCGCCCCCCCCGCATGTGCGGAGGAGGCGCCTGAAAGGGAGGGGGGGAGGTCCTTCGGACCTCTCTCCCTCCCGATCGGCGGCTCACAGGGGCTTAACCCAGGCATCATTTGAAGGGCACAGCCTGCCCTTCCAAATGATGCCTGGCATTAACCCCTGGGGAGCTGGATCGCAAATCGGCGCTGAAAAGCGCCGATTTGCGATCCTTCCCGGAGCTGGCCGACATCTTGGATGTCGGCCAAGCTTCCGGGAACTCCCCCAGAGGACTGGCGTCATCGTGCGCAGCATTAACCCCTAACTGCCACGAAGTGTGGAGATAGGGAGTTCCAATGAACTCCCTATCTCCCGATCCGTGGCAGTTAGGGGTTAAATTTTGATATCGTTGGCTCGGCCAGAGCATGGCCGTTCCAACGATACCAAACATGAAAGTAAAAAAAATGTAAAAAAAAAAATAAAAATAAAAATAAAAAAAAAATTAAAAAAAAAATTAAAAAAAAAAAAAATAAACACTTTTTTTTTTTTTTTTTGTTTTGTTAATGCAGCAATATTGTTCCCATTTCAATTATAATGTGAACAATGATGCTGCATTAACGATTTTTGTATGCGGTGCGTTTGTTAAAAATGGTGTCATTTTCCCCAAAAAAAATGTAACGAGACCCCATCTCTAATTTTTTAACAAGCGCACCCCATACAAAATATAACCGCAATTGCTCGCATGTTAAAATGTGGAAAAAAAACACTTTACACGCTGTAAATTATTGAAAATACATATTTTATTGCATTTTTTGTTATAATATACAAACATGACATAACGTATACATATAATAATGACATATTATGAATCTACCGAGTCTGACGGAAAGAACGATATATAATATGTCAATGTCATATACTAAAATAAGCCTTCAAAACAGGTTTAAACATGATGCGCAAAACAGGTAAAAAATGACCTCAGCACAGGGGCGGGAAAAGCCTCAGCAGCGAAAGGGTTAAAAAATAAAAAAAATTCAGAAAAATGCTTAAAGTATCCTAAAAAATCTATAAATAAAGAGACTCTTTACTGCAGAATTTTATAATGAACGGTTTATTAGATATTGAATTAAAACGGGAATATATTTAACATTGAAGCCTATGGGATTCTCCTGAATTAACTTGCCGAATTAAACCACCGAATGGCAGGGCATTAGGGGAACCTTTCACTGCTGGTTTTTGTTCTATGAGTAGCCGAAGCAGTGCATTTTCATGGGGATTTCACTGCCCTCGAACAGGCACCGAACAGGCACCGTATGTGCAGGCAATTCGCCAGGATTTGGCGAATTGCCTGCTCTCTGGATAGCCGAATGGCCAGGAAAGGTAACCGAACGCTGATTTTCAAGCAAATTTTCACACCTTTCTCAAGCAATTCGGATCTCTTTGGATAACCCTGATAGTCTATATTAATTTTATAGTAACCAGCTGAATATTGTCATTTCTAGCTAGCGCTTGTTTTGATACAGACTACGTAGTAAAGCTAACCTTTCCTATATATCACTGTTATGGTACTGTGAAAACAGAAGATAAATCTCCAATTCCATTGCAATGACAATAAATAGTCATTTTCCCACATTTGCTTGATAATCCAGAGAATGTTGTGTATTATGACTCATTCCATAAAGATACAATTTTGCTGTAGATACATAGTTATGCTCTGGTCAACATTCCGAAGAGTGATTATAGTATTATGTCCCAAGAGCAGCCAACTGCATATCTCATTATGAACGATTTCTACATTTATAGCTAAGTCCTCCAAAAACGTCCACTTTCCAAAAACCAATTGAAGACAGTCAACATCAAATGAAATATTTCTGCATAACCATAATCTAAATTTAAACTTTCCCATAAAATCAAATACGCTTACATAGAATGGATTTCAGTTCCCGCTGCATCCTATAGCCACGCAGAGTATTAACATATGAAAGATGGATTGCTTTTAATAAATAGAATTAAGTAAATTTCCTGACCCAATAGTTTCTGCATCAAAACGTCTCCTTTGAGTTTAACTATATGAAAATATAAGCACTAAAAAGCTTTAACCCGTTCACCCACAAAACATGCATGCACGATTTTCCATTGAAATACAATGAAAAATAATATTTGCATATAAAAACCCACTTGAACACAATTTTAATGAAGGATTAGTGGAAAGAAATAAAATTCTCAGTGAGGTCTAACTCCTGTCACCCTGTATTATTGTAAACTAGGTGGAAAGCCTGCCCAGAGGGCAGTCTATTGTTATTGTCGCCAGGTCAGAATTCAAGTCCACATAGGTTTTTTTCAATGTCCTATCCAAGAGTATCTCTCTATATAAATACGTTTGTAACGCGTCCATCGCCATCCCATCCGCAACAGGAGGGCCGACTGAGCAGCTGTGATGGGTGCGCGCACAGCTGATAGCGCATTACAAAGGAATTTATATATTAGAGTAGGTTCCTCTTCCCTCTTAGATTGTAAGCTCACGGGAACTGGACCCTCAGATTGTAAACTCGTGGGACCCCTCAGATTGTAAACTCGTGGGACCCCTTAGATTGTAAACTCCTGTGGCCCCTTAGATTGTAAGCTCATGTGGCCCCTTAGATTGTAAATTCATGGGGCCCCTTAGATTGTGTTGGGCTTGGGCGGGCATTTATTTTGTAGCGTATACATTATGCGTATATTTAATGGCACGTGGTATGCATGGCATGGCAGGCTGGTATTTAGGCACACTGGTATTATGAGACACTGGTATTATGAATGGTAGACTGGCATTATGGCTGGCAGACTGGCATTGTGCTTGGCAGACTGGTGATATGGCTGGGAGACTGGTAATATGGCTTGCGAACTGGTAATATGGCTGGCGAACTGGTAATATGGCGGGCAGACTGGTATTGTGCATGGCAGACTGGTAATATGGCTGGCGAACTGGTAATATGGCTGGCAAACTGGTAATATGGCTGGCAGACTGGTATTGTGCATGGCAGACTGGTAATATGGCTGGCAAACTGGTAATATGGCTGGCGAACTGGTAATATGTCTGTCAGACTGGTATTGTGCATGGCAGACTGGTAATATGGCTGGCGAACTGGTATTGTGCATGGCAGACTGGTATTGTGCATGGCAGACTGGTAATATGGCTGCCGAACTGGTAATATGGCTGGCAGACTGGTAATATGGCTGGCAGACTGGTTTTGTGCATGGCAGACTGGTAATATGTCTGGGAACTGGTATTGTGCATGGCAGACTGGTATTGTGCATGGCAGACTGGTAATATGGCTGCCGGACTGGTAATATGGCTGCCGGACTGGTAATATGGCTGGCAGACTGGTTATTACCAGACTGGTAATGTGCATGGCAGACTGGTAATGTGCATGGCAGACTGGTATTGTGCATGGCAGACTGGTAATATGGCTGGCAGACTGGTATTGTGCATGGCAGACTGGTATTGTGCATGGCAGACTGGGAATATGCATGGCAGACTGGTAATATGGCTGGCAGACTGGTAATATGGCTGGGAACTGGTATTGTGCATGGCAGACTGGTAATATGCATGGCAGACTGGTATTGTGCATGGCAGACTGGTAATATGCATGGCAGACTGGTAATATGGCTGGGAACTGGTATTGTGCATGGCAGACTGGTGATATGCATGGCAGACTGGTATTGTGCATGGCAGACTGGTAATATGGCTGTGAACTGGTAATATGCATGGCAGACTGGTATTGTGCATGGCAGACTGGTAATATGCATGGCAGACTGGTATTGTGCATGGCAGACTGGTAATATGGCTGGGAACTGGTATTGTGCATGGCAGACTGGTAATATGCATGGCAGACTGGTAATATGCATGTCAGACTGGTATTGTGCATGGCAGACTGGTAATATGGCTGTGAACTGGTAATATGCATGGTAGACTGGTTTTGTGCATGGCAGACTGGTAATATGGCTGGGAACTGGTATTGTGCATGGCAGACTGGTAATGTGCATGGCAGACTGGTATTGTGCATGGCAGACTGGTAATATGGCTGGCAGACTGGTATTGTGCATGGCAGACTGGTATTGTGCATGGCAGACTGGGAATATGCATGGCAGACTGGGAATATGGCTGGCAGACTGGTAATATGGCTGGGAACTGGTATTGTGCATGGCAGACTGGTAATATTCATGGCAGACTGGTAATATGCATGGCAGACTGGTATTGTGCAAGGCAGACTGGTAATATGGCTGTGAACTGGTAATATGCATGACAGACTGGTATTGTGCATGGCAGACTGGTAATATGCATGGCAGACTGGTATTGTGCATGGCAGACTAGTATTTTGCACGGCAGACTGGTATTGTGCATGGCAGACTGGTATTTTGCACGGCAGACTGGTATTGTGCATGGCAGGCATGGCAGACTGGTAATATGGCAGCCCGGGCATGGAGGAGATGCAGGCTGGGCGCGGAGGAGATGGAGGCCGTGCGCAGAGGAGATGGAGGCCGGGCACGGATGAGATGCAGAAAACAAATCCGATCCATTGGAGAGGCGCTGTGCTGTGCATCTCTCCAATGGATCGGATTTGTTTTGTCCCTCTCGCACGCCGGCTGTGCGCATGCCGCAGCCGTTGGATGCGCGCGCAGTCAACCGCCGCAGGTTGCGCGCGCATGTGCAGTAGGGTTTTGGCGACGGACACGCCAGCCCTTATTGTTTTATAGTATAGATAATCTACAAGGAGTAGGCCTCATACTCACTGTAACCAAACGTTCAACAAGCTTTGCCGCTGCATTACAACAGCCAGGGAGAGGGCAGAATACAGGGAGAGCTCTGGGATCACTCACTGCTGTACATGGATAGGATTCATGGGGTTATAATGAGTTCCTATACAGAACAGATACAAGGTGTTACTGTAATTGCCATACACAGGCATTATGCAGCACATACAGATACAAGGTGTTACTGTAATTGCCATACACAAGCATTATGCAGCACATACAGATACAAGGTGTTACTGTAATTGCCATACACAGGCATTATGCAGCACATACAGATACAAGGTGTTGCTATAATTTCCATACACAGGCATTATGCAGCACATGCAGATACAAGGTGTTGCTGTAATTCCCATACACAGGCATTATGCAGCACATGCAGATACAAGGTGTTGCTGTGATTTCCATACACAGGCATTATGCAGCACATACAGATACAAGGTGTTGCTGTAATTGCCATACACGGGCATTATGCAGCACATACAGATACAAGGTGTTGCTGTAATTTCCATACACAGGCATTATGCAGCACATACAGATACAAGGTGTTACTGTAATTGCCATACACAGGCATTATGCAGCACATGCAGATACAAGGTGTTGCTGTAATTCCCATACACAGGCATTATGCAGCACATGCAGATACAAGGTGTTGCTGTGATTTCCATACACAGGCATTATGCAGCACATACAGATACAAGGTGTTGCTGTAATTGCCATACACGGGCATTATGCAGCACATACAGATACAAGGTGTTGCTGTGATTTCCATACACAGGCATTATGCAGCACATGCAGATACAAGGTGTTGCTGTGATTTCCATACACAGGCATTATGCAGCACATGCAGATACAAGGTGTTGCTGTAATTGCCATACACAGGCATTATGCAGCACAGACAGATACAAGGTGTTGCTGTAATTTCCATACACAGGCATTATGCAGCACATACAGATACAAGGTGTTACTGTAATTGCCATACACAGGCATTATGCAGCACATACAGATACAAGGTGTTGCTTTAATTGCCATCATACACAGGCATTATGCAGCACATACAGATACAAGGTGTTACCGTAATTGCCTTACACAGTAGGGATGTGCGTGACTTTTTTTTAAAGGTTCGTTTCTGGTTTTTTTATGGTGTTTTTTTTAGTTTCGGGTCATTTCAGACAGTTTTTCTTTAGTTTTGAATCATTTCGATTCGGTGATTCAGATCTATTCGGTGATTCGGATCATTTCGGTAATTCGGATCACTTCGCCGATTTGGATCATTTCGGGTGATTCGGATCAGTTGGTTTTTCCTTTTTTTCTGAGTTATTTCGTTTTTTATTGCTTATTTAAGAATGGGGAGTAGATTACTACCAATAGAATGAAAGTTTCTTTACTTATTTATTCTTTTAAGACTTTTTAGGCATTTTTTTGTTTGAAATTTTAGGTTTCCTAACTTTTTTTTTATAGAAACAAGCCTTTTTAACCCATAGGTTTCAATGCAACATATGAATCCACACACTGCTGGGAATTGACTCTCTGTAGTATAATTAGTGCAGCATATGAATCCGCAAACTGCTGGGAAGTTCCCAACAGTGTGCTGAATCATATGCTGCATTAATTTTACTGCATGGAGGCACTGCCCGGCAGTGTGCTGATTCATATGCTGCATTAATTTTACTGCATGGAGGCACTGCCCGGCAGTGTGCGGATTCATATGCTGCATTGAAGCCTATGGGTTAGGCCTCACAGCGAACTTGGCCTGCGCGGCCGCTATTTGACCCGCACATGCGCTTTAATTTAAAGCCCTTACAAATCGTCAAGAATTGTCGGGTGGCACAGGGTAGCTGGGGAGGGAAGGAAGAGGGACTGAAACCAAACGTTACGTCGAACAAAAGCATAACGGTGATGATTATCAGCGGCCAGAATGCGTGCGATACGCCACCTGGTGTCGGTGGGCCCGGCGCCCTGTGAACTCACTGTTGAGGCATCCGAACTTTGATCTACCTGCGTGACGTAATCTTTCAGAGACCGCGGGAGTCCCAGGAATATGTCGTCAGCCTGGTAGCCTGTGACGTCATGCGTGTACCGGGGGGGCTCCGGGTAAGTTGGGTGTCTGGTTGTTGTTGTTGTTCCCCGGTGACAGCCATTCCCTCCGCACCATGACAGGCCAGTGAGGACTGCGGCCTGCGCCCGCCCAGCATGGATGACGGGGAGACTGAGGAGCTCGGCTTCCTGGGAGACCTGTCGGTGGGGATGGACACTTTTATCCACCACATTGACTCCACCGAGGTCATCTATCAGCCCCGCCGTAAGCGGGCCAAGCTGGTGGGCAAGTACCTGATGGGAGACTTGCTGAGGGAGGGCTCTTATGGCAAAGTCAATTAGATGCTGGACTTGGACACGCTGTGCCGCCGGGCTGTCAAGATCCACAAGAAGAAGAAGCTCCGGAGGATCCCCAACGTCAAGAAGGAGATCCAGCTACTGAGGCGTTTACAACATTGGAATGTGATCCAGTTGGTGGATGTGTTGTGCAATGAGGAAAAGCAAAAGATGTATATGGTGATGGAGTATTGCGTGTGTGGGATGCAGGAGATGCTGGACAGTGTACAGGAGAAACATTTCCCTATTTTTCAGGCCCATGGTTATTTCTGCCAACTTACAGATGGTCTGGAATATCTTCACAGTCAGGGCATTGTCCACAAAGCCATCAAACCTGGAAACTTGCTGCTCACGACAGTCGCTCAAAATTTCAGACTTGGGCGTGGCTGAGGCCTTGCACCCATTTGCTGAGGGTGACACATGCAGGACCAGCCAGGGCTCCCCAGCTTTCCAGCCTCCAGAGATAGCCAATGGCCTGGATACCTTCTCAGGGTTTAAAGGAGACATCTGGTCAGCCAGGGTGACATTGTATAATATCACCACTGGGCTGTATCCTTTTGAGGGAGACAATATCTAAAAACTTTTTGAAAATATTGGTAAGGGGGACTACACCATACCAGAGGACTGTGGACCCCTACTTTCTGACCTTTTAAATGGGATGGTGGAATACGACCCAGCTAAGAGATTTTCAATTCAGCAGATACGCAGACACAATTGGTTCAGAAAGAAGCATCCCCAAATGGATCCCTTAGTCCTCATCCCCCCCCAGCTCAGAAACCAAGGACTGCTGGAGGAGTCTGACCGTTGTGCCTTATCTGGAAGATCTGCATGGGTACAGTGAGGAAGACGATCTATGTGACTTGGAGGATGAAATAATCTACACACAGGATTTCACAGTGCCAGGACAGATGCCTGAAGAAGACTGGTTTGCATAGACGCAGAGCCATGTTCCCTCCAAGCAACTGTGTATGAACGGGACTGAGAGCCAGCCCAAGGCCGAAAGGAGGGTCAGCTCTGCATCACAGCGCAAGACTAGCACTTTGGGGATCAAAGTACGCAAACTTTCAGCCTGCAAACAGCAGTGACCATGGGGACCACTTAACAAGCTTACATCTGGAGATTTTGGTCCCATTTTGACTCTACTGGGAGGAAGATTCTGCTCCATGGAAGATTGCTGCAGCAGATGGATCTGCCCATTAATTCTGCTCCTTGCGACCCTGCCTCATCATGTTTCCCACACACCTCTGGACCTCTAGGACATGCTCAGTGTCCAGCATCTGCTACACTTTATGACTTGAACTTGTCCCCCACCCCACCTTGTTCGTTGGCTGTATACCACACATATATTATACAAAGTAAAGCAGGCCGGAGGACTTGCCAGCAGCCCTACCTGAGCCCTCATACAAATAATGCAGATGGGGAGCCACTGGACTACTTTCACCAAACCCACCCAATGCTTGTGTGTTTGGGGTAAAGGAGCCATGTGTTCACTACCACAGGTTGTTTATTTCTTCCTTAGTGATTAAACGTTTATTTGGTTTCCACAAGTCTCTGATTCCTGATACTGGATTTAAATACTCTTGTGATGTATCTGTGCTATTTTTCTTTTTTATTATAATTGATGGGCCATTGCTGGACCATGGCTCTAATCACTCTGCAGTATGCTTGCAGCTAGGAAGCTTTATATCGTCCTCCTCTTTCTAAATATACACACATGCTTTCATTTCCAAAAAAAAAAAAAAAAAACCTACCTTGTTTCTTTAAAAAAAGTTCGGAAACCTAAAATTTCACCCAAAAAATGCCTGAAAAATCTTAAAAGAATAAGTAAGTAAAACAACTTTCATTCTATTGGTAGTAATCTACTTCACATTCTTAAATAAGCAATAAAGAACGAAATAACTCATAAAAAAAAGGAAAAACCAACTGATCCGAATCACCCGAAATTATCCAAATCGCCGAAATGATCTAAATCACTGAAATGATCCGAATCACCAAATCAAATTGATCCGAAATTTTCGGATGGTCGATATTTAGTTTTCGGAAATGCTCCCGAAATACGAAAATGCTGAATTTCAACCGAATTTTGATTCAGAACGAAACGAATTGAACTAATGGAAAGATCCATAGTATATTTGTATTTGATGCGTAGGATAATGAAACAGAATTGATGAGCAATAAAGGAGAGATCTGTTTAAATGGACTGATCACAAATTCTCTGCATCCCGAAGTGACACGCGGCCCTAGAGCACATGTCCAAGATGGCGGCTGGGGAGAATACAGTTCTGCGTTCCAGGATGAAGCGCGAGAGGATGGCGCATGCGCCAATATGTGGACAGCGTCTGAAACATATGGGACCAATTTTTCTGAACGACTCATTTATTGATTTTATGGACATGTATAAATAGAGACAGTGGGAGCAAGGATAGGAGGACACCAGCTGAAGAAGCCACCCGGCAAAACGCGTTTTGGTAGTTATTGTTTTTATTTCAATTTGATTTTATTAAATGAGGATTTTATCCATTGCTGTCTGCTATTTATCCGGTCAAAGTCGGTTTGGAATTCCTTTAAATATCCACAGGTGATTTGCAAGGAGCCATACGAGGCTCAGGAGTGTGTAAGTTGACAATCGGCACACCTTTTAATATACTGCTATTCTGATTTACAGAATTACTCTAGGGGATTTCCCGGTGTGTATTTGTTTTATACCACAGGGAAGCATGAAGCATGAATACCATGGCTTAACGAAGGGGTTGATGGGCACCCGAAAAGATATTAAGACCAATAGAGCAGTTCCACCTAGAGCCGGATGTGGGCTCGGCGCATTGTGAGTTTGATTCATACAGTAATATCGAGATTTTATATATCAGGATTACTGCGCAACCGTTGTTCTCACCTTCTTCTTTTCCAGTCCTTCTGAGATATTTCCCAAGGATACGGCGAACTATAGAAAAACGAACTTTCAAGTTTCTGTTGTGGACATGTATTATGTATAATTTCCTGCAAGCCAGTAAGCCGAGGCCAACTGGCGCTTCACTGTGATCTGCATTGTTTTTTTTCTGTGTGGTGTATTAGAGAAACCTCTGTATACAGCGTTTTAGCGAGTGGGATTTTTATATTTCTCTCCAGTGGACGCTTCATCCATTTGATACTTGTCCTATTCCATACCTAATGCTAACATGGAGACGATATGCAGGAAGATCTGCACCTACAGATTTTCCGTTACTGTCTCCAGGTTATCGTTGTATTCTGGAGAAGCTTATTCTCAACACCTTGACCTGAAACAAGGCGCTAAGCTGGCTAGTACCTGCAGTAGCACTTCCACGCCGCTATGAGTATCAGCTCGTGGAATCCACATGCCACCATTTTTGCCGCAATGTGTTTTGGATTTTTAAGGGGGGTTAGAGCATGTTAAGTGATTTTGCAGAATCATTTAACATGAGCTTTTCAGGTGGTCTTTAAAATGTTTCATTTGGCATCTCAAAGTTAACTTGCGTCAGCTCCTTCGAATATCTCACGTTTCAAAAAGCTAAAAATAGATTTCGCTCACCATGTTAAGTACAGGAGACGCTAAGTACTGATTTCACCCCAGTGTTGCATCAAGATTGGAATATCGATGTCAGACCTTAAACTTACTTATGCTAGCGCTAACGCATACATATCCAGATTGTACATTAGCACCAACTGCGGAACTGTGAATTGCTGGCTTTAATCCCCCATCAGATATAATGTACAGTGGACAAGTCAAGGTTGTTGGTTTAAAGTGTTTTATTCATTTTAGATGGAATCATAATGGACCTCAATGTGTTAATGGCGTCCTTCAGATATTCTCCAGGCCCTTGTTGATTTCCGAGCCATATCATAGAAGACGTGACCATACACTTCCAGTCTCGTCCGCGCATCTTTTTGACACTTAGTCCATACGTAATGATGTGTGCTTCTCTTCACACTTTATGTCACCCGTAAATACATAAAGTGTTCAGCCTTTCATGCATTACCTACTGCTGTTGATCCAAAAGAAGGCAAAAAACCCAGTCTGAAGCGCTCGCTAATATGCAACGTACTGGGAAAAAAATCCTTCTTGACCCCCGAATGGCGGTCAGATTTCTCCCTGGATCAGCTTTAGAGGACTTTCTGTCAGTACGTAACAACATGTGATTCCTTTCACACTTGTTCATCTGCTGATGTGAGGTTTCATGGCGTCTAATGTTTCCATCTTTTTATAAAATCGGATGATCTACCCCTTCCAGATCTTGCTCCTAGAATTACAAGAAAAGAAATTGTGTCTTAAGTTACAGTATTTAGAATGGCCGTCTATTCTAAGGAAGGGGACCACACTACTGGATGACACACGTCAGCTAGAGACAGGACAAGAGGGACAAATCCAGAGACGTAGTCATGAAGAGAGCCGCAGTCAGAAACCAGAATGGGCTGTCAGCCAGAGATCAGAAACCAGAGAGGGAAATCGGACAAGCCGGGGGTCGGTACACAGGAAATCAAAGAGCATACGGGATAACACACTAGAATAGTCAGAGAACCAGGCCAGAGTCATACACAGTAGAATCAATATAACATAGAAACACACAGATCAGAATAAAACAAAATATAACAGACAAGGCAACTGGAGGGGCAGACAGACTAAGGAAACAAGAAACCAGTAATAAACTGAACACTGGAAAATGAGGAAAAATAGCAGTAGTAAATACTAGCTCAAGATCAAATACACAGGCAGAACCTCAAGAAGCAATGAGACTCATATGTAGGAGCCCTGGGCAATGAGAGAGCTTACCTTATAAAGGGAGCAGGCCAGAGCAGACAGGTCAGGTGGTCCAAGACCAGACTGGCTACAGGAAGTTCCTGGAGCGGCGGGAGAGCAAGAAATGGCTCAGAGGTAAGAGCCGGGCCCGGATCGCTCTCATAACAGTGTGCAGCGCCGGAACCATGTGAGAAGATTACGGGTGTTCTTTGGAATGTCCTTCTTCACGCTGCTCTCACTGAGTTTATCCTGTCTAATGTCTTTATTTACCGTCTGTTTAGGACTCTCCAGACTGACCAACTTTCTCCTGTAACAAGAAGAGAACCAGAGAGAAATGTTAACAACATATGATGATTAACAGGAGATTCCCTTCGTGCGCTCATACTCCCTCCCGCCTGTCAACTGTCAATCTATCCTTCATCTTACCAGTCAAAGCCAAACCTGGAGTCTTACATAGTTACATAGTTATATAGGCTGAAAAAAGACATGCGTCCATCGGGTTCAGCCTCTCCCACATAACCTACTGCTGTTGATCCAAAAGAAGGGAAAAAACCCAGTCTGAAATGCTTGCCAATATGCAACATACCGGGAAAAAATTCCTTCTTGACCCCAGAATGGCGTCAGATTTCTCCTTGGATCAAGAAGCTTTTACCCACATATTAAATATTATAACCCTTAATATTTTGTGTCTGCAGGAAGTCATCCAGTCGTTTTTTAAAAGTCTGTACAGACTCTGACCCAACCACCTCAACAGGCAGAGAATTCCACAGCTTTTTTGTTCTCACCGTAAAATAACCCTTCCTATGCTTTAAGCTAAATTTTCTTTCTTCCAGTCTAAATGGATGACCCCTTGTCCTATGTATAGTCCTGTTAATGAATAGGTTATCAGACAATGGTTGATAATGGCCCCGTATATATTTATATAAGGTTATCAGATCCCCTCTAAGGCGCCGTTTCTCTAAACTAAACAGGTTTAAGCTTGTTAGTCTTGCCTCATAACTTAACCCTTCCATTCCCCTTATTAATTTAGTTGCCCGTCTCTGCACTTTTTCTAGCGCTATAATATCTTTTTTTAAGACAGGTGCCCAAAATTGCACGGCATATTCAAGGTGCGGCCTGACCATTGATTTATACAGAGGCAAAATTATGTTTTCATCCCGAGAGTGAACTCCCCTTTTAATGCATGCCAATACTTTGCTGGCCTTGGCGGCTGCTGTTTGACATTGCACATTGTTACTTAGTTTGAAGTCTATGATTATTCCCAAATCCTTCTCCTGCTTGGATTTCCCTAACTCCGTACCATTTAGGGTATAAATTACTTGTGTGTTCTTCACTCCAAAGTGCATAACTTTGCATTTATCTAGATTAAATTTCATCTGCCATTTAAGTGCCCAGTCCCCCAATCTATCTAAATCCCTCTGCAGCGAAGTAACATCCTGCTCACATTGTATTACTTTTCCTAGTTTTGTGTCATCTGCAAACACTGATACATGACTTTCAATGCCTATCTCAAGGTCATTTATAAATAAATTGAATAGTATTGGTCCTATAACAGACCCCTGAGGGACACCGCTTACCACTGGTGTCCATCTTGAAAATGTACCATTTATGACCACTCTCTGTACCCTATCTTTTAGCCAGTTTTCTATCCAAGAACAAGTATTTTCATCTAGACCAATTTTTCTTAATTTAAATAGTAACCTTTTGTGTGGAACTGCGTCGAAAGCTTTGGCAAAATCTAAGTAAATCACATCCACTGCGACCCCCTGATCTATACTTCTACTTACTTCCTCATAGATCGTAATTAGGTTAGTCTGACATGATCTGTGTTTCATGAAACCATGCTGATTTTTGCCAATAACATTATACCTCCCAATAAATTCCTGAATATTATCCCTTAGTAACCCCTCAAATACTTTCCCAGCCACAGATGTTAAGCTCACAGGTCTATAATTCCCAGGCACAAATTTTAAACCTTTCTTAAATATAGGGACCACGTCAGCTTTTCTCCAATCCTCTGGTACTAGTCTTGTAATGGCTTTTTAAGATACATTTCACAGATCATCTTAGGAGGGGTATACTATCCACCTCCAGGTTCACACAGGCAGGGTTATTCAGAGAGAGGTGAAAAGCAGGAGAATGACTGGAGAATGGAAAATTCTAGGTCAAAATAGCCGATTTAGAAAGTGAGATGAAAGGGAGAATTTTTCTGGTTTGGCTATTTTGACCTAGAATTTTCCTAGAATTTTCCATTCTCCAGTCATTCTCCTGCTTTTCACCGCTCTCTGAATAGCCCTGAGGATCACAAGATCCCAAACAGTCCTTTAACAGTATAGCTCATATTAATAAAGTTCAACAAAGTTGTGGTGTTTTTTCCCATGTTTTCTCTTTGGTTTTCTTCATCTTCCATTCATTACGTCGATGAAAATGCGTCTTGGGAAATAAAATGGGAGGCTGGTACTCTTAGTGATTTGGTGGCGGTTCTTTTACCTTTTACGTGGAATGTTGATAAGTTCTTCATCCTCAGGGTCACACATCTTTCTTTTCCTGCTGTTCTTTGTGGAAGAGGTCTGTGGGGTCTTCTCATTGAGCAAGGAGGGTTTCCGGTTGCTGGTATCAGAAATTTCCAGAATCTCCTTCCTCACGCTGCTCTCAATTAGACTGTCCCTTTTGATGTCATTCATCGATGTTGTATTAGGACTTCCCAGATATTTGCAGACTCTCCTAAAAAGGAGAACCAGAGACAAATGTTAATAAATTCAAGGTCACACAACGATTGCAATAAAATTCCCTTTGTGCCCCCCTGCCCCTTCCCGCCTGTCAATCAGTCTTTCTTCATACTGGCCAAAGCCAACCCAATGCAGAGCCAATGTGCTGCAGATTGATTGACAGGAAAGAAAAAGATAGAGTCGTCCCTCAGGCAGCCCTTAATCCTGATGGTGACCATGCTGGCCAATCAGAGCATGTTGATGTGCAGGCAATGGTGACAGCTTCACTAATGTTTTTGGTCGCTCAGCGTGCGTGGAGCTCCTGACGGTCAGCGCTATGGCGTACGCGAACGCTCTGATACTGCTCTTGTGCCAATTGTGCCCTAGGCAAATGCCTTCTTTGCCAAATGAGCATGCCAGGTCTCTTGTTCGGGAAGCCTTGAATCCTGATGCCGACACTGCTGATCACGTAGAGCATGCTGATGTACGAGCAACGATGTTATCAGGACACGCACTCCCTGTTTCAGGACGGCATTATTAATCAGGACCAAATAATGAGAAACAAGAATGTTCGACATCACTTACTCTTTCATGTGGACATTCCTGTGTCTGATAGGGCCTGGACAAGAGGCGGTGGAACTGCTGGATTCAGCCGCTTTTGCTGGTAAAGGGATGGAATACGGGCAGAACCTCGCTCTGTTCTGTAGATGGACAGCCTGCAATCAGGGAGATAAAGAAAATATTGGTGAGCTAAGTAAAAAAGGATTTTGTGGGAAACATAGATGAAAAACACACAAAGGATGGAGAGACCAGAGCAATATAACATGATAAAGCAGAAAAGTAATGGTGAAATGGAGGCAAGATGCTGAAAAGAACTGCCACCCTGATTACACTGCCAGGATATCCGGAAATGTCATCAGCTTCCATTTTTCCAGATTATTCCAGATAATGAATCCTCAGACATCATGTAAAGGACAGATACAATGTAACCGGAGCCTCACCTTTACACTTCCATGTGTCTGCACAGGCCAGCCATCAGAAATTTTGGGGCCCCTTACTGACCCTCAGAATAGGGCCCCCCCTCTCCCCATAGGAAATACATTTTTAATGTGAATCGTGATCACAATACAGAGTGCTAGTCCCAATATCTTAAAATCACACATATTGTTCGCACAACAGCACATTTAACATAAAAAAGTATCTATCTGGTTCAAATAAGTGAAGACAGTAAAAAAACTCTATTAAATATTATTTATTAAAAAAAATATGAATCAAGATTGGATTACAGAGTGCTGCTCCCAATACCTTTAAAATCACACAAAATGTGTATTCATACAAACAATGTAGCATAAAAGTATAATTAAATAACTCCACTGGCAGAGTACCACAGCAACAGAACTCTCAGTAATGTGCAGTGCGTATGAGCATATCAGAGCACCACAGCAACAGAACTCTCAGTAATGTGCAGTGCTTATGAGCATATCAGAGCACCACAGCAACAGAACTCTCAGTAATGTGCTGTGCTTATGAGCATATCAGAGCACCACAGCAACAGAACTCACAGTAATGTGCAGTGCGTATGAGCATATCGGAGCACCACAGCAACAGAACTCTCAGTAATGTGCAGTGCGTATGAGCATATCAGAGCACCACAGCAACAGAACTCTCAGTAATGTGCAGTGCGTATGAGCATATCAGAGCACCACAGCAACAGAACTCTCAGTAATGTGCAGTGCGTATGAGCATATCAGAGCACCACAGCAACAGAACTCTCAGTAATGTGCAGTGCGTATGAGCATATCAGAGCACCACAGCAACAGAACTCTCAGTAATGTGCAGTGCTTATGAGCATATCAGAGCACCACAGCAACAGAACTCTCAGTAATGTGCAGTGCGTATGAGCATATCAGAGCACCACAGCAACAGAACTCACAGTAATGTGCAGTGCGTATGAGCATATCGGAGCACCACAGCAACAGAACTCTCAGTAATGTGCAGTGCGTATGAGCATATCAGAGCACCACACCAACAGAACTCTCAGTAATGTGCAGTGCGTATGAGCATATCAGAGCACCACAGCAACAGAACTCTCAGTAATGTGCAGTGCTTATGAGCATATCAGAGCACCACAGCAACAGAACTCTCAGTAATGTGCAGTGCGTATGAGCATATCAGAGCACCACAGCAACAGAACTCTCAGTAATATGCAGTGCGTATGAGCATATCAGAGCACCACAGCAACAGAACTCTCAGTAATGTGCAGTGGTTATGAGCATATCATAGCACTACAGCAACAGAACTCTCAGTAATGTGCAGTGCTTATGAGCATATCAGAGCACCACAGCAATAGACCTCCAACAGTAAAGGCAGGGAGTATGAACGTACAAAGGATCCACAGCAATAGACCTTTAACAGTAAAGACAATGGACCACATTACATACTTGGTGCTAACGTTTGCACTCACCTGAGTGAGCATTAACGTTAGCCCAAGTATTTAACGCATATTTCAATCCAAACGCTAATGGTTTAAAGGGATACTCTAGGCCAGGGGTGTCAAACTCAAATGTCATCGGGGTCGCATCAGCAGTTTGGTCACCCTCAAAGGGCCAGTTGTATCTGTAGGACTATGTGTCCACTCTTTATCATAAATTATTGTCACTGCATTCAATTATTACTGTTTTTTGTAATAATGTAAGTAATAACTAGCTCTGAAAGCAGAAACATAGTCAGAATAATGGCAAGTAGATATTCAAATGTACAATTATTGTACAATTTATTGAAAAATGAGTTTTCGATACTGCCCCAGCTCACACATGGATATTGCCCCAGCTCACACATGGATTTGCCCCAGCTCATGGATTTGCCCCAGCTCATGGATTTGCCCCAGCTCATGGATTTGCCCCAGCTCTCACATGGATTTGCCCCACCTCATGGATTTGCCCCAGCTCATGGATTTGCCCCAGCTCTCACATGGATTTGCCCCCAGCTCATGGATTTGCCCCACCTCATGGATTTGCCCCAGCTCATGGATTTGCCCCCAGCTCATGGATTTGCCCCAGCTCATGGATTTGCCCCAGCTCTCACATGGATTTGCCCCACCTCATGGATTTGCCCCAGCTCATGGATTTGCCCCCAGCTCATGGATTTGCCCCAGCTCTCACATGGATTTGCCCCCAGCTCATGGATTTGCCCCAGCTCATGGATTTGCCCCCAGCTCTCACATGGATTTGCCCCACCTCATGGATTTGCCCCAGCTCATGGATTTGCCCCCAGCTCATGGATTTGCCCCAGCTCATGGATTTGCCCCAGCTCTCACATGGATTTGCCCCACCTCATGGATTTGCCCCAGCTCATGGATTTGCCCCCAGCTCATGGATTTGCCCCAGCTCTCACATGGATTTGCCCCAGCTCATGGATTTGCCCCAGCTCTCACATGGATTTGCCCCACCTCATGGATTTGCCCCCAGCTCATGGATTTGCCCCAGCTCTCACATGGATTTGCCCCAGCTCATGGATTTGCCCCAGCTCATGGATTTGCCCCAGCTCTCACATGGATTTGCCCCACCTCATGGATTTGCCCCAGCTCATGGATTTGCCCCCAGCTCATGGATTTGCCCCAGCACATGGATTTGCCCCCAGCTCATGGATTTGCCCCAGCTCTCACATGGATTTGCCCCAGCTCATGGATTTGCCCCCAGCTCATGGATTTGTCCCCAGCTCATGGATTTGCCCCCAACTCATGGATTTGCCCCAGCTTACACATGGATTTGCCCCAGCTCTCACCTGGATATGCCCCAGAGGCAGCCAGCTCTCACCTGGATACTTGCCCCAGCTCCGGCAGGGGTTGAGGAGGCCCAGATCCCGGGCAGCAGGAGTGCCTGCCCGGTCCTGAACAGTCCGTCCTGTTGAAGGGGATGCGGCTGCGTGCGTGCGCAGGTCACGCGGTCCGGCCAGTCAGGTGGTACAGAGACTCAGTACCACCTGATTAGCCGGACCACGTGACCGGCTGCGCCTGCACACAGCCGCCTCCCCTTTAACAGGACGGACTGTTCAGGACCGGGCAGGCACTCCGGCTGCCCGGCATCTGGGTCCCCTCAACCCCCGGGCCAGTTTAAGGCTGGCGGGCCACATGACGAGGTCTGGCGGGCCGGATTTGGCCCACGGGCCTTGTCTTTGACACCCGTGCTCTAGGCAACATGACCACCTAAGCTATTTTAGGTGGTCATGATGCCCGGAGTATGCCGCCCTCTGTCTCCCCTCCCTCCGCTCGGCAGTTCAGCTGAAAAAACTGAAAACAGCTGAGCGAGGCGGAGGAGTTTACTCCGCCCTCCCAGCTGTCAGTCAGCAGAGCGGGAATCATATTTCCCGCTTCTGCCGACTTTTGCCGAGTAGGAGACGGCATCGTGCTTTCAGCACGTTGACGTCTCCAACTCGCCGCAGTAGCTGGCGGCAGCGGCTGAGGGTTAGTGTTGCGCACATCCTCTTGCGCGCAACACTAATCCTCAGAGGGAGCCGGGAGGAAGCCTGCCGATTGGCTGGCTTATGTGAGAGGCGCGCATGCGCGCTTCTCACGTAAACCAGAAGCCAAGAAGCATCAAGAAGGATGGGAGCGGAAGAGGAGGGAGGTGAGTATAAAAAAAAAAAAAGACGCCGCTGGAAAGAAGTGGATTTTAGGGTAAGTATTACAGTTACAAAAAAATAAATAAAAAATAAAGATTTATTAAGGGAATAGGGATAGGTTAGAATAAAAAAACGGGGGGGGGGGGTGATTTTTGAGTAGAGTGTTCCTTTAAGTAACCCGTTTGCGTTTGGTATCTTGTGCTTTTCAGCGTGAGGTTACTGTACTTTCGCTCCCTATACTTAATATGGGGAGCACAAAGTGTTAATCAGCGTTAGGATTACAAAGTCCCAGCGCTGATTAACGTCCGGCTCTGGTTAGTGGAAAGTTAACCACAGCCAGAACCTGGTGTTAGCGGATTCCACTTCTGCAGAATCCGTTGACACCATCCAAAAAAATTAAAAAGTGAGCAGATACTCACCTCCTGTCCCGCGGCGAGAACCGCCTCCTCTGGCCGGTGGGAGCAGGTTAAGACTGGGGAAAAAAGTCCCTGCAGTATCCCACTAAGTATCACTACACTCACCGTCCGGATCTCGCAAGGCGAGATCCGGCTGGTCATGTGACTGCCGGCGTCTGCTTCAATGGTGTCCTATGGACTCCATTGAGAGGATGCGCGCAGGTGCGCTTAATGCTGCGCATCCCGGGTGTTAATGCGCAGTAACAATGCAAGCAGCATTTTTTGCGCCTGTAATGTAATCTAGCATTAAAACGCGGGCGCAAAGGGGAAAACTGCGGGCGCAGTTTTTCCTCCCTAGCGGCCACGTTTTATCTCTAGGAATGTAGCGTTACATCCAGAGGGATGGATGGATAGACAGTGGGATGGACGGACTGGTATGGATGGACAGATAGACAGACAGGGATGGATGGAGGGATGGATGGATGGACAGATAGACAGACAGGGATGGATGGACAGTGGGATGGATGGAGGGATGGATGGATGGACAGATAGACAGACAGGGATGGATGGACAGTGGGATGGATGGATAGACGGATAAGGATGACCTCTGTCACCCTGACCTCTGTCACCCTCCCCAGCCCCCTGTGTTCTCTCTATCACCCCCCAGCCCACAGTGTACAGTCTGTCACCTCTCTAGCCCCCCCTCTTCTACCCTTCCCAGTGCAGCCCCTGTTACCTGCCTCTGTCCAGATCCAGCATGTGCAGGGTGTCAGAACAGCTGCTCCTCAGCCTGGCTTCTCTCCTTCTCCATCCACAGGCACGTGCTTGTGGTGGTGCTGTGTGAGGAAGGGGCAGGGCAGGCAGTGTGCAGACTCCAGAGCCAGGGGAAGCAAGGGGCAGCCATGATGGTGGGAGGACTGCTCCCCCTCCTCTCCCAGACCCACGGCTGTCACATGGAGGGGCGGGGCT
>CM019066.1:14338915-14456972 GCA_009667805.1 Leptobrachium leishanense
CACGTGACCGGCTGCGCCTGCACACAGCCGCCTCCCCTTTAACAGGACGGACTGTTCAGGACCGGGCAGGCACTCCGGCTGCCCGGCATCTGGGTCCCCTCAACCCCCGGGCCAGTTTAAGGCTGGCGGGCCACATGACGAGGTCTGGCGGGCCGGATTTGGCCCACGGGCCTTGTCTTTGACACCCGTGCTCTAGGCAACATGACCACCTAAGCTATTTTAGGTGGTCATGATGCCCGGAGTATGCCGCCCTCTGTCTCCCCTCCCTCCGCTCGGCAGTTCAGCTGAAAAAACTGAAAACAGCTGAGCGAGGCGGAGGAGTTTACTCCGCCCTCCCAGCTGTCAGTCAGCAGAGCGGGAATCATATTTCCCGCTTCTGCCGACTTTTGCCGAGTAGGAGACGGCATCGTGCTTTCAGCACGTTGACGTCTCCAACTCGCCGCAGTAGCTGGCGGCAGCGGCTGAGGGTTAGTGTTGCGCACATCCTCTTGCGCGCAACACTAATCCTCAGAGGGAGCCGGGAGGAAGCCTGCCGATTGGCTGGCTTATGTGAGAGGCGCGCATGCGCGCTTCTCACGTAAACCAGAAGCCAAGAAGCATCAAGAAGGATGGGAGCGGAAGCGGAAGAGGAGGGAGGTGAGTATAAAAAAAAAAAAAGACGCCGCTGGAAAGAAGTGGATTTTAGGGTAAGTATTACAGTTACAAAAAAATAAATAAAAAATAAAGATTTATTAAGGGAATAGGGATAGGTTAGAATAAAAAAACGGGGGGGGGGGGGGATTTTTGAGTAGAGTGTTCCTTTAAGTAACCCGTTTGCGCTTGGTATCTTGTGCTTTTCAGCGTGAGGTTACTGTACTTTCGCTCCCTATACTTAATATGGGGAGCACAAAGTGTTAATCAGCGTTAGGATTACAAAGTCCCAGCGCTGATTAACGTCCGGCTGTGGTTAGTGGAAAGTTAACCACAGCCAGAACCTGGTGTTAGCGGATTCCACTTCTGCAGAATCCGTTTACACCATCCAAAAAAATAAAAAAGTGAGCAGATACTCACCTCCTGTCCCGCGGCAAGAACCACCTCCTCTGGCCGGTGGGAGCAGGTTAAGACTGGGGAAAAAAGTCCCTGCAGTATCCCACTAAGTATCACTACACTCACCGTCCGGATCTCGCAAGGCGAGATCCGGCTGGTCATGTGACTGCCGGCGTCTGCTTCAATGGAGTCCTATGGACTCCATTGAGAGGATGCGCGCAGCTGCGCTTAATGCTGCCGCGAGCATCCCGGGTGTTAATGCGCAGTAACAATGCAAGCAGCATTTTTTGCGCCTGTAATGTAATCTAGCATTAAAACGCGGGCGCAAAGGGGAAAACTGCGGGCGCAGTTTTTCCTCCCTAGCGGCCACGTTTTATCTCTAGGAATGTAGCGTTACATCCAGAGGGATGGATGGATAGACAGTGGGATGGACGGACTGGTATGGATGGACAGATAGACAGACAGGGATGGATGGAGGGATGGATGGATGGACAGATAGACAGACAGGGATGGATGGAGGGATGGATGGATGGACAGATAGACAGACAGGGATGGATAGACAGTGGGATGGATGGAGGGATGGATGGATGGACAGATAGACAGACAGGGATGGATGGACAGTGGGATGGATGGATAGACGGATAAGGATGGATTGACTGACCTCTGTCACCCTCCCCAGGCCCCTGTGTTCTCTCTATCACCCCCCCCAGCCCACAGTGTACAGTCTGTCACCTCTCTAGCCCCCCTCTTCTACCCTTCCCAGTGCAGCCCCTGTTACCTGCCTCTGTCGATTCCCCATGTTGCAGGGTGTCAGGGCAGCTGCTCCTCAGCCTGGCTTCTCTCCTTCTCCCATCCACAGGCACGTGCTTGTGGTGGTGCTGTGTGAGGAAGGGGCAGGGCAGGCAGTGTGCAGACTCCAGAGCCAGGGGAAGCAAGGGGCAGCCATGATGGTGGGAGGACTGCTCCCCCTCCTCTCCCAGACCCACGGCTGTCACATGGAGGGGCGGGGCTTGTGCCGGCCGGGGCGGAGTTTAACAGCACAGAGATGATCTCTCCCCACAGAGACACAGCGCTGCTGAGCACACAGAGGCAGCACACAAAGGCTGGCCCTGAGTGGTGTCACCCTCCAAGAGGGTGTCACCCAGTGTGGGCCTGGGGTCCCCTCCCCAAGGTGACCCGGTGGCCATCTTGCTGCTCACAGGGCAGCCAGGCCCAAGTAGGCCGCAGGACCTCCTCCAGAGGCCTGCGGCCTAAAGTAATCAAAGCTACCGACGGCGGGCCCCCCCAGTCGGCCGGGCCCCTTACTGCAGCATGGGCTGTAATGCCCTGATGGCGGCCCTGTGTCTGCATGTGTTCCGGAAACTCCGACACAAATGTCATGACACATCCTTTAATGAAATGATAGTGTATGTGTGTGTTTGGGGACAGGGCATAGCAAAGACCATTACACTGTGTGAAATTATTGTTAAAACACACAGGCTGAACGGCTTCTCAGATTGCACCTCCTCAGAAATCCCACAAAAGAGATCACCCACCTTCCCTTCATTCAGTGGAGTGGAGTGATTCATGGTGAACCTTGATATTTTCTCCACGAGAGCCCCGGTATGTGTTGGCTGGATGGGATGGTCCGTATGTGGACATCTGGAAGGGGCAGCACTGGCTTCGGCAACTCTGTTAAAAGAAGAATGAAATGAATGCACAAACTCATCTTCCTCTGAATTCCTGGACATTGTGTGTCTGTCACGTAAAGGACATATACCTCGTGTAAAACAGCAGGTACGCCTGCTGCTGCAGCACCTGGCTAACGGTGGCAGGTCTCACGGTGGAATCGTTCATCTCAAACCACTGTCCATCGCTGGCCTGCATGGAAACATATTAAATGCGTTACTATGGCTCAAACACATTATTATTATTATTATTTATTTATAAAGCGCCAGCATATTCCGCAGCGCTGTACAATAAGCACAGTACAGACAGGGTTACAATACATTGAACAACATTTGACAAACAGTACAGGAGGAGATGAGGGCCCTATTCCCGTAGGAACTCACAATCTGGGAGGGTTGGGGTTGGAAACAGGAGGAGAGGACTGTAAGGTGAGAGTGATTGATGGTTGCGTCAGTGAGTTGGGTGGTAGGCTTCCCTAAATAGGAACGTTTTAAGGGAGCGTTTGAAGGAAGAGAAGTTAGGGGAAAGTCTGACAGCACGAGGGAGAGCGTTCCAGAGAGTGAGGGCTGCGCGTGAGAAATCCTGCAGTCTATCATGGGAAGAGGTGATGCGGGGAGAAGCTAGGCGCAGGTCACTGTTTGACCTTAGGGAGCGGGCTGGGGTGTATTTGGTGATTAGTGAGGACAGGTAGTGGGAGAGCTGAGTTAGTGAGGGTTTTGTAGGTAAGGATAAGGATTTTGAACTTAATTCTGCAGTGGATGGGGAGCCAGTGAAGGGACTCGCAGAGGGGAGCGGCAGAGACAGAGCGGCGGGTGAGGTGAATTAGCCTGGCGGATTTGTGCTTATAAAGGTCATTTCATGGGGCAGAGGCAGTAAAAGCTGTGAAATAATAACTCACTTTGATGTAACAATAATAGTGACCGGAATTGCAGCTTGACCCAGCATGCACCAACACGGCATACAGCGAGTACATGACAGGTTCCCCGGTGTTCTGGGACATGTACGGACGCAGGTTAAGGTGTTCCGGGTATGCAACGTGCTGCAAAAAAGCAAATATACCCGATTTTAATTTCATGCATAAGCTTGACCAGTACTGTTTTTAATCGCAGTCATGTCTTACTTTGTTGACTTTTCCGCCAGTGAAGATGTCGAAGCGGCTAAGACACAGCGTCAGGATGTTTGAGGCGCGGTCAATGCTGAGTCCTTTGCTGGTGGTGACCTTCATATTACAGCTAGAACACATTAAAAATGAAAAAAATCAAGAAAACCAGAACAGGATGGAGTCTGTTACATTGTTTCAGCACATTCATACACAAGACAAATGAGAAATGGTAACAATATCACTTTGAGAAATCTGCCCAGGAGCAACCATAGTCAGACTCCAGTGTACCGGTGGCAAGTCCCCTTACCTGGAGCACATGTAGGCGTTCTCCCCGCTCAGGATCTCTGGCTTGGTGTAGAGCTCCAGAGCCTGGACGAGGGTGTTCGCTTCCTGCAATAGAAAGAGGAACAAGTGAGAAAGATGCATGCGAGTACAGCCCGGTCCTGTTTTCTGTCATTCAGGAAACTCTTCTCTATACAGCGAACGAGGAATCGTTATTTCAGCCGTAACAGCAGAGAGGAAGGAGAAACGTACCTTAATCTCCAGCACGAGATCCAGGAATGAGTCGTAGGTGTTAGACGACTTCTCACAGACGGTACAATTCACTGGAAGAGACAAATGATAAAGGAAACGGTGTGAGACGCTTGTGCGATTCTGCATTAATGGTGTGTTAGGACAGGATTAAGCTGATGATAAAAGTGGCCTGGGGCCAAACTCACACTGTGACCGCAACTGGCCTCCAAAGATCTGCTGAACCAGGTTTGGGCGATCCAGTCTGAAACAACAAAAACATACATGCTTTAACCACGTGGGCACGTGTAAGGCATAAGCAGGACGCCTTGTACCCCTATGCAAAATACACATTGCTTCCCTATCCAGGGTAAACACAGGTAAAGCATGAAAGGCACATTCCAAGCAAAATATATCTGTAGTTATTAAACATACTGCAGGTTTTCATTCCATTCCCTGATAAGAAAGAATAACCCAAAGCAAGTAATGCCGATATAGAGGTGAATGCGCATGGGCACCACTGTGACTCCTCTACCAGATCCCGTGGGGACGTTTCTATAAGATGTGCTAATACACAGCTTAAACACACAATAAATACCACACACTTAATGCAGTGATACATGTGTGACGGGGGAGGGGCTTGTAGAGGCAACAAGTGTCTTTACTATAAAGAAATACTCCAGAATTAAATGTAACCCGGAAACAATGTGCAGGAACCCTGTGTACCCCATGACCTGTGCATGCCGCAACAATATAAAGAGATCTTATGTATCCCGTCCATTCATGCAGGCGGTCTGCATGGCCTCCACGGTGTAACGCAGGAATTCATGAGCGTCCTCCTGGTAGCCATGTGTGAAATGGCTAACGATGTCTGCAACGGGAACGAGAGCGACAGGTTACATAAAGCACCATTCATTGAGTAAAGCCCCCGACAACATTCACATCAGAGAAATCTTTTTACATTTCTTCAATACATTTAATAAGAAATAAAATGTAGTGTTTATAAGGACGTACACACATATATACATTATATAGTGACCATGTGTGTCCGTCCTTATACACCAAACGGACACATTAACTGTCCGAATATAAAGAAATCTGTTTCTCTGCCGGCTTTATCACTGGAAACCATTAAACGGGATGATTTCTCCACAATGGACACAATGTGGCCAATGATCACAAGCAGGACAAGTTCTACCAGAAGTGTCATCCTCCTTGTTACAGAGTTACAGTTACAAGTATTTATAAAGCACCAACAAGTTCTGTAGCGCTGTACAAAGGGTGAGACATAACAAAGATACATACAAGTTGAACAAACAGAACCGTAGGAGAGAGGACCCTGCTCGAGAGCTTACAATCTAAGAGGAGAGGGGGGACACACTAGGTGAGGGTAAATGGCTGAGCATGGGAAGTTGTGTGATGCGTGTGGGCTGCGTTGGAAGATGGAGCAAGAACTGTGCAGTGGGGTGTATGTGAGGAGCGAAGGAGAGATCAGAGTCTAAGAGGACCCCGTGGCAACGAGCCGGCAATTCTCCATGCTCTCGTCTCGTCATTTATGCGTGTTCTTACTTTTTAGGTGGCGCAGGATGTGAATGGGATCGATGGTTTTCCTGCCGCTGTTAACTTTGAGGACGTGATCCTGCATGAGGCAAAGCATGCAGAAGGGTTTCTGCAGACCTGTGGATGACAAAACATAGATAAGTATGGACATGTTAATGAATATAATGGCGACAAAATCTCCGCATATGGAAATCCACCCATTCAGGGCCCTCCGGTGGCAAGACCGGTGCTTTCTGAATAACCCCTTAAGTGTTATGTTTTAATGTGTGACGTGACGGCACAGGGATCAGACACTGGATGTTGCTCTTTTGGTTCAGGAAATGGTCGCTGTGTTTTAGAAGAACATGTTTTACTGCTCATGATATTGTTACAGTATGGTGTGAAATCACAATGGTTTCTGTATTACTCACAGTTATGGCTGTGCTGCTTGGACTGGAGGTAGTTGGCCAGAGGTGGGGTGTAGGTCAGGCACTGCAAAGTGGAATTCAGGTAGCAGGTGTTCCCCAAATTCTGCAGGCCAGCTCCCACCCGGACACAACTTTCCATGTCATAGACACGAGGTCTATCTGGGCTTCTCCAGAGTCTGTGAAGACCAGAGGTTTGAGCTCGATGGAATTATTGTTTTTCTCCATAATCGACAATCGCTATCACTGACAGAAGAGGAAAAAAAGCAGGTGAGACGTGAGAGGCGCAACTTTCCTCCATCTCTGCAATGGACACAACATTGGAGGTTTCTCCTACTCGCCCTTCATTCACTCGACACAGAGATATAAAATATTTTATGGATCTTTTTTTATTTAACACAAACTACCCCTGACATTAACCCTTAACCCGGAGATTCTGCACAATTTATTCATGTGAGCGCCACTACCATTCTGTAACGCTGGCTTTATTCTGAGCAGATCTGATCCACTTCTTGATGGACGCTCGGCTCATGGTCATCTTCACCGTTTTGTAGCCGGTGGCCAGAAATAGTTGTCTTTTAATAGTGGTGACTTTTTATAACAACTTTTCTAGGCTCTCCCTGTAGACGGTGACATTTCAGTAATAAACCGGGGAAAATTACCAAAACAATTCCAGGATGCATTAAATGGGTTTACTGGATAAAGCTGCGCAGGATTTCACCGCCTGACACAAAATGTATGGGATCAGACTTTACACAAACATTAACCCGTCATGGAGGAGTGACCTCTCTCCATGACAACATAGTCATCTTTAGATGTTCTAATAACGCTGACGCCCTGCTTATTAATCCAGGAAACTCTATTTCTGCCTCTAAACCTGTGTTTCAGGGGTCCCCCTCCTATTACAAGTGAGAGATAAAAGGTACCTGACCCCAAAAACCCCCAGAGAGCTCCCCAAATACTCACGTATCACTAAGAAGGAATTCTGACGGTATGAGAGAATCCTGTTCTGGATCCTCAATTAATACAGCCACAAGAATGACATCACAAAGCAGTGATGTTCCATCTGTGACATCACACACATCACAGTCCAATCAGACTGAGCTTTGACATTCTTGGAATCTTTAAAACATTCTAAATGGCCAGTGTTTTCAAGATTTGTCTGTATGAATCCGTGTAACCATCTTTACATGTTCGGCCTTTTATATATGACTTTCTCTGTGTATAAATCATGCAAAGAGAAGGAAGAACAAAATATTTGTAAAAACTTGATCTATTGAATGAACTTGATTTTCCCCATTTTTCTTGTCCCTGTATTTACACCTAAAGTGATCACAGATGCTGTGAGTCAGGTGTTGCTGGACGAACTCAAATGTGATGCGACTCCTTCATAGGATACGAATATTATCCAAATATTATTCTTTACAGTCGAGTAAATGTGTTTGTTATATATATTTTTATGTTCTATATAAGAACAAAATAATGTCCACCCCTAAAATATAACATTATTTGCAATTAAAGGTTATTTCAGTATGCAATATTACTGCATCGGGAAGAAATATTGAAATAAATAAATAAATATATATATATACACAGACATCTAATTCCAAAAGATTTTTAATTGCCATAATATGTCTTAGTACTAAATTGAAAATTCATTTTATATTAACGAGTAAGATAGAAATATAGTTTAGATATAAATATGCACTTTTAATATAGCACAAATAATTGTGATAATGTAAACAAAACTCTGTATTTATAGAAACATTTTCATACAATAACTGTAGTATAGAATTAATATGTAAAAAAGAATTCCTACGTAAATATAATAATGTGTACTAAATAAAAGCTAGTTATTAGTATAAATATTATTAATAAAATTACTATTTTAAAATTTGTATACTAAAGAGGATTTATAAGTAACTATAATAATTTGTAACATATAAAACCTATTAAGTATTACACATTTTTTAACTAAGATTATTATAGAAAAAGTTGCTTGTTAATTTCCATATGATTAGTACATATTAACCCCTTCACTGCTGAGCCATTTCATGTCTTAAAAAAACACGTTTTTCTTTTTTTTTTATCATTTTTATTAGTTTTTTTCTTTAATTTAAACATGGTCATGTTTGGTATCATTAGAAAGGCCATGATCTCGCCTTTCTAATGATACCAAACACGACCCTTCTAGCTGCCAACAGTCCGGAGATATCAGGGTTCAAAGGAACCCCTATCTCCACCCCATCTTTCCTTTAGGAGTCAGTGAGGACGTTCCCCACACGTCCTCAGCAGTGAAAGGGTTAATAATAAAATAATCACTTTATTCATATACGCTACCAAGTAAACGTTTACAATAACACACATATATTGTGTACATAGTACTGTATTTCTAGGCATCTTTAAACCATAAGGCTAGGGTCAGATGAGCGCATTTTCTACGGACTGTGCGTCCGTGCAGTACGGACGTACTTTCTGACTGACAACAAGGTAGTGGCCAGACAGTCCGTTTTTTTCACTGACGTATTTTTTTGACTGATGTAGCAGGGAAAATAAATTACAATGATAAAACATTCTGTCCGTCAAAAATGCTGGACGTATAAATGCAGTCCGTCTGACCTTGTTGCATCACTCACACAGAAAGCTATGTGGACGTTGTGGACGTGGCGCACTCTGCACGTCCGTTCTAGCAGTATTACGTTCTTGCCTAACCTGCGTCTGTTTGCAGCGTCCGTCATGCATCCGCACTTCTGTGCGGACGTACTTCGTGTGTGAGGCTCCATTTAACACAATTATATGCTATCACGGACGTACTTATGTGCGGCAACACGAACGTTAACACTGCGTTCGTCTGACCCCAGCCTAAGAGTTGCTTCCCAGAAGCATAAACTTTCATCAGTACAAAGCATACGTCATAATGACAGGTTTATATACATGATCACAATAATTAGACAAATCAACAAACCCATACAGGTTTATTCAGAGAAAGGTGAAACCCAGGAGAACTGGCAGGAGAAGAAAACAATCTAGACCAAATAGCCGATTTGGAAAGTGAGATAAATGGAAGAATTTTTCTGGTTTGGCTATTTTGACCTACAGGGTTATTCAAAGAGATCTAAAGTTTTTGGAAAGTGGACGTTTTTGGAGGACTTAGCTATAAATGTAGAAATCGTTCATAATGAGATATGCAGTTGGCTGCTCTTGGGACATAATACTATAATCACTCTTCGGAATGTTGACCAGAGCATAACTATGTATCTACAGCAAAATTGTATCTTTATGGAATACCAATAGAATGAAAGTTTCTTTACTTATTTATTCTTTTAAGACTTTTTAGGCATTTTTTTGTTTGAAATTTTAGGTTTCCTAACTTTTGTTTTATAGAAACAAGCCTTTTTAACCCATAGGTTTCAATGCAGCATATGAATCCACACACTGCTGGGAATTGACTCTCTGTAGTATAATTAGTGCAGCATATGAATCCGCAAACTGCTGGGAAGTTCCCAACAGTGTGCTGATTCATATGCTGCATTAATTTTACTGCATGGAGGCACTGCCCGGCAGTGTGCTGATTCATATGCTGCATTAATTTTACTGCATGGAGGCACTGCCCGGCAGTGTGCGGATTCATATGCTGCATTGAAGCCTATGGGTTAGGCCTCACAGCGAACTTGGCCTGCGCGGCCGCTATTTGACCCGCGCATGCGCTTTAATTTAAAGCCCTTACAAATTGTCAAGAATTGTCGGGTGGCACAGGGTAGCTGGGGAGGGAAGGAAGAGGGACTGAAACCAAACGTTACGTCGAACAAAAGCATAACGGTGATGATTATCAGCGGCCAGAATGCGTGCGATACGCCACCTGGTGTCGGTGGGCCCGGCGCCCTGTGAACTCACTGTTGAGGCGTCCGAACTTTGATCTACCTGCGTGACGTAATCTTTCAGAGACCGCGGGAGTCCCAGGAATATGTTGTCAGCCTGGTAGCCTGTGACGTCATGCGTGTACCGGGGGGGGGGGCTCCGGGTAAGTTGGGTGTCTGGTTGTTGTTGTTGTTCCCCGGCGACAGCCATTCCCTCCGCACCATGACAGGCCAGTGAGGACTGCGGCCTGCGCCCGCCCAGCATGGATGACGGGGAGACTGAGGAGCTCGGCTTCCTGGGAGACCTGTCGGTGGGGATGGACACTTTTATCCACCACATTGACTCCACCGAGGTCATCTATCAGCCCCGCCGTAAGCGGGCCAAGCTGGTGGGCAAGTACCTGATGGGAGACTTGCTGAGGGAGGGCTCTTATGGCAAAGTCAATTAGATGCTGGATTTGGACACGCTGTGCCGCCGGGCTGTCAAGATCCACAAGAAGAAGAAGCTCCGAAGGATCCCCAACGTCAAGAAGGAGATCCAGCTACTGAGGCGTTTACAACATTGGAATATGATCCAGTTGGTGGATGTGTTGTGCAATGAGGAAAAGCAAAAGATGTATATGGTGATGGAGTATTGCGTGTGTGGGATGCAGGAGATGCTGGACAGTGTACAGGAGAAACATTTCCCTATTTTTCAGGCCCATGGTTATTTCTGCCAACTTACAGATGGTCTGGAATATCTTCACAGTCAGGGCATTGTCCACAAAGCCATCAAACCTGGAAACTTGCTGCTCACGACAGTCGCTCAAAATTTCAGACTTGGGCGTGGCTGAGGCCTTGCACCCATTTGCTGAGGGTGACACATGCAGGACCAGCCAGGGCTCCCCAACTTTCCAGCCTCCAGAGATAGCCAATGGCCTGGATACCTTCTCAGGGTTTAAAGGAGACATCTGGTCAGCCAGGGTGACATTGTATAATATCACCACTGGGCTGTATCCTTTTGAGGGAGACAATATCTAAAAACTTTTTGAAAATATTGGTAAGGGGGACTACACCATACCAGAGGACTGTGGACCCCTACTTTCTGACCTTTTAAATGGGATGGTGGAATACGACCCAGCTAAGAGATTTTCAATTCAGCAGATACGCAGACACAATTGGTTCAGAAAGAAGCATCCCCAAATGGATCCCTTAGTCCTCATCCCCCCCAGCTCAGAAACCAAGGACTGCTGGAGGAGTCTGACCGTTGTGCCTTATCTGGAAGATCTGCATGGGTACAGTGAGGAAGACGATCTATGTGACTTGGAGGATGAAATAATCTACACACAGGATTTCACAGTGCCAGGACAGATGCCTGAAGAAGACTGGTTTGCATAGACGCAGAGCCATGTTCCCTCCAAGCAACTGTGTATGAACGGGACTGAGAGCCAGCCCAAGGCCGAAAGGAGGGTCAGCTCTGCATCACAGCGCAAGACTAGCACTTTGGGGATCAAAGTACGCAAACTTTCAGCCTGCAAACAGCAGTGACCATGGGGACCACTTAACAAGCTTACATCTGGAGATTTTGGTCCCATTTTGACTCTACTGGGAGGAAGATTCTGCTCCATGGAAGATTGCTGCAGCAGATGGATCTTTCCATTAATTCTGCTCCTGCGACCCTGCCTCATCATGTTTCCCACACACCTCTGGACCTCTAGGACATGCTCAGTGTCCAGCATCTGCTACACTTTATGACTTGAACTTGTCCCCCACCCCACCTTGTTCGTTGGCTGTATACCACACATATATTATACAAAGTAAAGCAGGCCGGAGGACTTGCCAGCAGCCCTACCTGAGCCCTCATACAAATAATGCAGATGGGGAGCCACTGGACTACTTTCACCAAACCCACCCAATGCTTGTGTGTTTGGGGTAAAGGAGCCATGTGTTCACTACCACAGGTTGTTTATTTCTTCCTTAGTGATTAAACGTTTATTTGGTTTCCACAAGTCTCTGATTCCTGATACTGGATTTAAATACTCTTGTGATGTATCTGTGCTATTTTTCTTTTTTATTATAATTGATGGGCCATTGCTGGACCATGGCTCTAATCACTCTGCAGTATGCTTGCAGCTAGGAAGCTTTATATCGTCCTCCTCTTTCTAAATATACACACATGCTTTCATTTCCAAAAAAAAAAAAAAGAAACCTACCTTGTTTCTTTAAAAAAAGTTCGGAAACCTAAAATTTCACCCAAAAAATGCCTGAAAAATCTTAAAAGAATAAGTAAGTAAAACAACTTTCATTCTATTGGTAGTAATCTACTTCACATTCTTAAATAAGCAATAAAGAACGAAATAACTCATAAAAAAAAGGAAAAACCAACTGATCCGAATCACCCGAAATTATCCAAATCGCCGAAATGATCTAAATCACTGAAATGATCCGAATCACCAAATCAAATTGATCCGAAATTTTCGGATGGTCGATATTTAGTTTTCGGAAATGCTCCCGAAATACGAAAATGCTGAATTTCAACCGAATTTTGATTCAGAACGAAACGAATTGAACTAATGGAAAGATCCATAGTATATTTGTATTTGATGCGTAGGATAATGAAACAGAATTGATGAGCAATAAAGGAGAGATCTGTTTAAATGGACTGATCACAAATTCTCTGCGTCCCGAAGTGACACGCGGCCCTAGAGCACATGTCCAAGATGGCGGCTGGGGAGAATACAGTTCTGCGTTCCAGGATGAAGCGCGAGAGGATGGCGCATGCGCCAATATGTGGACAGCGTCTGAAACATATGGGACCAATTTTTCTGAACGACTCATTTATTGATTTTATGGACATGTATAAATAGAGACAGTGGAAGCAAGGATAGGAGGACACCAGCTGAAGAAGCCACCCGGCAAAACGCATTTTGGTAGTTATTGTTTTTATTTCAATTTGATTTTATTAAATGAGGATTTTATCCATTGCTGTCTGCTATTTATCCGGTCAAAGTCGGTTTGGAATTCCTTTAAATATCCACAGGTGATTTGCAAGGAGCCATACGAGGCTCAGGAGTGTGTAAGTTGACAATCGGCACACCTTTTAATATACTGCTATTCTGATTTACAGAATTACTCTAGGGGATTTCCCGGTGTGTATTTGTTTTATACCACAGGGAAGCATGAAGCATGAATACCATGGCGTAACGAAGGGGTTGATGGGCACCCGAAAAGATATTAAGACCAATAGAGCAGTTCCACCTAGAGCCGGATGTGGGCTCGGCGCATTGTGAGTTTGATTCATACACTATTATCGAGATTTTATATATCAGGAGTACTGCGCAACCGTTGTTCTCACCTTCTTCTTTTCCACAGTCCTTCTGAGATATTTCCCAAGGATACGGCGAACTATAGAAAAACGAACTTTCAAGTTTCTGTTGTGGACATGTATTATGTATAATTTCCTGCAAGCCAGTAAGCCGAGGCCAACTGGCGCTTCACTGTGATCTGCATTGTTTTTTTTCTGTGTGGTGTATTAGAGAAACCTCTGTATACAGCGTTTTAGCGAGTGGGATTTTTATATTTCTCTCCAGTGGACGCTTCATCCATTTGATACTTGTCCTATTCCATACCTAATGCTAACATGGAGACGATAAGCAGGAAGATCTGCACCTACAGATTTTCCGTTACTGTCTCCAGGTTATCGTTGTATTCTGGAGAAGCTTATTCTCAACACCTTGACCTGAAACAAGGCGCTAAGCTGGCTAGTACCTGCAGTAGCACTTCCACGCCGCTATGAGTATCAGCTCGTGGAATCCACATGCCACCATTTTTGCCGCAATGTGTTTTGGATTTTTAAGGGGGGGTTAGAGCATGTTAAGTGATTTTGCAGAATCATTTAACATGAGCTTTTCAGGTGGTCTTTAAAATGTTTCATTTGGCATCTCAAAGTTAACTTGCGTCAGCTCCTTCGAATATCTCACGTTTCAAAAAGCTAAAAATAGATTTCGCTCACCATGTTAAGTACAGGAGACGCTAAGTACTGATTTCACCCCAGTGTTGCATCAAGATTGGAATATCGATGTCAGACCTTAAACTTACTTATGCTAGCGCTAACGCATACATATCCAGATTGTACATTAGCACCAACTGCGGAACTGTGAATTGCTGGCTTTAATCCCCCATCAGATATAATGTACAGTGGACAAGTCAAGGTTGTTGGTTTAAAGTGTTTTATTCATTTTAGATGGAATCATAATGGACCTCAATGTGTTAATGGCGTCCTTCAGATATTCTCCAGGCCCTTGTTGATTTCCGAGCCATATCATAGAAGACGTGACCATACACTTCCAGTCTCGTCCGCGCATCTTTTTGACACTTAGTCCATACGTAATGATGTGTGCTTCTCTTCACACTTTATGTCACCCGTAAATACATAAAGTGTTCAGCCTTTCATGCATTACCTACTGCTGTTGATCCAAAAGAAGGCAAAAAACCCAGTCTGAAGCGCTCGCTAATATGCAACGTACTGGGAAAAAAATCCTTCTTGACCCCCGAATGGTGGTCAGATTTCTCCCTGGATCAGCTTTAGAGGACTTTCTGTCAGTACGTAACAACATGTGATTCCTTTCACACTTGTTCATCTGCTGATGTGAGGTTTCATGGCGTCTAATGTTTCCATCTTTTTATAAAATCGGATGATCTACCCCTTCCAGATCTTGCTCCTAGAATTACAAGAAAAGAAATTGTGTCTTAAGTTACAGTATTTAGAATGGCCGTCTATTCTAAGGAAGGGGACCACACTACTGGATGACACACGTCAGCTAGAGACAGGACAAGAGGGACAAATCCAGAGACGTAGTCATGAAGAGAGCCGCAGTCAGAAACCAGAATGGGCTGTCAGCCAGAGATCAGAAACCAGAGAGGGAAATCGGACAAGCCGGGGGTCGGTACACAGGAAATCAAAGAGCATACGGGATAACACACTAGAATAGTCAGAGAACCAGGCCAGAGTCATACACAGTAGAATCAATATAACATAGAAACACACAGATCAGAATAAAACAAAATATAACAGACAAGGCAACTGGAGGGGCAGACAGACTAAGGAAACAAGAAACCAGTAATAAACTGAACACTGGAAAATGAGGAAAAATAGCAGTAGTAAATACTAGCTCAAGATCAAATACACAGGCAGAACCTCAAGAAGCAATGAGACTCATATGTAGGAGCCCTGGGCAATGAGAGAGCTTACCTTATAAAGGGAGCAGGCCAGAGCAGACAGGTCAGGTGGTCCAAGACCAGACTGGCTACAGGAAGTTCCTGGAGCGGCGGGAGAGCAAGAAATGGCTCAGAGGTAAGAGCCGGGCCCGGATCGCTCTCATAACAGTGTGCAGCGCCGGAACCATGTGAGAAGATTACGGGTGTTCTTTGGAATGTCCTTCTTCACGCTGCTCTCACTGAGTTTATCCTGTCTAATGTCTTTATTTACCGTCTGTTTAGGACTCTCCAGACTGACCAACTTTCTCCTGTAACAAGAAGAGAACCAGAGAGAAATGTTAACAACATATGATGATTAACAGGAGATTCCCTTCGTGCGCTCATACTCCCTCCCGCCTGTCAACTGTCAATCTATCCTTCATCTTACCAGTCAAAGCCAAACCTGGAGTCTTACATAGTTACATAGTTATATAGGCTGAAAAAAGACATGCGTCCATCGGGTTCAGCCTCTCCCACATAACCTACTGCTGTTGATCCAAAAGAAGGGAAAAACCCAGTCTGAAATGCTTGCCAATATGCAACATACCGGGAAAAAATTCCTTCTTGACCCCAGAATGGCGTCAGATTTCTCCTTGGATCAAGAAGCTTTTACCCACATATTAAATATTATAACCCTTAATATTTTGTGTCTGCAGGAAGTCATCCAGTCGTTTTTTAAAAGTCTGTACAGACTCTGACCCAACCACCTCAACAGGCAGAGAATTCCACAGCTTTTTTGTTCTCACCGTAAAATAACCCTTCCTATGCTTTAAGCTAAATTTTCTTTCTGCCAGTCTAAATGGATGACCCCTTGTCCTATGTATAGTCCTGTTAATGAATAGGTTATCAGACAATGGTTGATAATGGCCCCGTATATATTTATATAAGGTTATCAGATCCCCTCTAAGGCGCCGTTTCTCTAAACTAAACAGGTTTAAGCTTGTTAGTCTTGCCTCATAACTTAACCCTTCCATTCCCCTTATTAATTTAGTTGCCCGTCTCTGCACTTTTTCTAGCGCTATAATATCTTTTTTTAAGACAGGTGCCCAAAATTGCACGGCATATTCAAGGTGCGGCCTGACCATTGATTTATACAGAGGCAAAATTATGTTTTCATCCCGAGAGTGAACTCCCCTTTTAATGCATGCCAATACTTTGCTGGCCTTGGCGGCTGCTGTTTGACATTGCACATTGTTACTTAGTTTGAAGTCTATGATTATTCCCAAATCCTTCTCCTGCTTGGATTTCCCTAACTCCGTACCATTTAGGGTATAAATTACTTGTGTGTTCTTCACTCCAAAGTGCATAACTTTGCATTTATCTAGATTAAATTTCATCTGCCATTTAAGTGCCCAGTCCCCCAATCTATCTAAATCCCTCTGCAGCGAAGTAACATCCTGCTCACATTGTATTACTTTTCCTAGTTTTGTGTCATCTGCAAACACTGATACATGACTTTCAATGCCTATCTCAAGGTCATTTATAAATAAATTGAATAGTATTGGTCCTATAACAGACCCCTGAGGGACACCGCTTACCACTGGTGTCCATCTTGAAAATGTACCATTTATGACCACTCTCTGTACCCTATCTTTTAGCCAGTTTTCTATCCAAGAACAAGTATTTTCATCTAGACCAATTTTTCTTAATTTAAATAGTAACCTTTTGTGTGGAACTGCGTCGAAAGCTTTGGCAAAATCTAAGTAAATCACATCCACTGCGACCCCTGATCTATACTTCTACTTACTTCCTCATAGATCGTAATTAGGTTAGTCTGACATGATCTGTGTTTCATGAAACCATGCTGATTTTTGCCAATAACATTATACCTCCCAATAAATTCCTGAATATTATCCCTTAGTAACCCCTCAAATACTTTCCCAGCCACAGATGTTAAGCTCACAGGTCTATAATTCCCAGGCACAAATTTTAAACCTTTCTTAAATATAGGGACCACGTCAGCTTTTCTCCAATCCTCTGGTACTAGTCTTGTAATGGCTTTTTAAGATACATTTCACAGATCATCTTAGGAGGGGTATACTATCCACCTCCAGGTTCACACAGGCAGGGTTATTCAGAGAGAGGTGAAAAGCAGGAGAATGACTGGAGAATGGAAAATTCTAGGTCAAAATAGCCGATTTAGAAAGTGAGATGAAAGGGAGAATTTTTCTGGTTTGGCTATTTTGACCTAGAATTTTCCATTCTCCAGTCATTCTCCTGCTTTTCACCGCTCTCTGAATAGCCCTGAGGATCACAAGATCCCAAACAGTCCTTTAACAGTATAGCTCATATTAATAAAGTTCAACAAAGTTGTGGTGTTTTTTCCCATGTTTTCTCTTTGGTTTTCTTCATCTTCCATTCATTACGTCGATGAAAATGCGTCTTGGGAAATAAAATGGGAGGCTGGTACTCTTAGTGATTTGGTGGCGGTTCTTTTACCTTTTACGTGGAATGTTGATAAGTTCTTCATCCTCAGGGTCACACATCTTTCTTTTCCTGCTGTTCTTTGTGGAAGAGGTCTGTGGGGTCTTCTCATTGAGAAGCTGCAAGGAGGGTTTCCAGTTGCTGGTATCAGAAATTTCCAGAATCTCCTTCCTCACACTGCTCTCAATTAGACTGTCCTTTCTGATGTCATACATCGATGTTGTATTAGGACTTCCCAGATATTTGCAGACTCTCCTAAAAAGGAGAACCAGAGACAAATGTTAATAAATTCAAGGTCACACAACGTATTCAATAAAATTCCCTTTGTGCCCCCCTGCCCCTTCCCGCCTGTCAATCAGTCTTTCTTCATACTGGCCAAAGCCAACCCAATGCAGAGCCAATGTGCTGCAGATTGATTGACAGGAAAGAGAAAGATAGAGTCGTCCCTCAGGCAGCCCTTAATCCTGATGGTGACCATGCTGGCCAATCAGAGCATGTTGATGTGCAGGCAATGGTGACAGCTTCACTAATGTTTTTGGTCGCTCAGCGTACGTGGAGCTCCTGACGGTCAGCGCTATGGCGTACGCGAACGCTCTGATACTGCTCTTGTGCCAATTGTGCCCTAGGCAAATGCCTTCTTTGCCAAATGAGCATGCCAGGTCTCTCGTTCGGGCAGCCTTGAATCCTGATGCCGACACTGCTGATCACGTAGAGCATGCTGATGTACGAGCAACGATGTTATCAGGACACGGCACTCCCTGTTTCAGGACGGCATTATTAATCAGGACCAAATAATGAGAAACAAGAATGTTCGACATCACTTACTCTTTCATGTGGACATTCCTGTGTCTGATAGGGCCTGGGCAAGAGGCGGTGGAACTGCTGGATTCAGCCGCTTTTGCTGGTAAAGGGATGGAATACGGGCAGAACCTCGCTCTGTTCTGTAGATGGACAGCCTGCAATCAAGAAAATAAAGGGTTTTGTGGGAAACATAGATGAAAAACACACAAAGGATGGAGAGACCAGAGCAATATAACATGATAAAGCAGAAAAGTAATGGTGAAATGGAGGCAAGATGCTGAAAAGAGCTGCCACCCTGATTACACTGCCAGGATATCCGGAAATGTCATCAGCTTCCGTTTTTCCAGATTATTCCAGATAATGAATCCTCAGACATCATGTAAAGGACAGATACAATGTAACCGGAGCCTCACCTTTACACTTCCATGTGTCTGCATGTGTTCCGGAAACTCTGACACAAATGTCATGACACATCCCTTAATGAAATGATAGTGTATGTGTGTGTTTGGGGACAGGACATAGCAAGGACCATTACACTGTGTGAAATTATTGTTAAAACACATAGACTGAACGGCTTCTCAGATTGCACATCCTCAGAAATCCAACAAAAGAGATCACCCACCTTCCCTTCATTCAGTGGAGTGGAGTGATTCATGGTGAACCTTGATATTTTCTCCACGAGAGCCCCGGTATGTGTTGGCTGGATGGGATGGTCCGTACGTGGACTTCTGGAAGGGGCAGCACTGTCTTCGGCAACTCTGTTAAAAGAAGAATGAAATGAATGCACAAACTCATCTTCTTCCTGGACATTGTGTGTCTGTCACATAAAGGACACATACCTCGTGTAAAAGAGCAGGTACGCCTGCTGCTGCAGCACCTGGCTAACGGTGGCAGGTCTCACGGTGGAATCGTTCATCTCAAACCACTGTCCATCGCTGGCCTGCATGGAAACATATCAAATGCGTTACTATGGCTCAAACACATGAGGATTTGTGCTTATAAAGGTCATTTCATAGGGCAGAGGCAATAAAAGCTGTGAAATAATAACTCACTTTGATGTAACAATAATAGTGACCGAAATTGCAGCTTGACCCAGCATGCACCAACACGGCATACAGCGAGTACATGACAGGTTCCCCGGTGTTCTGGGACATGTACGGACGCAGGTTAAGGTGTTCCGGGTATGCAACGTGCTGCAAAAAAGCAAATATACCCGATTTTAATTTCATGCATAAACTTGATCTCTGACCAGTACTGGTTTTCATCGCAGTCATGTCTTACTTTGTTGACTTTTCCGCCAGTGAAGATGTCAAAGCGGCTAAGACACAGCGTCAGGATGTTTGAGGCGCGGTCAATGCTGAGTCCTTTGCTGGCGGTGACCTTCATATTACAGCTAGAACACATTAAAAATGAAAAAATAAAAAAATCAGGAAAACCAGAACAGGATGGAGTCTGTTACATTGTTTCAGCACATTCATACACAAGACAAATGAGAAATGGTAACAATATCACTTTGAGAAATCTGCCCAGGAGCAACAATAGTCAGACTCCAGTGTACCGGTGGCAAGTCCCCTTACCTGGAGCACATGTAGGCGTTCTCCCCGCTCAGGATCTCTGGCTTGGTGTAGAGCTCCAGAGCCTGGACGAGGGTGTTCGCTTCCTGCAATAGAAAGAGGAACAAGTGAGAAAGATGCATGCGAGTACAGCCGGTCCTGTTTTCTGTCATTCAGGAAACTCTTCTCTATACAGCGAACGAGGAATCGTTATTTCAGCCGTAACAGCAGAGAGGAAGGAGAAACGTACCTTAATCTCCAGCACGAGATCCAGGAATGAGTCGTAGGTGTTAGACGACTTCTCACAGACGGTACAATTCACTGGAAGAGACAAATGATAAAGGAAACGGTGTGAGACGCTTGTGCGATTCTGCATTAATGGTGTGATAGGACAGGATTAAGCTGATGATAAAAGTGGCCTGGGGCCAAACTCACACTGTGACCGCAACTGGCCTCCAAAGATCTGCTGAACCAGGTTTGGGCGATCCAGTCTGAAACAACAAAACATACATGCTTTAACCACGTGGGCACGTGTAAGGCATAAGCAGGACGCCTTGTACCCCTATGCAAAATACACATTGCTTCCCTATCCAGGGTAAACACAGGTAAAGCATGAAAGGCACATTCCAAGCAATATATATCTGTAGTTATTAAACATACTGCAGGTTTTCATTCCATTCCCTGATAAGAAAGAATAACCCAAAGCAAGTAATGCCGATATAGAGGTGAATGCGCATGGGCACCACTGTGACTCCTCTACCAGATCCCGTGGGGACGTTTCTATAAGATGTGCTAATACACAGCTTAAACACACAATAAATACCACACACAGGGAGCTCCACTTAATGCAGTGATACATGTGTGACGGGGGAGGGGCTTGTAGAGGCAACAAGTGTCTTTACTATAAAAAAATACTCCAGAATTAAATGTAACCCGGAAACAATGTGCAGGAACCCTGTGTACCCCATGACCTGTGCATGCCGCAACAATATAAAGAGATCTTACGTATCCCGTCCATTCATGCAGGCGGTCTGCATGGCCTCCACGGTGTAACGCAGGAATTCATGAGCGTCCTCCTGGTAGCCATGTGTGAAATGGCTAACGATGTCTGCAACGGGAACGAGAGCGACAGGTTACATAAAGCACCATTCATTGAGTAAAACCCCCGACAACATTCACATCAGAGAAATCTTTTTACATTTCTTCAATACATTTAATAAGAAATAAAATGTAGTGTTTATAAGGACGTACACACATATATACATTATATAGTGACCATGTGTGTCCGTCCTTATACACCAAACGGACACATTAACTGTCGGAATATAAAGAAATCTGTGCTCTGCCGGCTTTATCACTGGAAACCATTAAACGGGATGATTTCTCCACAATGGACACAATGTGGCCAATGATCACAAGCAGGACAAGTTCTACCAGAAGTGTCATCCTCCTTGTTACAGAGTTACAGTTACAAGTATTTATAAAGCACCAACAAGTTCTGTAGCAAAGGGTGAGACATAACAAATATACATACAAGTTGAACAAACAGAACCATAGGAGAGAGGACCCTGCTCGAGAGCTTACAATCTAAGAGGAGAGGGGGGACACACTAGGTGAGGGTAAATGGCTGAGCATGGGAAGTTGTGTGATGCGTGTGGGCTGCGTTGGAAGATGGAGCAAGAACTGTGCAGTGGGGTGTATGTGAGGAGCGAAGGAGAGATCAGAGTCCAAGAGGACCCCGTGGCAACGAGCCGGCAATTCTCCATGCTCTCGTCTCTTTATGAGAAGCTGAAGCCTCTCATTCATGCCTGTTCTTACTTTTTAGGTGGCGCAGGATGTGAATGGGATCGACGGTTTTCCTGCCGCTGTTAACTTTGAGGACGTGATCCTGCATGAGGCAAAGCATGCAGAAGGGTTTCTGCAGACCTGAGGATGAGAAAACATAGATAAGTATGGACATGTTAATGAATATAATGGCGACAAAATCTACGCATATGGAAATCCACCCATTCAGGGCCCTCCGGTGGCAAGACCGGTGCTTTCTGAATAACCCCTTAAGTGTTATGTTTTAATGTGTGACGTGACGGCACAGGGATCAGACACTGGATGTTGCTCTTTTGGTTCAGGAAATGGTCGCTGTGTTTTAGAAGAACATGTTTTACTGCTCATGATATTGTTACAGTATGTTGTGAAATCACAATGGTTTCTGTATTACTCACAGTTATGGCTGTGCTGCTTGGACTGGAGGTAGTTGGCCAGAGGTGGGGTGTAGGTCAGGCACTGCAAAGTGGAATTCAGGTAGCAGGTGTTCCCCAAATTCTGCAGGCCAGCTCCCACCCCGGACACAACTTTCCATGTCATAGACACGAGGTCTATCTGGGCTTCTCTAGAGTCTGTGAAGACCAGAGGTTTGAGCTCGATGGAATTGTTGCTTTTCTCCATAATCGACAATCGCTATCACTGACAGAAGAGGAAAAAAAGCAGGTGAGACGTGAGAGGCGCAACTTTCCTCCATCTCTGCAATGGACACAACATTGGAGGTTTCTCCTACTCGCCCTTCATTCACTCGACACAGAGATATAAAATATTTTATGGATTTTTTTTATTTAACACAAACTACCCCTGACATTAACCCTTAACCCGGAGATTCTGCACAATTTATTCATGTGAGCGCCACTACCGTTCTGTAACGCTGGCTTTATTCTGAGCAGATCTGATCCATTTCTTGATGGACGCTTGGCTCATGGTCATCTTCACCGTTTTGTAGCCGGTGGCCAGAAATAGTTGTCTTTTAATAGTGGTGACTTTTTATAACAACGTTTCTGAGCTCTCCCTGTAGACGGTGACGTTTCAGTAATAAACCGGGGAAAATGACCAAAACAATCCCAGGATGCATTAAATGGGTTTACTGGATAAAGCTGTGCAGGATTTCACCGCCTGACACAAAGTGTATGGGATCAGACTTTACCCAAACATTAACCCGTCATGGAGGAGTGACCTCTCGCCATGACAACATAGTCATCTTTAGATGTTCTAATAACGCTGACGCCCTGCTTATTAATCCCAGGAAACTCTATTTCTACCTCTAAACCTGTGTTTCAGGGGGTCCCCCTCCTATTACAAGTGAGAGATAAAAAGGTACCTGACCCCAAAAACCCCAGAGAGAGCTCCCCAAATACTCACGTATCACTAAGAAGGAATTCTGACGGTATGAGAGAATCCTGTTCTGGATCCTCAATTAATACAGCCACAAGAATGACATCACAAAGCAGTGATGTTCCATCTGTGACATCACACACATCACAGTCCAATCAGACTGAGCTTTGACATTCTTGGAATCTTTAAAACATTCTAAAGGGCCAGTGGTTTCAGACTTTGTCTGTATGAATCCGTGTAACCATCTTTACCTGTTCGGCCTTTTATATATGACTTTCTCTGTGTATAAATCATGCAAAGAGAAGGAAGAACAAAATATTTGTAAAAACTTGATCTATTGAATGAACTTGATTTTCCCCATTTTTCTTGTCCCTGTATTTACACCTAAAGTGATCACAGATGCTTTGAGTCAGGTGTTGCTGGACGAACTCAAATGTGATGCGACTCCTTCATAGGATACGAATATTATCCAAATATTATTCTTTACAGTCGAGTAAATGTGTTTGTTATATATATTTTTATGTTCTATATAAGAACAAAATAATGTCCACCCCTAAAATATAACATTATTTGCAATTAAAGGTTATTTCAGTATGCAATATTACTGCATCGGGAAGAAATATTGAAATAAATAAATAAATATATATATATATACACAGACATATAATTCCAAAAGATTTTTAATTGCCATAATATGTCTTAGTACTAAATTGAAAATTCATTTTATATTAACGAGTAAGATAGAAATATAGTTTAGATATAAATATGCACTTTTAATATAGCACAAATAATTGTGATAATGTAAACAAAACTCTGTATTTATAGAAACATTTTCATACAATAACTGTAGTATAGAATTAATATGTAAAAAAGAATACCTACGTAAATATAATAATGTGTACTAAATAAAAGCTAGTTATTAGTATAAATATTAATAAAATTACTATTTTAAAATTTGTATACTAAAGAGGATTTATAAGTAACTATAATAATTTGTAACATATAAAACCTATTAAGTATTACATATTTTTTAACTAAGATTATTATAGAAAAAGTTGCTTGTTAATTTCCATATGATTGAAGGAGAATCAGGCTGGAAGATGGTTGCTACTATGAGCCAGGCAGCCATCTTGTTCAGAATATTGGTTCACCAGTAAATAGAATAGATTTTATTTAGATGAGAAGAGCAGAGCTTACATAGAATTTAAGGAATGTGTGGTAGATTAGAAAAGCTAACAAGAAAACCAGGCAGAATCCGGCCGGCTCTTGGCACGGAGAGACAGGAAGATTTATGAATGGGGCAAGGTCATTGAGATGTGTAGAGGAACAAAGAAAACATAGAAAACAGACCAGGCCCCAGGCTATCTGAATAAACATAGCCTATAGGGAGGGAGGCACTGCCCTGAGAAAGACAGCACAACAAATCACAGACTGTCAAACTAACATGAAGTGTATCAATTTATAGTTAAATGTGGAATGTCTTTTGTGTTTGTGCTGATGATGGGAGGTATTAACCCACGTGGGGGTGGAATAAAGTGTCATCGGGAGGTGGGCTAATTGGGATGTACCTAATTACGTATTTTTGGTATAAGACCCCTTGCACGGGTGAAAGGGGGGCTCACTCTTTGCGATTCAATCCTGTGTGAGCACTTGTGTGACGACACAATAAACGTTTGCCTTTCCTGAAGAGACTCGTGTTTGGACAATCCTTGCTTGTGTCTGGTCCGGCGCTGTTTTGAAAGTGAACCTGTCTGACTCCGGTTACATTTCTTGGGGGCTCGATAGCCGGGATAACGGGCCCTTTGCCAGGACACAGGCAACGGCTGCCGAACACAGTGCGGCAATATTGACTGCAGGTGCACGAGAATCCCGCTGGTTTGGCGTCCGTTGAAGGTGAGCTGACATCTGCAGGCGCCAAGCAGGATTTCCTGTTCAGTGGACCTCGTCTCGTTCCAAACGGACCCCTGACCCGGGAACTGGGACACCACTGAGTCTGAGGAAACAGCAAGCAGCGCCGGCGATAGGTAACGTGTCTTCTATGTTTTGTATGTCTAAAGGAGATACCGGTATCTAAGGGAAACGTCCGACTGAGATAGACGGATAAGAGGATGCGATGGCCACCATCCTATTGGCATATCTAGCCCGCCGCTGATAGCACTGACATTGCTAAGGAGCCAGAGTGGCTAGCGGGTGTCTGGATTCGGGGGAATTGAATGCCAATCAAAGTGTAGTTCTGTAAGAGAGGGAGGAGGTAGCCACGTGGAGTTGCATAAGTCATTTAGTCAGTGTTTGTAAATAGAGCTTCACCACGTGGGTAAACGGGAAAGGAGGAGGGTTTTTCTGTGACTGGGCTGAGAGCCTGAGTCAGTGCCTAGTGTGTACGCCGTGTAGTGAGAAGGGCTCATAGTGGAGCCAGCGGTAGCTGCAGAGATAGTGGTGCTGAGTGGGTAGATTATCCATAAGGCAGATTGGAATTGCAGACGGAAGTGTAGATAAGGAACGGGGTGCACATAGTCACACGCAGTCAAGAGTTAGAGTTCAAATTACGGGGTATAAGGAGCCACAGAGGAGGGAATGCACCCTCGGCTAGTAGAAAGAGTTGAAGTGTTTTATGTTCTGTTCTGTGCTGAAAGTATCTGATACGGTATGTGCTGTGCTGTGAATGAATTGACTCGAGTGCTGTGAGTGAACGTGCGCCTACTCGCTCCGCGAGGAAGCAAATACGAGTTTTGACCCCGAACGTACGTTTCCGGCTCAGGCGACTGCAGACGGCTACTGAAGGGGGAAGCGCCTCAGACACGAACGAATTGTTGGCTGAAGTATCAGACTGTAGATTTTAACTGTTGTTGAAATAATATATCTGTATAGCAAAAGGTACTGTTTTCAGGAGTGACAATGGGTAGCGGGTCATCAAAGCCCAAGAAGGTAAAGGAGGGGGAGACGCCCCTAGAATACATGGTGCGAAATTTCGATGCATTATATAAAACTCATGACTATGGTGTAGAATTGACAAAAGAAAAGCTAAAAGTGATGTGTACAGTTGTGTGGCCGTTATTAGTCCCAGGATGGCCAGAGCAGGGGTCAATGGACCCGGAGTTGGTACAGAAGGTACACTCCCAGGTCACAGAGCAGTACGGACATCCTGAACAGTACCCGTATATAGATATATGGAGATATTGTATTAAAGATAAAAGTCATTTTATAATGGTTGCAGGGAAAAATAAGAAGCAGGATCCCCCAAATTGTGAAGAGAGAGGGAGACCGGTGTTGGTAGAACAACCGGAAGAGAGTGATGGTCTGCCCCCGTCCTATCCATCATGTTATGGGGCAGCTAGGGAAGCTCTGAATGCCGCGATTGCGCGGGCGGAGAGGGGGGAGCGGGCAGCTGCTGTGTCTCGGTCAGCTCCCTCTGCTCCGTCCCGTGTGGCTGCGGAGGAAGGGCAGGGCGCAGCGGGTGGAGGGGACAGAGAGGCTCCACCAGAGAAGATTGAGATGCCCGATGGGAGCATATATAAATTAGTGCCCCATGGGGATAGTGATACAGAGAAGGAGGATGAGAAACAGGGAGTTACCACACGCGCAGCGAATGATATACATAAACCCCGGGAATCGTACCAACACAATCCCTACAAGAATGCTATGCAGTTGCCTTTGCGGGAGGTGCCAGGCCCCCCATTGGCGGATGGGAATCCAGGGCCAATGCAATACACATACGTCCCGTTCACGACAACGGATCTTTTTAATTGGAAAACACACACACCACTGTATTCCACAAATCCCGCAGCAGTGGCCAGTATGATAGAGTCAGTTATGCTCACACATAACCCCACATGGGCAGATTGTCAGCAATTAATGTTGACAATGTTCACCACAGAGGAGAGAGAGCCCGAATAAATAGTAGCGCGCAAAAGATTTTACTCGCCCAAGCCGTAGCAGATGCTAAACCTCATCCAGAAGCGTGGGCAGAGGAACACTACCCCAAAACAGATCCTAAATGGCCGTACAATACAGTTGAAGGAGTTGCCCATCTGCAGACATACAGAACCGCTGTAATTATGGGTGTTAAAGCGGGAGGGAAGAAGCCCACAAACATGGAAAAATAGCAGATGTGGTGCAAGAGGTTAAGGAATCCCCAAGTGCGTTTCTAGAGAGATTGCTGGATGCGTACAGGATGTATAGTCCTATTGATCCTGAAGCGACGGAGAATCAGAGGTTAATTAACTCTTCGTTTGTGGGTCAGTCACAAAGGGATATACGGAACAAAATACAGAGAATAGATGGGTTTTTGGGAAAAGGTATTAGAGAGTTAGTTGAGATCGCTAATAAGGTGTATCATAACCGGGATCTAGAGGAGATAAAGAAACAGAAGGGACATACCGGGGTGGTTGGATACATGGGGAATGGTGGAGGACGAGGTGGCCAGACAGAGGGAGGGCAAGGGGTAGGGGGGCTAGAGGAAGAGGTAGGGGAGCCCCTAGGGAACCCCTAGGACCCAATCAGTGCGCGTGGTGCCGGGGTGAAGGTCACTGGAAAAACGACTGTTCTGCATTTTTGGCTAAATTTGGGGACAGGGTGAAGTTGGAGAGGCGGGAGGTCAAGCCCCTAATGGCCAGGTAACAGACGGAAGGTATGAAAGAAGTGAAGGGAATGGAGCGGGTTTGTGGGACTGGCGGGGACATCATTTGAAGGGCAGGATGCATATTGACGGGGACCTGGGCCCATCCCGCTCGGTAGCCACGAGCCCACGGTCACAATGAGAGTGGGAAATAAAGATGAAGTTTTTATGGTTGATACCGGTGCCGAATATTCTGTTGTAACTAAACAAATTGCACCTCCAATGGGAAATGAGGTTGATATTATGGGAGCAATGGGGGTGTCTGCCAAATATCCTTTTTTGCTTCTAGAAAATGTAGTGTGGGTGGGCATAATGTTGAACATGAATTTTTGTATATGCCCGAATGTCCATCCAACTCCTGGGGCGGGATATCCTGTGCAAATTGCAAGCCCAAATTACGTTCCTTCCCGGGGGTCACGCTCAATTAGACCTGCCCGAGAGTGGCGGCTCTGCTCGGCAGCATAGTCCAGCCAGTCCGCACAATCCACAATCTGTGAAAATTGCAGTAGTTATGCCAAGGGAGGAAGAATGGCGCACGGCACCTACTCTGCCTGCCGCGCCGGATCCGCATGCACTACTCCTTGAAATTCCTGGGGTATGGGCGGAGGAAAACCCGCCAGGACTTGCCATAAACATACCCCCGGTATATGTGGAATTAAAGCCCGGCGCAACGCCTGTGGCCCTAAGACAATATCATATCCCACAAAAAGCCAAGCAGAATATACAAATACATTTACAGAGACTTAAAGATCACGGCATATTAAAATTCTGCGTGTCACCATGGAACACACCCCTATTGCCAGTACTGAAAGAAGGCACACAAGAGTACCGCCCTGTCCAAGATTTACGAGCTGTCAACGAGGCCACAGTAACATTACACCCTGTGGTTCCTAATCCATACAATTTACTGGCGTTAATTCCCGGAGATACACAATATTACAAAGTGCTTGATTTAAAAGACGCTTTCTTTTGCATCCGTCTGGCTCCAGCAAGCCAGCCCCTTTTTGCATTTCAGTGGGAAGAGTCTACCACGGGGCGCGCCATCAAATGACGTGGACGCGCCTCCCTCAAGGTTTCAAAAATTCGCCCACGATTTTCGGGTGCGCGCTTAGCCAAGATCTCCTCGCCTTCAACGCTCAGCCAGACAAAGTAGTGTTACTACAATATGTTGATGATTTATTACTGGCCTCTCCCACAGAAAAAGACTGTTTATCCCCGCCAAAAAGCTTTGCTACATCTGCTAAGCCAAGCAGGTTACAGAGTTTCTAAAAAGAAAGCACAAATATGTAAACGCAGTGTAAAATATCTGGGCTTCCAGTTAACAGGTACCAAACGTGCACTGGGGGCAGAAAGAAAAGAAGCGGTGTGCCGCATACCCCAACCAAAGACCAGGAGACAAGTCCGTGAGTTCCTGGGAGCTGCAGGCTTCTGCCGCCTGTGGATCCCCAACTTCGCCGATATTGCCAAGCCGCTTCATCAAGCCACCAAGGGGGGAGAACTAGACCCCTTTCATTGGGAAGAAGAGCAAACAGCAGCGTTCCTGAAATTAAAGACTCTGCTGATGGAAGCTCCTGCACTGGGCCTGCCAGATCATAGCAAGCCTTTCCAGCTGTTCGTACATGAACATAATCAAACAGCGACAGGAGTATTGGTCCAGACCTTTGGCTCATGGCTGAGGCCTGTGGCCTACCTCTCCAAGCAACTCGACCCTGTGGCCTGCGGCCTACCCCCATGCCTGAAAGCAGTGGCTGCCACCGCAATGCTGATAGCAGAAGCAGACAAGCTGACCTTTGGACAAGTTCTTCATGTCAAGGTGCCCCACGCTGTCAAGGCTCTGCTGGATGTGAAAGGAGGTTACTGGTTCAGCAACAGCCGGATGACGAAGTACCAAGCCATGATGTGTGAAAATCCACGGGTTCATTTGGACCTCATCGCTACCTTAAACCCTGCTACTTTACTGCCTGACTGTGAAGAGGATCCAGGTGATGAATGCCTCCAAGTTATGGAAGAAGTGTTCAGTAGCAGGCCAGATTTGAAAGACGTACCCCTAGACAAATACGATCTACAGCTATTCACTGATGGTAGCAGCTATATGGATGATGGGAAGAAAGTCTCCGGCTATGCAGTAGTCTCAACAGAAGAAGTCATCGAAGCAAAGCCACTGCCAGGCCATACATCTGCACAATTGGCTGAAATAACAGCTTTAACCAGAGCCCTTGAAATTTCTGAAGGCAAAAGAGTAAATATCTATACAGATTCCAAGTACGCCTTCATGACAGTCCATGCACATGGTGCACTCTATAAAGAAAGAGGCCTACTCACGTCTTCAGGACAACAAATCAAATATGCGGCTGAAATCGCGACCCTCCTGGAAGCAGTGTGGAAACCAAGTGCTGTCAGCATCATGCACTGTCGTGGCCACCAAAAAGGCCGTGATGAAATTCCAAAAGGTAACAGACGCGCAGACCAGGCCGCAAAAGCAGCTGCAAAACCACCACCGCCAGCAGAAGACCAAGCTAAAGTATTGATCTGCAAGCAAGAACCGCAATCCTCTATGCCAAATTACGAGTTCTACATGAATTTGAGAAAGTTTGAACCCCACGGCGAGTTCATTGAAATAATATTGCACAAATGGCAAGATGATTATGAACTATTAGAACTCAATCATGATTACATCCAATGGCTTTTCCCAACTCGGACACAAGGCCGAAATTTCTACTCTACTCCTCTAAATCCACAAGAGACACGCCTAATGGTTAACACCTCAGAAGTTCAGCAAAGACTGCGCAGAGCCTACAAAATGATGCTGAAATTCTTCGGCGTAAAAATAGTGGGGGAGGAGGAAGACAAAGAAACAACTGAAGTTGAACGAGCAGAAAATTTCGCGTCACGTTTTGAAAATTTGACAATCAATCCTCACAATAATCTACGAATCACACGAATACTGCACAGTCTGGGAGAATTGGGAGCAGAAGAATATCAAGTCCCACTGGTGAGGTTCTTCCTCAAGGAGATCCTTATCAAGAACAGACTGCCAAGAATGAAGAAAAGTGCAATGAACTTTTTCATACCAGCAGTAAGAGATTCACAAGACAGACAAGATTTGTTATTTTTCGCATGGCGATACTATTTCCCAAAAGAAGAATTCATCTGGGGAAATCATGGAGAATTGGCACGATACAAACCAAAACCAGTGGTAGCTGCACTTCTACCGGCGCCACTGAGCGAATGGACACCTGTGTACTCAGAGAAAGAAAAGAAGTGGCTGACAGAAGAACCCGGAGGGTATGGAGAAGATGGATGGTTCCAGATGGAGAATGGACGAATAGTCCTACCAGCAACACTGGCTCCTGAAATCGTAAGAGCACTTCACGCAAGTACCCATGGAGGGAGAGAAATGATGGAGCAACAGTTGGAGCCACATTTCTACGTACCAGGATTGTCAGCAATCTGCAAAGCAACAGCTCAGCAGTGTGTAACATGTGCCAAAAACAACACGAGAACAGGCCCATCTCAACCCCCAGGGAAACAGCCAATCGGGCTATCCCCAATGGCATCATTACAAATAGACTTTACAGTGCTGCCACCCTGCAAAGGATAAAAATATTTACTAGTGATGGTGTGCACTCTGACAGGATGGGTGGAAGCCTTCCCAACAAGAACTGAAAAGACTACAGAAGTAGTAAAGAGTCTGATGAAAGAAATAATACCACGTTACGGGCTTCCACTCGAAATAGGGTCAGACAATGGCCCCGCATTCATCCAGAACTGTTTACAACAACTTGCCCGGCTACTGGGCATCACCTGGAAGCTACACACTGCCTACAGGCCCCAAAGTTCGGGAAAAGTTGAAAGAATGAACCGTACCCTAAAGACTTTGATGTCCAAACTGTGCCAAGAGACGTCACTAGGCTGGTTGGACTTGCTGCCGATAGTCCTTTTGCACATTAGGTGCAGACCAACCCCCCAATTGAAGCTAAGTCCGTACGAACTTATGTTTGGACGGCCAACCCCTCTGATTAATGGACTAAGGGGGGACCTTCGGGCATTGGGAGAAACTAAACTAAATGATCAGGTAGTAATGCTGGGTAAATCAATGCAGAAATTAAATACTTGGGTGGGGGATAATATACCGCATTTTCTGTATCCTTCACTGCATAAGTATTGTCCGGGTGACTCAGTATGGGTAAAAGAGTGGAAAAATGATCCACTGGGTCCAAAATGGAGAGGTCCTTATCTTGTCCTGTTATCAACCCCTACAGCAGTAAAGGTTGCCGAGGTGGTCCCGTGGATACATCACTCCAGAGTAAAAGCAGCTGCAGCCAGTCCTGAGCCAGCATGAAAGGTCGTTACCAACGAGACCAACCCGCTGAAGCTGAAGCTGACAAAAACCACAGCCATGAGCACCTAAATGATCCTAACCCCGATGATTCAGAGGATCAACAAGTGGGTGTTTTGATGGGCACAGGCCCTGACCACCCGCCAACGGGGGATAACCACAGGGTGCTTTTTAGGGGCCCGGCCCCCACCCTTGATCATCCAGAAATGTTCTTTACTTTTGAAATTCCGGTGGGGAGGGATTGGGTTTATGTGACTGTGAAAAGAATTGCCCAAGGAATTCTGACATTCGGGGCATTTGTGGTGCTGATTTTATATCTTGCTAATCTGATTTATGGACTCTCACGTGGAGCATGCCCCAATTGTACAGGCAACGTGGGGAAAGTGGATATTTCCCATATCTGGAATGGTACGCACCCGGTGATGGAGAACCGTACCATGTGGAGACAAAAACGAGAAATATCATCCGAGATATTGCCAAGAGGACATTTACTTGTGCAATTTAAATATGACTATGCTAAGAAATCTGGGCAGGAAGCATGTTGGGTGTGCAGCAGAATGCACCCAGAGACAATTCATATCCCATTTGCTTCTGTTCCAATGAACCTGAGTATGTTTGCATCAGGGAATATCACAATACACTCTTTTCGGCCACCCAGAGAACAACCAGAAATGTATGAGGCCGGATATCCCATAATAGGGTACATATATCCCCCAGAATGGTGTTTCCAAATAGGGCCAGATAGAGACACACATAAGAAGGAAGGTGTTACTCAAGCAAATTCAATTGGACATCATACATATACACAATTGACACAGAGGGACACTCAAATTATCTATACATACAGTGCAGAAAACTCACAAGTGAGCAAGAAGAAGTAATTGCAAGTGAGTCTGGAGGGACGCAGAGTGTGCTGGAAACGACGAGACGAATGAGGCGAATGATGTTGGAATTAGCAAAGGGAACATTACACCTATCACCATTCATGTTAGAAGAGGGATACCAGGTGTGTTGTGGGAGAGTGTGTTACACATGGGTTCCACCAACAATAACGGGAATGTGTTATTTGGCTAAGCTGGTCCCAATTCAGAGACTAAGGGGAGAAGACACAAACACAGACACGGAACTGCACCCTAGGTACCCACTGGTGTTTGAAAGACCGAAGAGAGAATTGTTTGCGAAGATGGATCGGATATGGACATGGTTGCCAGCATGGACTGGATGGGGAGGGGAGATGATGAGGAGATTGAATAGCTATGTCAATCTAATGGATGAGATTCTGAATAGAACCAGTATGGATATCCAGTTGCTGAATCTGGAAATGCGAGAGTTACGAAAGGTGCAGATGATACATGATATGGCGCTTGAGCAGATCAGTGCGGCTTTGAATGGATTGTGTGAGATGACAATGCACTATGAATGTTGCACCTTCATCAGAAACACTACACACGAAGTCCCAGACTATTACCAGGTAATTCAAGATCACCAAGAAAAGGTAGCACAGTTGCAGGGCACAGCTAGGAGGATTGCTGCCGAAGGCTGGAATCCGCTCCGTGGGTTCGGAGCAATGGGAGAATGGTTTGGTTCAATCCTGAGATTTATCTCACAGATTGGATCCATGATACTCATGATAGTGGTGGTCTTGATCATAGGGATACTGATATACCGCATAGGGCTATGCATATGGCCACTGTGCAAGACAGCACTGACACCCACACAAACACAGAAGATACCACTGATAATCCCACAGGGAATGTTCCCAGTGAACGGAAAGCCCCCCCAGTATGCAGAGTTTCAGAATAGTGGAGTGTAATGGCTACAAGCGCCAGGAAAAAGATCCTGACACTTGAGCCAAGGGGGGAATGAAGGAGAATCAGGCTGGAAGATGGTTGCTACTATGAGCCAGGCAGCCATCTTGTTCAGAATATTGGTTCACCAGTAAATAGAATAGATTTTATTTAGATGAGAAGAGCAGAGCTTACATAGAATTTAAGGAATGTGTGGTAGATTAGAAAAGCTAACAAGAAAAGCAGGCAGAATCCGGCCGGCTCTTGGCACGGAGAGACAGGACGATTTATGAATGGGGCAAGGTCATTGAGATGTGTAGAGGAACAAAGAAAACATAGAAAACAGACCAGGCCCCAGGCTATCTGAATAAACATAGCCTATAGGGAGGGAGGCACTGCCCTGAGAAAGACAGCACAACAAATCACAGACTGTCAAACTAACATGAAGTGTATCAATTTATAGTTAAATGTGGAATGTCTTTTGTGTTTGTGCTGATGATGGGAGGTATTAACCCACGTGGGGTGGAATAAAGTGTCATCGGGAGGTGGGCTAATTGGGATGTACCTAATTACGTATTTTTGGGTATAAGACACCTTGCACGGGGTGAAAGGGGGGCTCACTCTTTGCGATTCAATCCTGTGTGAGCACTTGTGTGACGACACAATAAACGTTTGCCTTTCCTGAAGAGACTCGTGTTTGGACAATCCTTGCTTGTGTCTGGTCTGGCGCCGTTTTGAAAGTGAACCTGTCTGACTCCGGTTACATGATTAGTACATATTAATAATAAAATAATCACTTTATTCATATACACTACCAAGTAAAGGTTTACAATAACACACATATATTGTGTACATAGCACTTTATTTCTAGGCATCTTTAAACCATAAGAGTTGCTTCCCAGAAGCATAAACTTTCATCAGTACAAAGCATACGTCATAATGACAGGTTTATATACATGATCACAATAATTAGACAAATCAACAAACCCATACAGGTTTATTCAGAGAAAGGTGAAACCCAGGAGAACTGGCAGGAGAAGAAAACAATCTAGACCAAATAGCCGATTTGGAAAGTGAGATAAATGGAAGAATTTTTCTGGTTTGGCTATTTTGACCTACAGGGTTATTCAAATAGCTCCAAATTGGGGCCGAAAGGTAACCGAATGCTGAAATTCAGTGTGCGGTTACCTTTCCTGGCCATTCGGCTATTCAGAGAGCAGGCAGTTGGCCAAATGTTGGCGAATTGCCTGCACATACGGTGCCTGTTCGGTGCCTGTTTCGAGGGCAGTAAAATCCCCATAGAGAAGCAATGCTTCGTCTATTCAGAGAACACAAACCAGCAGTGAAAAGTTGTCGAAATGCCCTGCTGTTCAGTAGTTTCATGCGTCAGGTTTATTCAGGCGAATCCCACAGGCTTCAATGTTAAAAATATTTCCGTTTTAATTCAATATCCAATAAACCGTTTATTATAATATTCTGCAGTAAAAAGTCTCTTTATTTATAGATTTTTTTAGGATCTTTTAGGCATTTTTCGGTATTTTTTTGCGAAATTTTTTTTCTGTTTTTTTAAATCGTTTTTTTCTTTTTTCTGTAACAGCCCTTTTTATTATCATTCATTGGATCTTATGTGTAAATTTCAGACATTTTTGTTCTGTAGTTTCTTTGCAAACAGCGTTTCACTTTTCAAACATTCAAGCATACTTTTTTCTGTTCACTCCATTCGTCTGCGGTGTTGGGTTTTTCCGGCGGCTGCTCTGCGCTGTGATCGGTGGCTGCTCAGGTATCTCTGGCGTGTTTGGTGGGGTTAATCCACATGTTTTTGCGGGTTTCGATGTGCATTCGCCTGGGTTTTGTGGTGAGTGTTCGGCAGGTTTGCGGCGGCTTTTCCCTGCCGAACCCTGGGATCGCCAAATCAAGCCGAATTGAAGAGAACGAAAAGTCACCGAACGTGCGTTGAGTTTTCGATTCTCTTTGAATAACCCTGCTAGAATTTTCCCTTCTCCAGTCATTCCACTCCAGTCAGAGTTTCACCTCTCTTTGAATAGACCTAATAGTGTTGCCATAACAACATATCAACAACAGGCTCCTCTAACAACAAATGGACGGTTCTTGCTTGGTGTATCACTGTAACAATGCATAATTTCTGCTCAAACATCAACACATATCATTTCTTATTGAAATATAAACAAAAATATTACTTTATTCGAAATTTTAAAAAGATTAAAAGAAAACGGAGGTCCCCTCGCCATTAGGAGCAGCTGGCATAAAGATAACAATAATGCAGGTGATCGATGCCCATCACCCACATCGTGGAGAGAGAATGATGACGTATTCTGCAGAGCATCCAACCCCACTTGGGTAAAAGTGAATTTTGCTATTATCTATGCATATTATCAACAAAAATGGCAAAAGACAAACATTAAAATGTATTAAGGATATAATGAATATACACGACCTAACAGCGCTCAGCGAGGTGGCCAGACGGGCGTCGAGTGGAAGGAACGTCCATTCTCACAGACATTCCTTCCGCTCTTCAAAACGCTCGTCTGACACTGGCTTAACTCGATTCAATCCATTCCCCTGCGTGTCTTTCCATTATTTGGGGCCTCAGGGTTAGGGAGGTCTTAGACAGTCACTTATTGTATAATTATCTGGCCTCCTCTCATGTGCTTTATTACACAGGCATTATGTCACATACAGATATTATTTTTATATTCTATTGGTATATGTTGGAAGGTGTGTTGCTAATAATCTCAATATGATTAGGGATGAGCTGTTCGGTTGGATCTGTTCGGTGTTCACATCGAACATTGGCCGTTAGACAGTTCGCGAACTTCGAACTTTTTCGGACATTCGCCAAAAGTTTGAATTTTTTTTTTATAAAAAATGCTTAAAAAATACTAAAAAATCTAGAAATAAAGAGACTCTTTACTGCAAAATATTATAAGCAACGGTTTATTACATACTGAATTAAAACGGGAATATTTTTATCATTGAAGCCTATGGGATAAAACATTCTTGTTACTAAAACATCAGGCTGACACGGCCCTCTAATCAGGCACTGTAGAGGGCAGCCTGCAGGGGCCTTCCAAGGATCCCCTTGAGGAGCATTGAGGAGCATGCGGCCGCCAGATGACAGAGCTGCGACTGTGCGGGCTAGCCGCCCGGGTGCATGTGGCAGAGACAGGCAGCGCAGGGAGGGAGCCACTGCACCTGCGGCCACGGCAGACCCCCCCCCCCACAACCCGGATCCAGGGAGCCCCCACTGACCACCAGGCTAAGGTAAGGTGACACATTTCTAAAAAAAATAAAATCCGAGGACATTTTTAAATGTCCCCGGGAACATAAATAAAACCTTTTTTTTTCTTACTCTACCTGGCTGAATGTATTTAATTATATATATTAGATACATTCTGGCAGGTAGAGGGGGGTGGCATGTGGGCTGCGCGGGGTCTCAGGCAGGGGTTTGTCTTTTTTGTGTGTATATTTTTAGCAAATTTATAGGGGAAGGTAAGGGCAGATATGATATATATATGTATAGATAAGATATATATCTATATTCTTATAAATATATATATCCAGACTTGTATTACACACACATTTTGGCAACTAATTGCCCCCCCCCATTTGGCTTATCCCTCCAGAAGAAATGTTGAACCCGATAGAGCAGAGAATAATATATATATTCTCTGCTCTGTCGGGTTCAATATGTCTTCTGGAGGGATCAGCCAAATGGGGGGGCGCATTTAGTTGAGATGGTCCACATGCCACCCCTCCATGTGCGTATGTGTATATATGGTCTGAGGTCTGTGGGTGGGTGTATATATATATATATATATCTGCGTGTTGATATACACGTATATGTCTGTGTGTGGTAGCAATGCATCCCTACTCTATACACGGCGCTCCGTGTCCCTATAATATATATGATCAGGGGTCACCTTTTTTTTATATTTTTATACTATTCCTCTTAAATTAACAGTAATTTTTGATGTATTTTATTCAGTAGAAAAATTTTTTTGCCTATATAACATGTGCTTTGTGAATATAAAACGGTTTTGTGTGTACATTTTAATTTAGTTAGTGGATTCCTGTCCAGTGCGGTGAGAAGCAAACGTAATGTACGTTGTGCGACGCTACACGCTCAGTGTGTCTCAGCCTTTATTCCCGCATCTCTAGCTTACCGAATCAGTTTGTATACTTGTTACTGACCCTGCTTGTTCTGAGGACCCGATCTTTTGCCGACTTTGGCTGCCATTTGACTATTCTCTCTGTGTATTCCCTGCCTGTTCTGTTTGCTTCCTGTTGCTACTGGTGTGCGCCGATTCTCACCATATACAGTAGCGCAGTACAAGTGCCTAAACATTGCTGACCCGGTTTTGTTATAGCTGCTGATGTAACTGAATAGATCGGGGATCTCTTCTGCATTACCAAAACCTCCACCACTGCACTCTTCACTTGCTGCCACCAAAGGCACAATATTTGGGTGCACTGCCACTGACGCCTATACCAGATTCATATCATTTTAATATTTGACCGCAGGGTCCAACCCTGCACTCTTCCACAACACCACAGGGGGGTTACGGTGTGACGGCACCATAGCACCTATTGTTACTTTTATCCAAAGCCTGCATAAGTTTCACCATAATTTAGCCAAAAAATCACTAAACTTGTTCTCCGTGTCCTAAAATGTCTTCTCTTTTTATACAGACTGCCACCCCAAGCAGTTGTTTATGAATAGATTAAAGGAAAACCATTTACCGTCATTTGAAATGTCATTTTTTTGTTTTTAAATGTTTCTATACATCCTACAAATCCGCCACTTCACGGGCAGGTTATGGGGACCTCCTAGGCACGATATTTGAAGGAATTTTTCGTTTTTATTCTTAACCTTTATTTCATGGAAAACTCACTGTTCCTTTAAAAATGTTTTTTTTAAAACTTTTTGTCCTTGTTTCCTGTCCCCCAGGGCACTACCCGGACCCCCATACACCTTTTATGATAAATATCTTGCATATATGCCCTCTTGGAGGGCACTCTAAAATTCGAACTTTCGAGTCCCATTGACTTGCATTGAGTTTGGTTGCGTGTTCGAGTTCGAACTTTTGAAATTGTTCGACTTCGAATGCGAACCGAACACGGGAGGTGTTCGGCTCATCACTAATTATGATCACTACAAACCCCCATAAACAGGAGATCTCACCATTTTATTATTATTATTATTATTCCGTATTTATAAAGCGCCTGTAAATTCCGCAGCGCTGTACAATGGGGGCGTGCAGCCATGAGACATACTAAAACATATAAGAAATAGATGGCCCTGCCCTTAGGATAATTGTCCTACTGATACAGCACTTTACACAAGTGCTCAGCCATATATCCCATGAGCTTACAATCTAAAGGACAGGGGTAAGTGAAACAGAAGGGGAGCTGGGGAGTGTGGATCTGGTGGCTAGAGACAGAATAGCAAGCCACAGGTTGATTAGAATAAAGTGGCTACAGGTGGAGGGGAATGAATGAGTTTGGGCCTAGGACTGGGTGGGGGCGTGGGTGCCACTGCAGAGTGAAGAGTCTGGAGTGCTGGCTGTGTGTGTTGAGCTGTACGGAGGAAAAGGCAGAGCTTTTAGGAGAGGAGGTCTGTATGTGTTCAAGCAGTTAATGACATGCGAGGGGGGAGGTGGTGGAGGGGGAAGCGGAAGCATGGTGGTAAAACAAACGTTTTTGGTGCTATCAAAAACTATCAAAAATGGAGGGAAGGCATTAAAGGGAAAGTAATCAGCCTGGGAATAATACATAAAATGGAAATTATCTATCTTTATCACATTTTCTGTATTTGGCAAAGTCCATTTCTGCCTGTATGCTAATACTGCAGGCCATTCGACATTGTACAAAACAAGGGACACCATCTAGAGTTTAGAACCTTTCATCTTATCAATATTTGTGTAAAAGAGGAATAAATACATATGGATTTTAAAAATAAGTAAATTTATGCTATTTTATTCTTTTAACAATCTCAGAATAACAATCTCTACTTCGGCGACAGGTTCTGAAGTGCAGATGTTTTGTATGGGAGTTGTGGAAGTGGAGAGGCATAAGAAAAAAGTCATAGACATTTGAATTTTTATTTTAGGATAGCGAGAAAAAAAAAAGACATTGGCTTGCGCAACGTAGGGGGTTAGGTATGCCATGTGTTTCATTACGAAATCAGGTAGCAAAAAATACGAAGCTTCCTAAATATTAATGAATGCATAAACAGAGTTGCAGCAATTATCAACATTAAATAAAGACAACCTGGAGAAAAACAGCCGGATGTTGCATGTTGTATTAATTTCTAAATATAGGCTTGTTTTGAGGAGGACGAGCTACCATAGAATAATTAGTTCTCCTCTAAGTAGCCACAAATTGAGGCTCATTTACAAAGTCTAAGAGCAGTTAATTTACAATAATAAGCCATAACCTCCAAACCATAAGCAAAGCTCACAGCTTGGTTGTGATAGCTGCTGGAGCCTTTAAGCTAAACCTCTATCCAACAGCTTAAGTTATTAGGTTAACAGTTTGTTGGAATCAGGACCTATACTTTTTATGTCAGTAGTGATGAGCCGAACACCTCCGTGTTTGGTTCGCATTCGGACTCGAACAATTTCAAAAGTTCGAGTTCGAACTCGAACACGAACCGAACTCAATGCAAGTCAATGGGACTCGAAAGTTCGATTTTTAGAGTGCCCTCCAAGAGGGCATATATTTATTTATTTATAAAGGATTTTACCAGGAAGGATAGGACATTGAGATTTCTCTCGTTTTCAAGTATGTCCTGGGTTCAAGAACATTGAAGTGTTACAGTTACAGAAATACAAAGTAATACAATGCAAGATATTAAAAAAACAACACAAATATTCAGATTAACAGAAAAATGTAGGAAATATAGTCACTAGGTTACATGTTTACAGGTGCATTCTGTATTGAGGTATGCTAGTAAGGAGCTTTTGAGTGACTTAAGACTGGGGGAAGATTTGATGGTGTCTGGGAGGTTATTCCATAATTGTGGTGCTCTGTAGGAAAATGAGGACCGAGCCACTGTCTTTTTGTATTGCGGTATAGCAAGTAAGGTGCTGGTCCTGGATCGGAGGTTATAGGATGAGGGAGCTGCTGGGGGAAGCAGTCTATTCAGGTAGGGTGGCAGCTTCCCAGAGATGCTCTTAAACACCAGGCTGGAAAGGTGAAGGGTGCGTCTGGATTCCAGCGATGGCCAGTTTAGCTCTTTTAACATGTCACAATGGTGGGTCATGTAGTTACATTGTAGCGCAAAGCGGCAGAATGAGTTATACAATGCAGTAAGTTTATGAAGGTGTGTTTGCGGGGCGGCTGCATACACTACATCTCCCTAATCAATAGCCGGCATAAGCATTTGCTGTACAATCTGCTTTCTTACTGCGGGACTCAGGCAGGATTTGTTTCTGTACAGGGCACCTAGTTTGGGGTAAAGTTTAGACGAGAGTTTTTCGATGTGGGGGGCCAAAGGATAGATTAGGGTCCAACCACATACCTAGATATTTGAGAGAAGTGACTGTGGTCAGCATGCCATTTGATTTTGTCCCAACACATAGATGGGGATTTTGCAATTTGTGTAGTTTAGGTGCTGTTCCAAAGAGCATCGTTACAGTTTTGTCAGTATTTAAAAAAAGTTTGTTGTTTTTGATCCACTTTTCTACCTCTGTGAATTGTTCTTGCAGCACGGCCTCCAGCTGCGGGAGATTTGGTTTGCTGGTATAGCAAGATATTTGCCATAAAAGGTGTATGGGGGTCCGGGTAGTGCCCTGGGGGACAGGAAACAAGGACAAAAAGTTTAAAAAAAACGCTTTTAAAGAACAGTGAGTTTCCATGAAATAAAGGTTAAGAATAAAAATGAAAAATTCGTTCAAATATCGTGCCTAGGTGGTCCCCATAATCTGCCCGTGAAGTGGCGGATTTGTAGTATATATAGAAACATTTAAAAACCAAAAAAATGACATTTCAAATGACGGTAAATGGTTTTCTTTTAATCTATTCATAAACAACTGCTTGGGGCGGCAGTCTGTATGAAAATAGGAGACATTTTAGGACACACAGAACAAGTTTAGTGATTTTTGGGCTAAATTATGGTGAAACTTATGGAGGCTTTGGATGAAAGTAACAATAGGTGCTTTAAAATTGGGCCTTTAGTGTCGGCAACAGTGCCATCACACCATAACCCCTTTGTGGTATTGTGGAAGAGTGCAGGGTATGACCCTGCGGTCAGATATTAAAATGATATGAATCTGGTATAGGCGTCAGTGGCAGTGCACCCAAATATTGTGCCTTTGGTGGCAGCAAGTGCCTTCACACCGTAAGTAACCCCTCTGTGGTATTGTGGAAGAGTGCAGTGGTGGAGGTTTTGGTAATGCAGAAGAGATCCCCGATCTATTCAGTTACATCAGCAACTATAATAAAACAGGGTCAGCAATGTTTAGGCACTTGTACTGCCCTACTGTATATGGTGAAAATCGGCGCACACCAGTAGCAACAGGAAGCAAACAGAACAGGCAGAGAATACACAGAGAGAATAGTCAAATGGCAGGCAAAGTCGGCAACAGATCGGGTCCTCAGAACAAGCAGGGTCAGTAGCAAGTATACAAACAAATTTGGTAAGCTAGCGATGCGGGAATAAAGGCTGAGACACACTGAGCGTGTAGTGACGCACAGCGTAGCGACGCACAGCATAGCGAAGCGAAGAGAAGCAAACATTTTTCAGGCTTGACTTCACTCCGCTCCGCCTCGCAGCGTGTCTACACTACATTATGTTTTCATAAAGCACATGTTATATAGGCAAAAAAAAGGTTCTACTGAATAAAATACATCAAAAATTACTGTTAATTTAAGAGGAATAATATAAAAATATAAAAAAAGGTAACCCCATGTCATATATATTATAGGGACACGGAGCGCCATGTATAGAGTAGGGATGCATTGATACCACACACAGACATATACATATATATCAACACGCAGACCTATATATACGTATATATCAACACGCAGATATATATATACACCTACAGACCTCAGACCATATATACACATACGTACATGGGGGGTGGCATGTGGACAATCTCAACTATTTGCACCCCCCCATTTGGCTGATCCCTCCAGAAGAAATGTTGAACCCGACAGAGCAGAGAATATATATATTATTCTCTGCTCTATCGGGTTCAACATTTCTTCTGGAGGGATCATCCAAATGGGGGTGGGGGGCAATTAGTTGCCAAAATGTGTGTGTAATACAAGTCTGGATATATATATTTATAAGAATATAGATATATATCTGATCGATATATATATCATACCTGCCCTTACCTTCCCCTATAAATTTGCTGAAAGTATACACACAAAAAAACCAAACCTCTCCCAGAGATCCCGCGCAGCCCACATGCCACCCCCCTCTACTTGGCTGAATGTATCTAATATATATATATATTTAAATACATTCAGCCAGGTAGAGAAAGAAAAAAAAGGTTTTATTTTATGTTCCCGGGGACATTTAAAATGTCCTCGGATTTAATTTTTTTTAGAAATGTGTCGCCTTACCTTAGCCTGGTGGTCAGTGGGGGCTCCCTGGATCCTGGTGGTGGGGGGTCTGCCATGGCCGCAGGTGCAGTGGCTCCCTCCCTGCGCTGCCTGTCTCTGCCACATGCACCCGGGCGGCTAGCCCGCACAGTCACAGCTCTTTCATCCAGCGTCCGCATGCTCCTCAAGGGGATCCTTGGGAGGCCCCTGCAGGCTGCCCTCTACAGTGCCTGATTAGAGGGCTGTGTCTGCCTGATGTTTTAGTAACAAGAATGTTTTATCCCATAGGCTTCAATGTTAAAAATATTCCCGTTTTAATTCAATATCTAATGAACCGTAGCTTATAATATTCTGCAGTAAAGAGTCTCTTTATTTCTCGATTTTTTTAGTATTTTTTAAGCATTTTTTAAACTTTTTTCAATTTTATTTTTTTTCCAACTTTTGGCGAATGTCCCAAAAATGTCGAAGTTCACGAACTGTCGAACAGCCAATGTTCGATGCAAACTCCGAACAGATCGAGCCGAACAGCTCATCCCTAGTCACAACCACTTTTGAATTACAGCTATTCATGCCTATTATCATTCGTATTTGTGTCAATATAGGGAAATTGGACACTCTAACAGCGGTCTATAAGTGCAGCTTTTATTGGATGAACATTGATGGCAGTGGCAACTATCTGAGGTTGGGGCAACTATCCGTGAGCAGGCATCACTCAAATTCCCAAGGCCGCTGCCGATGGAGGAGCTGCCACAGCTGTGGTCCGAATCCACACCGCAGCCCCGGACGAGCACCAGTTGAGGTGGCCATGTCCAATCAGATGTGTACCGACACAGTAGCAATCTTGAGTGAGCTCTGCAGGAGCTTTTGCAAGTGGGGTCCAGAAGGATTCTTGGAGGAATACTGGGAACTATTTGTTTACAGTGTTCCTCTGCCCGAAGAATGAGGAAGAGGCAGAGCCATTATGCTGTACATCTCGAGCGCTGTGCTGAGCGTCATAGTTGTGATCTGGCCGTGGGTTTCTGATGGACCACACTTATGTTAGGCTGATAAATCTATTGAAGTAGTGAGTGGATTCAGAGCACCTTTCCTCCGTGTCCTTATGTATTAATATATATATATATATAGTGTTTATTATTGCAGAAGCCACTTTCACATCACAGCAATTCGATGAATTGCATCCCAGAGCTCCTGTGCCACATTCCCCATAAGCGCTGTCCTAGGAGTGGCTCTGACCAGTTGCATAAACCTTATCTCTACTACAAAGCCACAGTATGGCATAGCATTGATTTTAGGGTTCTGTGTAATAACAGACCCAGGATGCATAAAAGTGGGACAGATGTCATTTGCATATCCTACCCAGAATTCCTTGCTGCATATGGGGAATGTGGCGCAGGAGCTCTGGGATGCAATTCATCGAATTGCTGTGATGTGCAGGTGGCTTCCGCAATAATAAACACATTCGATGAATTGCATCCCAGAGCTCCTGTGCCACATTCCCCATATACAGCAAGGAATGCTGGGTAGGATATGTATATCACATAGCGACTTAATGTGTGCTCGGTTGTTACAATACATAACTAGGCTATGTCGTGTCTTATTTTCTAGCAAAGCGCATGGAAACAGTGTCCACGATCTTACAATCTATAGTAGATACTCTTGGTTCGTGATGGTCTACCATTAGCAAAAACACCCATTCGTTTTATTCCTTTGTCCCAAAGAAAACACAAGGTGAAAGAATAAACTTAACCAGGTCACTTGTCTCTGACTTGCATCTACATGAAAACTTTTAACGTTCAATTATGGTTAATGTCAAGTTTTACGGCTTCTTTTAGCTAATTTGTCTTGTAGAACAAAATGTTTTGTAATGTATACCAGAGACCAGGCGGTGTAAAAGTTCATTAAAATAAACTTAACATAAAGCTTTGAGTTATGTGCCCACCTAAGACTTTTTTCCCCCTTCTTCTCCAGAGTTTAACCTGAGAGACCTCTTGCAGACTTTTAAAAAGTCCCTGATTTATATCACGGTTGGCCACATTTGAAACTGTCAATTAAGGGCAAATATAAATCTTTTGCCATAAACCTGCCGTGTTCTCGACCTATTGCTGTCCTTAAAGGACTGTTACTCTTGGAAGATCAAACGGCAGCCATTGGTGAAAACAAATCCACTAACTTTTATGATCTCTCTAATGTAAATAAATTAAAAGGGAGTTAGAGTTTTTTTTGCTGACTACATGAAAGTTAATGGTCTATATCATAAACTGCATTTCTGAACATTTTATGGTAGAGTTACTCAGTCAGCGTTGTTTATTTACTATGGTTAGGAATAGGACAAATTGCAGGAATAAACAACCCTGTATCCAAAATTCTATTTAAGAGCTGGTAGCGCATGTAGAACCAATAGATACATCACGACGCGTCTGATTTATTTTCCTTAACATATGCAGCTGTTTCGTCTCACTATATTTTAGAATTTACTTACATTAGCAAAGAAGGTTTTTTTTTTTTATATCATCTCGCCAAAAAAGTATTAATGTTTAGCTTGATAATGTCTTGTGAACTATCTGTGAACCCGCTGGAGCTGCGATGAGCTCCAAAAGGTGGAATCTGCGGCTAGGCAATGGTATATATAGATGTCAAATTGTACGTCGGGACAAAAAAAAAAAAAATTGTAGTAAATGTCATTCTGGGGTATCAGGAAAATAACATATTTAAGTACTGCTGTTTGTGGAGAATATATAGAACCCAGGACATACTTGGAAACTCAGTGGGCTCTATTAAAATCATAGCGCAAAAGCGCACGCGCAGCGCAATTTGTTTTTTTTGCGCGAAGCGTTAAACGCTGACGCGTGAAAAATAACGGTGGTATTACAATCCGTGCGCATTTTTTCATCCGTCAAAAAATAACGCGCGTAAACGCTCACGCATTAACGCTGCGCGCAGAAATCGGTGTGCGGACTGTTTTTTTACGCGATCCAGCCAATCAGAATTAAGAACCACAATTTTCTCCCGTTCAGTTTTTGCTCCTGTCAAAATCGATCTGCGTATATATGCTGCAGCAATAATAAAAACATGCACAACTTCTCCATTTTATTGTTTGGGTATGTGTAGAATGTGTAACTATACTGTGCTGTATTTTTTATTTTTGGGCTGGTGTATTTGGTCTCGGCCAGAACGTTCAGATTTGTCATTAACACCAGCTTTTCAAAGACGTTAAAATTATGCGCGCAAACGTTGTCCGTTAAAATTTGCGCATAGATTGTAATACCATCCGCGTACCAGTGCACAAATGCATTTGCGCTCACAATGTTAAGTATAGGACGCGCAACGCAACGTACATTACACTCGCAAAGGGTTCGCGCAGGTTCCCCCGCGGTAGACATTAACGTGCATTTTTTTGCATGGACATTGTAATACGGCGTTCTGCGCACAGGGTTTTGCCACTCGCGTTAATGCGTTTTTTGCGCACGCGTTAATATTTGCGCAAAGTAGTTAATAGAGCCCAATGTATCCTTCCTGGTAAAATCCTTTTTAAATAAATAAATAAATAAGTATTGATTCCATAATATCTTCACTCTGTGGATTTTGAATATTGTGACTTCCTTATGGCCTCTTGGATTTATCTTTAATCTGAATATTTGAGTTTGTATAAGAAGTGCAGATACGGGAGGTGGAGAATAACCAGAGATTCCGAGGACTCTCATCATTATCATTTGCAGCTGGAAATGGGAAAAAAAAACAGCTCCGATAACAGGGTGTAAGTGAGATAACCCCTTCACTACCAAGTGATTTTCTAAAAAGAAATAACCACTCTCAGGAACCAGTGTTTTTATGGAAATTCATTATTAATTATTATACAGTAAGAAATATGTACTTCTGCTGGGCAAATGGAGTTACTGCAGTTCTGGGTTCTGTGTAGGATCAGCTGGAGAAAAGTCCATTAGAGATGTTCCCCAGCTGGTTTTAAAAAGTGTCATGCCATTATGCTAAAACGTTAGGGCCACCTTCTGGAGTCCAAATGCAAATGAAATTCCTTTGCAATAAGTGAATTTCATTTGCAGTGATACAGCATAGCTCCAGAGCATGTGAACACGATCTTGGGCTGCTGTGTCTGCTACTGCTGGCCGTGTAAACACAATCACGGCAGTGAAAGGGTTAAGCTGAGCTGCTAATATAGTAACTGAACAGTAACTGAGCCAGTAATAAGGAACTGCTAGTTTTTGATGTTTTGGTCTTAGTCGCTCCCTATAACTGATTGGGACAAAGATCTACTCTAGCCCTGTGTGTGTGTGTGTATGCAAGAATTTAATATTGAAGCCTTATACAATAAAGGTGCTGTTGCATGGAAGTTGTGTAATTTATTCCAATAAATATTCACAAAGCTAAAAGGAAGTCCCTGAAAGTAGAAGCATGAGTTACTACTAAGGAAATGATGACGTGCCCAAAGAATATCATTGTATCAGGATAGGTAGATTTTATCGTCAAGGGGGTGCAAGTTGATTAGCCTGTATCCAAAATCCTTGGTACATTGAGCATTATGAATACTGGCGTTTTCTAGTTTATGGATTTTGCCTAGGATTCCAAAGCCAGACAGGGTGTGGGGAAATGGAGGGTGGGCATGTGGGACATGTGGCAGATTAGACCTGTATTTCTATCTATAAGGGTCTGCCTGTATATATGTGTCTATCTGCCGGTTTATACATATCTCCTCTCCTCCATATAGAGTTATATTCATATTTGTGTCTGGCCATTTGGTAAGTGTATCCCTGTGTCCACAGCTGAAATGTAATCAAAATGTTTAGCTTTCTCCCTTGGGGGGAGGATATAACACGTAGCTGTAAAAAGGGAATTTCTTTGTACACTAACAGAAAATCACACCTTGGCAGCCAGGTCGGCACCAAGAGATGGGGACACCATCTTCAAAGACAGGAAGCACATCCTTGATCTCTAAGGTGGGGTCTGGAGGGAAGAGGGACACCTTTAGGCAATTAAAGATTAATTGACAAGCTTACTGAGCACGAGCGAGAATTGCACTATGGGAAATGGAGTCCAGGACACTGGGCCATTGGTGGGTGGGGGCTGGAAAGATCAGGAAGTGTATAAATTCGGAACACTGGCCATGTGCTTTTGCTGATCACTTGGGGCACCTTCTAAAGAGGACTGATCTGTCCATGTTCCTACCTCCAGGCCCCAGGAGGCACCGATGCTAGCTACTGATTATTCCGTCGTAAGTAAGGCTCTGTGATTAACACCTTTTTCTTTATATTTTGCTGTGTAGTGTGTAAGTAATTGATTTATTCTAGTTATAAGTTTTTATGTAACCAAGCACTGTGATTCTTTTTGTATCATAAATAAACAAAAAGTATTTAAGTTTTGACTCTGGCTGATGAAATACACGCTAACTAAGAGATTGGGAGAATTTCTATCTGCTTTAAGCTCAGTTATATATAAGAAATTGCGTGTTGAGGTCGTCAGGAAACGGCAGGGAATTGTGGGATCTGTAGTCACTGTCCGAGTCTAGGATAGTGCGGCTGCTAAGCCCTGCGTCTCCTGTTGCGACGCGCGTAGTGTCCCTGAGGACTGGTGGCAGCGTTACTAATAGAATAAGAAAGTGAGCTCTGGGATTGTGAGAGACGTAGTTAGCACGCGCTTCAGGAGAAGACTTGTACTGCATTGCAATCCTGGGATCAGTATATCGCGCTCTACGTGCCTGTTGTGAGAGGTAGTGTGGCCGGGACGGGTAGAGAAGCGCGCGTAATTATCTGGGTCTAGGATAGATAGATAGTGCGCGGCTTGACCCGGCGTCTTTGCGCAGCAGCGGGCGTAGTGGGTCGTGACAACTGGTGGCAGCGGTGGGATATCAGGTTAGTATTTGGATCTGTGAAGCAACATAGATCCAGATACTAAAGAAATTGGTTTTCCAATTTCCAGAGCAGAACTCAGTGCATTTATTAGAATTTACACAATACACAGCAGTTCCCTTCCCCTTCTTTCTTTTTCTTTTCTATCTTTTATTTGGCTGGAGTGAGAATGTCGCAACAATCATCGAAAAAGACTTTGGAACAATTATGTCGAGACAGAAATATTTCGACGAAGGATAAAAAGAAAGAGGAACTTTTGCAAGCCCTCGAGGATTATGAGGCGAGGCAAGCAGTCCAGGACGCAGCAGAGCAGGGTACCACTCTTGACCCAGCCGAAGGAAGCGCAGGTCCAGTGGAAAGGACAGTGTCAAGTGCTTCGCCCAAGGGTGATACTGCCCTGGATGTTTACTTGCAGGCTGTTTTAAAACATGTGGACTCTGCGGACTCGGAGACGCGGCTTCAGCTCATCCTGCAGTACCAAGAGCGAGAGGAGCGCAGAGCTGAGGCTTAACGCGAAGCTGCGGAGTGCCGAGCTGAGGCTGAACGCGAAACTTCGGAGCACAGAGCTGAACGCGAAGCTGCAGGGCGCTGAGCTGAGACTTAACGCGAAGCTGCGGAGCGCAGAGCTGAGCAAGAGGCGGCAGCGCGCCAAGCAGACCGAGAAGCTGCGGAGCGCAGGGCTGTGGGTGAGCGAGAAGCGGTGGAGCGCCAAGCCGAACGGGCGCATCAGCTCGCTCTGGCACAGGCAAGCAGAACGCCACTATCTCCTGCCCCTGCGGGTGCTGCAGAACTCTCTACGCCCAGACCTCGTGCCGAGAACTTTCCCACTCTTGACAAAGATGGGGACCTGGATGTGTTCCTGCAAAGTTTTGAAAAGACTTGTCGACAGTACCAGCTGCCCAAGGAGCAATGGGCCCGGTACCTCACTCCTGGACTAAAAGGTCCAGCGCTTGAAGCCTTTGCTGAGTTACCAGCTGAGAGCGACCAGGACTATGATGCGATTAAAGCCACATTGCAGAGACGGTATAACCTCACACCAGAGGTATATCGCAAAAAGTTCAGGTCCTCGCAGAAGCGGGCCGCGGAGAGCTACTCTGCAGTTGTGAGCCACCTGACCACGCTATTTCGACAATGGGTCAGGGGGCTGAAGATTGATACCTTGGAAGCCCTGGAAGACCTGTTAATCAAAGAGCAGTTCCTGCAGCTGTGCCCACCTGAGATCCAGGAATGGCTTCTGGATCGCAAACCCGAGATGGCCCTGGAAGCTGGTGAGCTGGCCGATTTCCATGCGACCAACAGAGCGTCTGTGGACCAGAGCAGAGGTTCCCCCAAAGGATCATCAGGATGGAAGCCCAACTCAGCACGACCCCCTGACATCACGGCGGCAGCGCCCCCCTCTGTACCAGTCTCTGCTGGGGAGGGGGGAGCGAATCCTTCTTCGCCTGGAAGAAGTGTGCACCGTCGCTGTTTTATTTGTGACAGTGCCAACCATCTCCTGGCAGCATGCCCACAGAGGAAGAAACCTGCATCCACAGCTGGGGGAGGATACCCCTCAACATCACCCTCTGTCCTGTTTGTGAGCAGATCGGAGGGCAGTGCCAATGTGAACCAGCAAGCAGTCATTGTCGGGACTCAGGTATCTGTGGGTTTACGAGATACAGCGGCTGAAGTAACTTTGGTGCGTCCAGGGGTTAGTCAGCCCTGCAGATTTTATTCCTGGCAGAACTCTAGCAGTAAAGGGTTTTGGTGGGGTACGTCCTGCGGTGCCAATGGCACGAGTTTATTTGGACTGGGGAGCAGGGAGAGGTCTGCGGGAGGTGGGAGTGTCTGAAAATATTCCTACAGATGTGTTGCTGGGCACGGATTTGGGTAAATTGGTGTCACAGTATGTGCTGGAAAGGGATGCTGGGGATTTACCCAGGCCCACTAGTAGCTCTACAGTAGGGAGGGCTGTGTGTGGGGATGCACAACAGGATTCCTGGATGGGAGGGCAGGGGATGACAGTGAGTCAGTCTGCGCCTGTGCCAGGTGTGCCTGAGGTGTTGTGTGGTAGCATGAGGGGGCAGTGTGACTGGGAAGAAAGGCAGGGGGTGAGTGAATGCCCGCCTGCACCCGAGTCAGCTGGTTCCCTGGACCCCATGCGTGGGGAGGCCGCGGTGCCCATGGTGGAAGTGGGTACCCGCTGGTTGTCGGCGGGGAGTAGGGCACAAGGCCCGTCTCTGCCGTGTGATGGTGTGGATCAGAATGCCTGGGAAGGGTGGAAGGATACTGTGGTGTGCCTGCCTAGACCAGACTCAGGTTTGTCTGTGACGCCATATGGTTGGGAGCAAGGGCAAGGGATGACTGCGGGTCTGCTTGCGCCTAAACCAATCAGGACTCTAGTGCTCCGTGAGAATGGTGTGGATCAGAATGCCTGGGAGGGGTGGCAGGATACTGTGGTGTGCCTGCCTAGACCAGACTCAGGTGTGTCTGTGACACCACACGGTTGGGAGGGAGAACAAAGGACCAAAGCAGGTTCCTTTAGGGCTGAACCAACTGGGTCGGTGGTGCTGGAGGGAAGGTGTGGGCATCGAAAGGCCTGGGATGAGCAGGATACTGTGGTGTGCCAGCCTGTGTCGTGGGTGTCTGAGACTGTGCGTGGTGCAGAGGGCATACTGGGTGGTCGGGAGGAGAGGCCTAGGGTGGCAGAGGGTTATCCAGGGCCTGAACCATCCAGGTTGGCGGTGCCAGGTGAAAGGAGTGGATGGCAGAACATCCTGGATGGGCAGGATACGGTGGTATGCCAGTCTGTGTCACATGTGTCTGAGGCTACGGGTAGCACCGAGCGCATGCTGTGTGGTCAGGAGGAAGGGCCTGGGGTGGACGAGTGTTGCCCTGGGGGAAAGTCAACCAGATTCCCAGTACCACAGGAAACTGGTACTGAGCAACCTCCCTGTAGAGGAGGGTGGCATACGGCTGTGTGCTCATCGGTTACAAAGCAAGGCGTGCATGATAAACTGTGTGATAAAGTGGGGAAACGGTGTGCAATGGGGGGCGAGGTGAGCGTGGAGAATCTTGTGCCCCATCTGTATGGTTCCCCAAATTCTGAATGTGCGGGGACAGTGAGAGACGGGGAGGCAGCGGGTCCTGGTGTGGCTCCTGTGACCTCCCAGTTATCTGCCCAGAGCCAGGTACGATACCTGACTCTGTTGGCAGATGCAGGGGGGACGTATACTGGGGGGCGGGGTGCTTCACCCTGTTTCTCCATACCCCCTGCTGTAAGAAAGGCTCCAGATCAGGCTACGGGTTACAAGGATTCTGCTGCCTGTAAGACTGAGGTGCGAGCTGAGAGTGAGCCACCCGTGCTGCACCCGGAAGGGCTGCAGAAGCACAGGGGCTTCCCCGAATCTTTGCCATGTTGTGAGTGCAGTATGAGTGACCCCCTCCCCCCGGTTTGGGAGAGGTGGGAAAGAATGGTGGAGTCACCAAAGGCCTGCATGGGGCAATGTGTGATGCGGTTGCGAGAGGGAATGCACGCTTTAGTGGGCAAAGTGCACGGACACCTGTGCGTCCCCCACTCCGTCATAGCGCCGGCGACTGGTGCAGGTGCCAGATGTCCGTTGGCAAGCCCGTGTTAAGACACACGTGAGAGGCATGTTAGTTAGCCTCCCTTTCTGCGTCTTCCTTTGTATGGGAGATGTGGCAGATTAGACCTGTATTTCTATCTATATAAGGGTCTGCCTGTATATATGTGTCTATCTGCCGGTTTATACATATCTCCTCTCCTCCATATAGAGTTATATTCATATTTGTGTCTGGCCATTTGGTAAGTGTATCCCTGTGTCCACAGCTGAAATGTAATCAAAATGTTTAGCTTTCTCCCTTGGGGGGAGGATATAACACGTAGCTGTAAAAAGGGAATTTCTTTGTACACTAACATAGAAAATCACACCTTAGCAGCCAGGTCGGCACCAAGAGATGGGGACACCATCTTCAAAGACAGGAAGCACATCCTTGATCTCTAAGGTGGGGTCTGGAGGGAAGAGGGACGCCTTTAGGCAATTAAAGATTAATTGACAAGCTTACTGAGCACGAGCGAGAATTGCACTCTGGGAAATGGAGTCCAGTACACTGGGCCATTGGTGGGTGGGGGCTGGAAAGATCAGGAAGTGTATAAATTCGGAACACTGGCCATGTGCTTTTGCTGATCACTTGGGGCACCTTCTAAAGAGGACTGATCTGTCCATGTTCCTACCTCCAAGCCCCAGGAGGCACCGATGCTAACTACTGATTATTCCATCGTAAGTAAGGCTCTGTGATTAACACCTTTTTCTTTATATTTTGCTGTGTAGTGTGTAAGTAATTGATTTATTCTAGTTATGTTTTTATGTAACCAAGCACTGTGATTCTTTTTATATCATAAATAAACAAAAAGTATTTAAGTTTTGACTCTGGCTGATGAAATCCACGCTAACTAAGAGATTGGGAGAATTGCTATCTGTTTTAAGCTCGGTTATATATAAGAAATTGCGTGTTGCGGTCGTCAGGAAACGGCAGGGAATTGTGGGATCCGTAGTCACTGTCCGAGTCTAGGATAGTGCGGCTGCTAAGCCCTGCGTCTCCTGTTGCGACGCTCGTAGTGTCCGTTAGGACTGGTGGCAGCGTTACTAATAGAATAAGAAAGTGAGCTCTGGGATTGTGAGAGACGTAGTTAGCACGCGCTTCAGGAGAAGACTTGTACTGCATTGCAATCCTGGGATCAGTATATCGCGCTCTACGTGCCTGTTGTGAGAGGTAATGTGGCCGGGACGGGTAGAGAAGCGCGCGTAATTATCTGGGTCTAGGATAGATAGATAGTGCGCGGCTTAACCCGGCGTCTTTGCGCAGCAGCGCGCGTAGTGGGTCGTGACAGGACACGCTGCAGCATCACTGGTTAGGGACACGATGAGCAGCGCCAGCTGGTACGCCAACAGGAGCTAGGATACACAAAGTGACTCTACAGGAGCGGCAGGAAGGGAGTTAAGAGAGCTGCATGGGCAATAACCGTTAGGATCTGTAGATGTTTGGTTTTGGTTTTTAGGATTCCAGTTGAGGGTTCTATATAGGGATTTCACAGTACATGTCACTGCCCTAAAGTTTACCAACACACAGACTCCAACGGGTCCTCCTTGTGACGCTGTGTCTGCTGTTGTAACATATCACATACCTACCGCAGTTCTGTAGAATCTGTTGGCGCTATATAAGAATAAAATATTATTATTGACCTGTTGGAAAGACGGCTTTATAGTCAGTAGGAAATACATGTAGAGCATTCAGTGTTGCTGAATGGAACATTTCTATCCTGTGTTTCACAAGGTTTATGGGTCCAATAATCTTTCAACAATCTTATTGAAGCTTGATCACCAAGCCATTAAGAACAGTTTGATCCATGTCAGCAACCCATTATCTGGCTGAATTATACAAGAATCGAAATAAAGGACTTTTCAACAATCCGAAATATATGTAAATAAAATTTACAACCCATTAGTTAAGACTGTGTTAAAGTTGCAATTTGAAGATGCGAGTCACAGATATATGAACAGGTATGTAATAGATCATAGGTATAGAAAGGGGTTGCACTCCAAAATTATACAATAATAGAATAATATATCCTGGGCCATATTACATAATGAATGCTAAAAGGTGGAAGCTAGCGGGGAAAATATGTGCCTACAGGTTTCCCAATTTTAGCATTAGATTTCCCATTTTAGCATTAGCTTCCGCGCCACCGCAAGTATAACCTGGAATTCATAGGACCCCATGGAGGGTTGCTCTGCTGGGCCGCGAGGCCGGCGCAGGCTATCTCTCCCAAGATAACGCAGTGCTGTGGAGTGATCGCAGAGGGAGATTGGGAACTATTTGCCCCCTGTCTCACTTTGCTCTCGGCCAGGAGAAGCAGCGGATCGGGCCATCGTTCTCACCATGGGATGATAGGTGATTATTTGATTTATTTGGGGGGTTTAGGGAGTGCTAAATGATTTGGTAAAAGCGGTTTCATTTAGCACCAGCTTTTAGGTGTCACTAAAATTTAGTTTAACTCATCGATGCGACAATTAGAGCTAGCACTTAATATTTTACTTATCCTAAGGCTAACTACTGATTGCGCTCCCCAAGTTAAGTATAGGATGCGCAAAGTACAGTAACAGATTACCAACGGGTTTTGCTTTAGAAATATAATATGGAGGGACATGCGATATAGTCAATTAAGCTAGCACAAATTCCCCCTAACGCTAACGGTAACACCAACTATCAGGGTTATTCAAAGAGATCCGAATGACTGCCGAAAGGGAACCGAACGGTGAAAATTATCATTTGGTTAACTTTCTTGGCCATTCGGCTATCCAGAGAGCAGGCAATTCGCCAAATCCTGGCGAATTGCCTGCACATACGGTGCCTGTTCGGTGCCTGTTTGAGGGCAGTGAAATCCCCATAGAGAAGCAAAGCTTCATCTATTCAGAGAGCAAAACCCAGCAGTGAAAAGTTGCCGAATTGCCCTGCCATTCGGTGGTTTAATTCGACAGGTTTATTCAGGCGAATCCCATAGGCTTCAATGTTAAAAATATTCCTGTTTTAATTCAATATCTAATAAACCGTTCATTATAATATTGTGCAGTAAAGAGTCTCTTTATTTATATATTTTTTAGGATATTGTAAGCATTTTCCGGTATTTTTTTTTTAAAAAAATCCTGATTTTTTTTCTTTTTTTTTTTACCTTTACTTATTTTTTCTGTAACAGCCCTTTTTAATATTATTCCTTGGATCTCATATGTAAATTTCAGACATTTTCGTTCAGTAGTTTCTTTGCAAACAGCGTTTCACTTTTCAAACAGTCAAGCAAAACTGTTTTGCTAATTTATTCACTGCCTTCGTCTGCGGTGTCTGCTTTTTCCGGTGGCTGCGCTGCGTGTGATCGGCTCCTGCTCGGGTTTTTCCTCCGTTTTCGGTGGGGTTAATCCAGATGTTTTTACGAGTTTTCGATGTGCATTCGCCGGGTTTTGTGGTGAGTTTTCGGCAGGTTTGCGGTGACCTCTCCCTGCAATTCGGGGACCCTGTGGTGCTTGCTGAATACACCGCAGGTTCGCCGAAATGGGATCACCAAATCGAACCGAGTTGAAGAGAACGAAAAGTCACCGAACGTGCGGTGGCTTTTTGATTCTCTTTGAATAACCCTGTATGTAATTTAGGCCCCTGTTAGGTGCTCATAGCTCCAGAGCCGTCACATACTCCACACAGACTTCAATTCAAACAAAGGGAAAGCCTTACACTTGTAGAAAGGCTGGCAAAACTGCCAAGACACTGACTGTCTTCTCAATGAAACCACCCTTCTGCTGATTGGAGTGCCGGCCTCCCGTGGTTTTTGCATTGAGGTATATAATAGACTAGCTTTTGCCCGCAGCTTCGCTCACGTGGATTTTGGGATTTGTTAAAATTGGTTTTAAAGGAAACATGAGTTTTTTTGTTCATACCCCCCTTTTTTCACCCCCCACTTGGGATTTTTGGAAACCGGTAAACACGTTTGGTTTTTTGCACGAAGATTATAAATACCGAATTTCACACCTGTAACATCATTGGTTTTTGAAATATAGGTAAAGTGATAAAAGTATTCAACCCCCTTTTTTTTTTCCCCTCCCACTGGATATTGGAAAATGATAAAATAGGTGTTTTTTTGTTTATCCAGACGAATCTAAATACCAATTCTAACGTATGTAACATCTACTGTTTTTGAAATATAGGTATCCTGTTTAAAAGTATCCACCCCCCCTTTTTTCATCCCCCACTTGGGATTTTTGGAAAATGGTAAAAGACTTGTTTTTTTTATTTTTTGATGATTATTGGAAATACCAAATTTCACACCTGTAACACCTTTAGTTTTTGAAATATAGGTATACTGATAAAAGTATTCACACCCCTTGCCCCCAACCCCCCAATTGGATTTTTGGAAAATGGTAAAGGACATGTTTGTTTTTTTTTCACGAAAATTGTAAATACCAAATTTCACACCTGTAACATCTTCGGTTTTTGAAATATAGGTATACTGATAAAAGTATTCAACCCCCTTTTTCACCCCCTTAGGGGTGGAGTTTCCAAAAATCCTTCCTTAGTGGGTGCCTACATCATAAAAACAGTGAACCTTCAAGATTTCACTGAGATTTCACTCAAGATTTCGGTAAAATACGTGTTTTATAGAGCGCCAACAAGTTCCATAGTGCTGTACAATAGGAGGGGCAGTAAAACAAATATACATACAGGTTCAACACATAGCCCAGTAGGAGAGAGGACCCTGCTCAAGAGCTTACAATCTAATAGGATAGGGGATTAGTCTGTAGGAATATCTATTGTGAAAACTTCAATTTCTAAACTAGTAACCAGAGTAATAAAATAAACAATGCAGTTTTGTCAGCTGCACTGAATACATCTAAGGCTTTGAATATACTGTAACCAGATGAATAAATATTTAATAAAGACCGGGAATATTTCTTACATTGAAACCTATGGGATTCACCTGTTTAAACTTGTCAAACTGAACCATCGAAAAACGGGGCATTTCACTGACATTTCGGTGCTGTTTGGTGTTCTCTGAATAGATTAACCATTACTTTTCTATGGGGTATTTCACTGCCACCGAACTGCACCGAACGGCACCATGATGAACTGAACCACCAAATACATGGGCATTTCACTGACATTTCGGTGGTGTTCACTAGATGTTCTCTGAAAAGATTAACCATTACTTTTCTATGGGGTATTTCACTGCCTCCGAACTGCACCGATTGGCACCTTGGTGACCTAAACCCCGAATAACAGGGCATTTCACTGACATTTCGATGGTGTTCGGCATTCTCTGTATAGAGTATTTTGCGCGGCTGGTGTTTTTATTGTAGTACTGACTGTATTTTATTTTACTACCGGCTGGTATTTTTATTGTAGTACCGGCTGTAATTAATTTTGGTACCGGCTGGTATTTTATTTTAGTATGGCTGGTATTTTCATTTCATTATAGTACCGGCTGGTATTTTTGTTTAGCACCAGCAGATATTTTCCTTTTTTTTGTAGTACCGACTGGCTGGCTGTCCTTGGTGCTGAAATATATTTCAGCACCAAGGAGAGGGAGATTACGTATCTATTTTTTTACCCTAATCTAAGTAATTATTAATTAACCCCTTTCACATTCTGACATAACTAAAAAAATTAAATAATTAATAAAATCGAAATACGAATCCATCTAAAATACGAATCAATCCAAAATACGAAATAACTAATAAAAACAAAATAGGAAGTGATCCGAAATACGAAATACCGGCCATCCGAATTATGAATCAGTCCAAAAGATGAATTGCGGTACCATAATGAACGACCTGAAACAAAAAAAAGGAACGAAACGATCCGAAACAAAAAAAGCAAAACAGAATTATAAGAAACAAAATAATGTTTTTTGCCGTTCACATGTCTAGTTTTCAATACTTGTGATTCTTATTTTCCCATGGTAATAACCTAAACCTCAAATGGACAACAATTGCAATAAAGGGGTTATTAACCTGTTAACGCCACAAGACGTTCCATGACGTCCTGGCGGCGGGCGGACTTTGAAGACGTGGGGCGTACATGTATGCCCCGCTGTCTTCAATGGGACTGCCTCAGACCCTTCCCCGAAGCCTGCGCGCGCAGTCTCGTGGCGCGTGTAATTGGCTGCACTGGGATGGCCTGAAATCAAGCCGTCCCCTGCAGCCAATCACGCGCACTGCACGCCGGCTGCAGGAAGGGCTCGGAAACAGTGCCGCGCGGCGGCACCTGTCGGCGAGGCGTACCTGTACGCCTCGCCGGCGAAATCAACCCCTTAAGGGCGCCACCCCTGCGTCCTTAAGGGGTTAACAGAGCAACAAAATTTCAGTGAAATTTCAGCGCTTTGCACGTCGGAGTATGTCTTCGATTCCATTTCGCTATTCACAGTATGGTCACTGTAGTGCTGGGAAGATAGAGTCACCGAAGCCCGACGAAAAAGTTGGAGAACGTCACCAAAGAGCACTGAAAAGCGTTGAAGACAGCCAAAAAGCATTGAACTGGTCCGAACTTGGTGAAAAAAACAAACAAACTCACCTATTCTCCCAATAGTTGTTTAAATCAATAAAAATGCATTAAAATGTTTCTAAATAATAAAAAATGTCCTTTAAAAAATAATAAAGTGGTCAGTTACGGAAAAAAAAACTTTTAAAAGAAATGGGAATCAAAAATTTACAAAAAAAATACAAAAAAACCCTAAAAGGTACTTAAAAAATAAATAAATGAAAAGACTTTTTGCTGACAATGAAAAGAATAAAAGATTTTTAAAAAAATAGATAAAAATGAATTATTTTTCTTACATTAAAACCTATGGGATTCGCCTGTTTAAACCTGTTGAACTGTATCACAGAAAATCAGGACAATTCACTGACATTTTGGTGCAGTTCGGCTTTCTGGTGAATAGATTAACTATTACTTCCCTATGGGACAATTTCGCTGTTGCCAAAATCACCAAACTGCGGGGTATTGCACTGTATTTAACTGTTAGTTTGCGAGCAAATAGACAAATTGCCACAAAATTGCACCATAGGATGAAATTCACAGTTCGGTGCAATTTGGTGGAAAATTCAGCACTTAGTGAATAATCTCTTAAAGGTTATTAATAATATCTCCTTTATTGAATGGATAAATTATCACAATTTCCTGCTGTGGTGATATATTCCATTCCAGCAAAAAAAGTTTAAATAATAATAACCAAATAAAATATATAATCTGTACTGAGGTATTATTCACATGGTGATTTGATGGAGGAAACTGAAAATTTGAAACAAAAATAATTGAAGGAATAACAGATAAAATTCAGTTATTTCAGCTTAAAATTTTAAATTCCCCTGCAATGTACCGGCTGGGTGGAGTAGAGGTAACATCACTGCTCTGCATGGAGAGAGCCTGTGGAGACACAGGTTCGATCCTGGCCAGAGCACCTCTCCAGTAAGTGTTCTTGGGCAAGACACCCAACGGTACATACTCACCACCCAGGACATACTTGAAAATGAGAGAAATCTCAATGTATCCTTCCTGGTAAAATCCTTTCTCAAAAAAAAGGATCTACCAGTTTATCTCTTAGATCCATCTGTGACACCTTCACTAATACGATTGTGTTAGCTTGATTTTCAAAAGCACTTTGAGGTGCCCCGAAATAATTGCAGCATTTATATGGAGCCAACAAATTCCACGGAGCAAAATGGAGCAGGGGGAATGTGAAACTGCTGACCAGATAGAATATAGCATTCATCGCATGGGGAAGTACTAAAGTACTTGTGCTTTGTAAGAGTAAGCAGAGAGAGAGAGGTGGAAGCAGCTGGAAGGGAGAGCTATAAGATTAGGCCAAGGACTGAGTAAGAGGATGGTTGCAGTAAGTGGGTGGGACTTAATAACTCGATCTGGATGTATTCTGGAGAAATGCAACACATTTTGTTTGCCGATGCCGATCTGCTGCTTCTGGCCAACGGATAAATTCCCTAGTCTCCCTCCGCAATCACTCCGCCAACCTGGAGGATCTCGTGGGAGGCGGGATCCTGCAGGTCATGTGACTGGCAGTCGAAGCCTCAGTGGAGTCCTATGGACTCCATGGAGGGGATGCTCGCAGCGCCGCTTAGCGCTGCCTACAGTATCCTCTGGATTAGCGCTGTATTATGGGGCAGGCTGCTGAATTAGCGCCTGCCCCATAATATGGAGCTAAAACGGGGACGCTAAGGAGAAACCTGCAGGCGCCCCGTTTTAGCAGGCTATATGTAATACTGCCCTAACACTTTTATTATTCCAATACAGTTCTGAAAGCTGAACCTATAGGTCTCAACTATGTAAATAATCTCATACAGCCGCAAAAGTGCGATTTATTAATTTCATCGATCTTTCTTTTCACACATCATAACACAAACATTATTACTATAAAATATTACAAGGCGTCAGCTTCAAAATGTATTTTTTTTCCACTATATCGGCCACCGTTTGATGCTGAGCATTAGAATAAATAGCTATGAAAAGGGCTGTCTTTGTATAATTTGTATTCTTTGACAATTTGAAATCCAGCTTGGCTCCAGGATATGACTTTTTAGATGGTTTGCATGTTTAATATCATCCAACAGCAAAGAGTTAGATGTGTTAACATTGAAATATTTTCAAACTAAAATATGCATTTCCTTCTCTTTAATTCTTTTTTATTTTTTCATCCGGAAGCAAAAAAAAATCTATGTTATATTAGGTGACCATCAAAAACTCTGGTGAATACAGGAAGACTGTACCTGTAGCTGCAGGATTGTTGACGTTATATAAAACATCTGGTCATTGTCATAAGAAACTCTTAACCTTTGAGCCAAAATGGTTCAAAGCTGTTTTTGTTAAATTTAGCAGTTGCTATCAGAATGATCCTGTTCACTGTTCTGTCTGTCACACGTAATTCGAAATGTTTGCAAATTGTATATATAAGGTTCCTTATTCTGCCTTCTGAAGGTTCATGTAATAATATGAATGACTCAGTGAAGTTCAAAATTATAAAGCGTCCAACGAAGGACATTTTAACATTGTCAACAATAAAAAAACAAGAATTTGAGGTGCTCGAAAATATGCATGGGAATATCACCTTTCCAGTGATCCTCTATAAAAATAACCAGGGATATTCATGACTGCTTTGTTATTTATCTTAGCTATTTCCAATTTCAAAGCTTTACTGCCCACATTAAGCCATGTTTTTGGATGAGCTCAACATTTTCCTGAGTAATATCTTTCTTATACCCCTCCATTAAACCCTTAATTACCATGATCAAGTTGACTCAATCTCCAAAGCACCATCAAGTGCCCGAGATCAAATTAACTTGATCTGTACTTTTTCTAGAACATTGCAAATTAGATTTTGCAAATAAGCTCTAGAATATATTTCTAAACTTGCAGTACATCCCTCATAGCAGCCAACATAGGGCCCTATTCTGTGATGGGGATGCTAACAGGAAAAAATGCGTCTGCAGATTTCCCCGCAGAATCCCCCTTTTACCGCACTGTTCCGGGGCAGGCGCTAATTCAGCAGCTTCCCCAGAATGCAGCGCTACCCTAGATGATTCTCACAGTAGCGCTTCTGTGCCACCACAAGTCTCACTTCTTGGAGTCCATAGGACTCCATGGAGGGTTGCCGCAACACCTTTGTGCCAGGGACGTGCAGTCATAGGCGGCAGGTGAGGCAGGGCCTCACCTGCCAATCCATGAAGTGGTTATTAAAATATGTTTAAGTAAAATAAAATCTGCTGATAAAAAAAAAAGTTCACATACTCACCTGCTCTGTGCTCCCCCGCCGACCGTCTCCACACAGCAGCGGCAGCCTGCTCTAAGCCTATGCATGCAATTTGCGTACCTGAACGCTATGCTGCGTAAGCTCAAGCAGGCCAAGTCTGGTACTGTTTACTTCCTAAATCTTCACTCTTCAGTGCCTCATAGAGGCACTGAGAGCAATGGAATGACTTGAGCCATGGCAGTCCTCCCATGTAATGATTGACACAGGACAGTCATGTGACTGTCCTCGTCAGTCATGGGGGCGTGCCGCAGGGTGGTGTGCCTAGAGGCACATCCTGGAGAGCCTGAGAATAGCAAGAAGAGATCCTCGGAAGCCCTGAGAGCGGCAAAAGATCCTTGGGAGCCCTGAGAGCAGCAAGAAGAGATCCTGGGGAGCCCTGAGAGCAGCAAGAAGTGACCCTGGAGAGCCCTGAGAGCAGCAAGAAGAGCTCCTGGGGAACCTTGAGAGCAGCAAGATCCTAGAGAGCCCTGAGAGCAGCAAGATCCTGGGGAGCACTGACAGCAGCCAGTTCCTGGTAGGAACTGAGAGCAGCCAGATCCTGGGGAGCACTGACAGCAGCCAGTTCCTGGGGAGCACTGACAGCAGCCAGATCCTGGGGAGCACTGACAGCAGCCAGATCCTGGGGGAGCACTGACAGCAGCCAGATCCTGGGGAGCTCTGAGAGCAGCCATATCCTGGGGAGCACTGAGAGCAGCCAGTTTCTGGGGTGCACTGATAGCAGCCAGTTCCTGGGGAGCACTGACAGCAGCCAGTTCCTGGGGAGCACTGACAGCAGCCAGTTCCTGAAGAGCACTGAACCTGAACCTGTGTAACCCATGTATATTTGGCTGTGATACTAGCCAGTGCCTCTCCAGCCACTGACCTCACCACATGTCACTACTGTGTGTGTGTGTGTTTGTGTGTGTGCCAGTTCCCAAGGCACAGGAACCAGAGGAAAGCCAGCTCCGGTGTTTGCAGAACAGAGCACTGATGTTACTTACATTTATTTACATAATAACAGTTGCAGTTACATTTACAAGTATTTATAAAGCACTAACAAGTTCCATAGCATTGTACAATGAGCGAGGCAGAATAAAAATATACATATTAAACACACAGAACAGTAGGAGAGGGGACCCTGCTTGAGAGCTTACAATCTAAGAGGAGAGGGGTGACAAACTAGATCCGTCCCTGTCTTTATCAGGACACTGTTAAAATACTCATCTAAGCTCTTATCAACTCCCACCTTGACTACTGTAACCTCCTTCTCTCTGGCCTTAAGAGGTCTTATATTCTCCCTCAGCAGTCTGTAATGAACACCGGCGCTAGGCTCATCAACCTCATCTCGCGCACCTCTGACGCCTCACCCCTCTGTCAATCTCTACACTGGCTCCCTGTTTCTTTACGAATCCATTTCAAAATACTGGTTCTCACGTACAAAGCGCTCCATAACCGCGCCCCTGCTTACATCTCCCTTATTAGCAGGTATACCCCATCCTGACTACTTAGCTCGGCCAATGGCCTGACGCTATCAGTTCCTCGTACCCGCACCCCCAACTCCCGCGCTTCAGGACTTCTCCCAAGCTGCCCCCTTTCTATGGAACTCCCTCCACCTCAACATCAGATTCTCCCTGTCTCTCCAGTCCTTCAAGAAGTCTCTGAAAACACATTACTTTAGAGAAGCCTATCGGCTCATTCCATGATCCCCCCACTGTTCATTTCTTACGCATTCTTCCCACACAGCCCACATGCACTCTGCTACTTCATGTTCTCTATTTATCCTCACCTATTGTGTCACCCCTCTCCTCTTCGATTGTAAGCTCTCAGGCAGGGTTTCTGTAGCACTCACCCCTGTGCCATCTTGAAGGAAGAAAGAACCCAAAATACGATGATGTGGTTATTAATCAACAAACCTCAGCATCAATATTACTGCTATAGTACTTTCTCAAACAGTAGGTAAGGGACAAACGGATCTGTACTCTAGCTTTAATCTAGAATAGAGTTCAGACGGACCACTTTTTTGCGCAATAAGGTATACACAACACGCAACATTGATTTAATGGTTTTATAATCTACCACAATTACTAACCTATCTGAAGCATTACTTTCCTATCTGAGTTTGATAAAAGCTTTAACATATCATATTATGTGAACTTTGCTAACTATGTCTTAGCACGAGCAGCCTTCATTCGTAACAACTTGCCAAAATGACAAATAAAGTGGAATGTTAATTCAATAGCAACCATATGTTCCCTGCAGAAGATCTAATTAATAAGCATACCGCCATGATATAACAATCGAGACTATGAAGGATCTTTTGTCGCTCTACATACTGATTGCTAAAGAACCATTACGTTTCCAGAGACATTAGTGTTAAATACACACAGCCCTGCTTGGAATCCCTTCTCTTACTCTGTATACTTTAACTGACCTTTGCTCAATAACTCCAAGCTTTGAATCGTAAAAAAAAAAAAAAAATGAAATTTTATTTCCACAATTTTCTTAAATTACGTGAAATTACATTTTTTTTATTACGGAATTGATGTTTTAAGCACATCACATGACTGTGAAATAGGAAAAAAAAAATCATGCCGTTAGTGGATATGGGAAAACACGACTTGGAAAATAAAAAAAGACAGATTGCAGAAAACATGTGGTTGTTATTTAATGACCGTGTTATCATTTTTCATTGTGACATTGAAATCATTATATATTGGGTTCGGGGAACTGTACATTGTAAGAGGTAATATAAAATGAGGGTTACCACTCCTTGCCAGAGGAAACGTTATTCAGAAACAATTTGAGGGCAACTCCAAGGTGATGTGCCACAGAAGCTATTGAAATGTTAAACATCATTTCTGGATAATATAATACTTTCCAGAAAGTGACTTAAAAAGAATAGAGAGACATTACTTTCCTCACCGTGGCGAGATAAACATCTACCATTTCATTGTGCATTATTGAACTCTCGGCTAGCGGTGCCTGCTACAGCTTCTACCTTAGTGTATGTAAAATAAATATTTATTATTATTAATAATAATAATAGTAATGCATATGCATATTGTTTGTACCTTTTTTTATGGAATAACTGAAGCCCTTGAGAAAATCTGTTTGGCGAAACGCGTTGGGCATTTTATCGTTTTATATTTTGGCAATAAATTAGCTTTATGGATACCCATGTGCCGAGCATCATTTGATATTGGAGCCCTTGAGAAAGTCTGTTTGGTGAAACGCGTTGGGCATTTTATCGTTTTATATTTTGGCAATAAATTAGCTTTATGGATACCCATGTGCCGAGCATCATTTGATATTGGAGCCCTTGAGAAAGTCTGTTTGGTGAAACGCGTTGGGCATTTTATCGTTTTATATTTTGACAATAAATTTGTTTTATGGATACTCATGTGCCAAGCATCATTTGATTTTGGAGGTTCCAGAAATATCTGTACGATTGCTGGGGTACTGGAGCAGATTCGGTCTTCACTTTCCACAGTGCGAGTGTGAGATATTATTTATGATTATTTACCACTCAAAGTCACGTCATTGTTGCATATTTCTTTATTGAAGGATCAGTGGAGTTCCTATCTTTTCATGCATATATAATCTGTATTTGGAGATGTATAATACCTCCAGGGGGAGCAGATTCTTTTGACTTGAGAAGGTTAAGTATGCTGTGTCGTTCTACATTGTATTAAACTAATAATAATAATGCCTGGAATAATCTAATGTTCGAATAACAAACGGAGGCTTCAATACCTTGTAGGTGCACAAATGTGGATGAGAACCAAGTGGGTGCGGAACCTTGTATTTTATTTACACGGTCAGAAAGGAAGATATTTATAGTGAATAAAATGTATATTAAACAAAAGTAAAGGTCTGACGTGTTTCGTCTATTGATAGACATTCTCAAGGGCAAAATAGTAATATGTAGTCAATCAAATTCTCATATATCATAACATTTCCCATCATTCCTTATATATAGTCCTTCTAAGTTCCTGATTGGTTCTCACTTTCACAGCAGCGTTTTCCTTATATGGTAACTTCCTGTTACCATACCTATCATTCGTTCCCATAATTATAGATGCCAGGCTCCCAACACTGATTACATCCAGGTCAATCATTCATGCTTGTCCTGGTTCCACACCCACTTGATTCTCATCCACATTTGTGCCCCTACAAGGTATTGAAGCCTCCATGTATTATTCGATTTCTTTATCTGGAGTGGTGGACCATCTCCTTGGAAAAGCATGATTGTCCTCAGCTTGAAAGGCAAATGTGCCAATTTTTTAATTATGTCATTGCCCAAACAGCTCTCTGTGTGAATGAGCAGTCCATGACATAGGCTTTCAGCTTATACAGCACAGCAATGACATAAAACCATCTTTGAGAACACAATGAACTGATTTCTGGCTGTCATTGATTCAGATCCTTTGGTGTAATAGGGAATCCCTTATGACAGGCAGGGCTGGATCAACATAGGAGCTGTTGGAGATTGAGCTCAAGGCCCATGCCCCTAAATAGGGCCAGTAGAAATTTTCTATGTCAGCCCAAACTGCTACCAACATAATTAGATTAAGAGGGATAGTGTAATGGGACAACAGAAGATGAGGAGTATTGGACAGTAGAACAATGGAAGGTGAGGAGAATGGGGGGAGGAACAATGGGAGGTATAAAAATGGGGCACATGAACAATGGGATGTGAGAAGGATGGGACAGAGGAACAATGGGATGTGAGGTGAATGGGGCAAAGGCAAACAGGAGGTGAATATTATGAAGGAGAGGAGCATTGGGAGGTGAGGAGAACAGGGCAGAGGCACAATGTGAAAAGAGAGGAATGAGGCAGAGGTGCAATGGGAGGTTTGGAGAATGGAGCAGTTGCACAATGGGAGATGAGAGGAATGAGGGAGAGGCAGTGGTGAGACTAATGTGGTGAAGGCACAATGGGATGTAAGAAGAATGGAGCAGAGGCACAATGAAACCGAGAGGTAGTTTCAGTTCCAAGTGTTTATAAAGTGCCAACAAGCTCTTTAGCGCTGTACAATGGGTGAGACAGATCAACAAGAACACATACAAGTTCAACAAACAGAACATTAGGAGGGAGGACCATGCTCGAGAGTTTACAATCAAAGATTGAGACGCACCCAAATCTTACTCTTAATCCAGCACTCATGGCAGGTTTCCTATCAATACCGAGCTGTGCAAGAACCCAAGCTTTGGATCACACCTTTGACAGGCAGCAGTTCTGGCTCTTACACAGGGCTTGTCAGACAGGTAGGAGGAGAACACAAGCACATAACTCATGCCAAGCTCAGTACTAACTAAAGACCTACTGGCTGGGTGGAGTAGAGGTAACATCACTGCTCTGCATGGACAGAGCCTGTGGAGACATGGGATCGATTCTGGCAAGAGTACCTCCTCAGTAAGTGTCCTTGGGCAAGACACCTAATGGTACATACTCGCCACCCAGGACATACTTAAAAACGAGAGAAATCTCAATGTATCCTTCCTGGTAAAATCCTTTCTCAAAAAAAACCCCCTTAGAAATACAGTATTATAACATTCCATAAACCATAATCCTATACTTAAATTGGGGAGCACAATCAGTAATTAGCGTTGGATATGTAAGGTATTACAAAGTCCTTGCACTAATTAACGCAGGGAAGCACAAACCTAAAATTTAGCTACACCTAAAAGCTGGTGCTTACTGATTGTGCTTTTGCGAAATTTAGCACTCCCAAAAAAAAAACAATAAATCCGATACACACCTCGTCTCATCCCGCAGCAAGAACGGTGGCCCGATCCGTCGCTTCTGCTGGCCACGAATAGAGTGAGACTGGGGACAAGTAGTCCCCAGTCTCTCTCCGTGATCACACCGCGGCGCTACGCAATTTCACAAGAGCAGTGCAACCGTCCATTGAGTCCTAAGGACTCCAGGAGGAGAACTCACTACGGGTCAGAAACGCTACCGTGAGTATCACTGAGGGTAGTGCTTTGTTCCAGGGCAAGGTGCCAGGGTAGCGCCTGCGCCAGAATATTACGCTAAAATGGGGAGGCTAAGGGAAAACCCGCAGGCAAAACCCGCAGGCACAGATTTTTCCCGTTAGTGTCCCCATTTTAGCGCCTAGTAGGGAATAGTGCACGATCAAAAAATACCTCCAATTCAAGTATTATTCCAGCTCCAGCTCAATAGAATTATAAGTTCCTTGGTTAGTTTCCCTAAATTAGAGACAATAATATAGATTTTTGGTGGGGAGCAGTTTCAACACTTAAAACGAGTGCTCTAAAACAAACAAACAAACAAACAAAAATTGAGATGACTTGACTTTACTGGTGACGTTGTACTCAAGAGAAAAAAGGATAAATGATTAAATGCCTTTGGCGCTGCTTTTCCATATTTTTTATGTTATCAATTAGATTTAACGCCGAGTGTCAACTAAGATTTGTGTTGAATGAACATTACTCCGAGCTTGCTATTTTTCTGTTACCTAAGAAACTATCTTCAAAACAGAAGCCCTTTTGAATACTCTGGAGATGCATCAGACATTTTCATCCCTTTTTTTCCCGCGTTGTTTATATATTGTTTGGCAAGAGTTTGTCACTCGAAAGATAAACGGACGATACTGCGCCAGGATTCTAATACACTTGACCCTGGCCATTGGCTGTACATAGACACCAGTTGTTCTCCATCTGAAAGAAGAAGACAGCACTGATTTTTAATCATTTCTAACTTCTGTTTCTAAACGATCCAAGAGGGATGTTTCACTTGATATGTATTTGAGAATCCTGTTCATTTGTTGTAGAATTTCTCTTTTCTTCATCCAGTTGTTCAGCGCTTAAAACTTTCCTCCTACTGACATTAATCTAAATGTCAAATGAAGATTTCTTCGTGAAGAATTCCGCTTTGGGTATCCAAAAGCAAAGTATAAATATGACACATCCCACATGAAAAGTGTGCAGTCAAAGGAAAGAAACAAAGATGTTTTCTGCTAATCTACCATTTTTTTTTTTAATAGGAAAACCAGAATGTTCGGTTAATCTTATGCCAATTCTCTAGCTTGTTTTACTCACTTTTTTGAAAACTCAATTTTATTTTTATTTATTTATAAAAGGATTTTACCAGGAAGGATACATTGAGATTTCTCTCGTTTTCAAGTATGTCCTGGGTTCGAGAACATTGATTGGTTACAGAAATACAAAATAGTAAAATGCAAGAAATTAACACAAGACCAAATATACAGATTGCTAAGGACTTTGACCACAACATAACATCACAACCACGAAAAAAAAAAAAAAAACCTGCAGAGCCATGTAAGGTCAAAATGTACCTTAATTCAAAATTTTGTCACGCTCGAAACAAACCAAAATGTACAATTAACACATTGTTACGGCAGTTAAATTACCGTAATTCATTAAAAACAAGAATACACTGAACAAAATGATGAGATGTTTCTACATAGGGCTTAATTAATTAATTTATTTATAAAATATTTTAGCAGGAAGGATACATTGAGATTTCTCTTGTTTTCAGTATGTCCTGGGTTCAAGAACATTGAAACTTTTACAGTCGTTACAGAAACACAAAGTAATAAAATGCAAGATATTAAAAACAAAACACAAATATACAGATTAACACAGAAAATAAATATGTAGGAAATATATTCACTATGTTACATGTTTACAGGTGCATTCTGTATATAGTCACTATGTTACATGTTTGCATGTGCATTCTGTATATAGTCACTATGTTACATGTTTACAGGTGCATTGTGTATATAGTCACTGTGTTACATGTTTACAGGTGCATTCTGTATATAGTCACTGTTACATGTTTACAGGCGCATTCTTTATATAGTCACTTGTACATGTTTACAGGTGCATTCTGTATATAGTCACTATGTTACATGTTTATAGGTGCATTCTGTATATAGTCACTATGTTACATGTTTACAGGTGCATTCTGTATATAGGCACTATGTTACATGTTTACAGGTGTATTCTGTATTGATGTATGTTAATAGGGAGCTCTTGAGTGACTTTAGACTGGGGGAAGATTTGATGGCGTCTGGGAGGTTATTCCATAATTGTGGTGCTCTGTAGGAAAATGAGGATCGAGCCACTTTCTTTTTGTATTGTGGTATTGCAAGTAAGGTGCTGGTCCTGGATCGGAGGTTATAGGATGAGGGAACTGCTGGGGGAAGCAGCCTATTCAGGTAGGGTGGTAGCTTCATGGGTCATGTAGTCATGGGTCATGTAGTTACAATGTATCACAAAGTGGCAGAATGAGTTATACAATGTAGTAAGTTTATGAAGGTGCATTTGCGGGGCAGCTGCATACACTACATCTCCATATTCAATAGCTGGCATAAGCATTTGTTGTACTGTTGAGGATTAAAACACAGGAGAAAACTCTTTCTTGTGAGCACAATAAAAATGACAGCAATACATTAATAATAATATTGATACTTTTAATAAAGTTTTTCTATGCAAAAAACAATGACATAAAATAAATAAGATCAACTCTATCAATATATCAAGCACTGCTGCCTTAATATGGAACCACAAATGTCACTCACTGGCATTACTTACCTACGTGATTGAGGATCCAATGAATATGAACATTCTATCGGCAGAACACCGTAGTTTAGGCCCAAGGAGGAGAAAAGTGCGCTAGATACATAGTAATACAGTTTTAAACAAGACATATTTTTACTAAAACAATCAATAAAAGCAGGAGTCCAGGCAGCTCTAAAGTTGATTTTTATTGAGTGGGAGACAACCCTAGCCCCACTAGAAGTTGCATGATGTTTTGGCCCCATGAGACCTATTTAATGATTAAAAATGGTGAGGATGTGAGGAATGCCCCTCCCCCAATCTGGTGAAATGGCGTAGTGAAGTAGAGGAGTTTCCTCCACCCCAGCAGTCAGGATTTTTAAATTTCCCAGTTGTCAGTGGCCAGATGATCACCACCAGGGACGTCTGCACGCAGGTGACTCTCTCTCTGAGACCAACCACTGTAGACCAATCGCTCAGAGAGCCAGCTGATGGAGCTGATCTGTTTATGCACACTACAGTACATAAGTTGCATATGGCCACAAATCACATGGAAAAGCTTCAGGTGCTTCTGAGCATCGCACGTCGAGGGACAAAAGGTGACTAAAATCAATTTTTTTAAGGGTCAAAAAAAGGGTACTCTATCTTTTGATAGAATATCCCTTTAACCCCTTCACTGGTGACGACGTGTGGGACACGTCCTCAGTTACTCCCGCTGTATGCTGAGGACGTGTCCCAAGGCCTGAGCATGGCCTTTCGAATGATATTCAACATGACCAGGTATAAAGTAAAATAAAAATAAAAAATAATAAAAATAATAATAAAAAATAAAAAGCAATAATAAAAAAAAATGAAAACATGTATTTTTTTTGTGTGTTGTTTTTAGTAATGCAGCAATATTGTTCACATTTCAATTATAATATGAACAATGATGCTGCACTAATGATTTTTTTCTATGGGGTGCGTTTGCTAAAATTCACGTAATTCCCCCCAAAAAATTTAATAAGTCCCCATTTCTAATTTTTGTACAAGCGCACCCCATAGAAAATATAACCGCAAACGCTCATGTGATAAAAGGTGAAAAAAAACACTTTACACGCTGCAGATGATTAAAAATTCAAATTTTATAGCATTTTTTGTTATAATATACAGGCAGGGCATGACGTATACATATAAAAATTATATATTATGAATCTTCCGAGTCTGCTGGAAAGAACGATATATAATACGTCTGGGTCGTATAATAAAACGTGACTTCAAATCGTGTTTAAACATGATGAGCAAAAGCGGTAAAAATGAGCTCAGCACACAGGTGAAAGGATTAATTTTTTTTTCAATCGACTTGTAGTCGTTCATTATTGTCGTGGCTTCCGGTCCTATTGTGTGACATTGTATACATACGAGGACAGTAAGAGCCTATTAAAGTGGCACAGTTGTCACTTGACTTCAAACACCATGCAGGTTGTCACCAGGCCACTTGGGAATGTGAATGGTCCATGAGGGAGACTCAGGCCATTTTTTTTTTAAATGTAGCATTTAATAACCCATGGATAAACTATGTAAACTGTAATAATGTCATTATTCTTTGTATATGGATTTGAAACAGAACTGCTGAAAAATGAGACAGTCTGAAAAAAAGGGACTTTCCACATATTAAATATTATTTATATAAACCATAGTTACAATGTGAACACAGGATTCTATAAAATACTTAAGCCAATAGTTTGTGTATATCAATTTCATTTTTTGGCAAAGGAAATACTAACCATTGCTGGCAATTTGCAGGAACAGTGTTAACATTTACTGCTTGTAAAATAGACAAAACAGTCAAGTAAATCTTAACGCGGCTTTGCTATTAGTGCAGAGATATTCATTGTTTTTTCTGTCTACTTCCTGTGTATTTTCCATTTGTAATAATGAATGACTACTCGTGGGAGAGGCAAAATATAACCAAATTTCCAAGAACGCCTGCTACAAAATAAAGGAAGGAGGGATACGGAATGAATGAAACGATGGAGGGAGAAATCAACAACTTGTCCTAAAAACGCAATCAGAACCTTCGTGTTCTTAAAAATAAATTATTATCAGCTGCATAAGAATACTGTAATGCTGTAATTTATCCTTGAGCATCAAATCCTGACATTATCAATTCAGAGCCAAGGAAGAGAATTTTCAGCTAAATTTGCTGCCACTGTCAATTAAAGATTTGTCAGCATCTTCTTTCCAAATCTGGGAAGGTCCCTGTCACCATTCCAGCACTGAGCCTTATAGGCGAGCTGATCTGGGCCGTCCCTTACTTCTATCTGGTCCATCCCTCATCACCTTCGGCTCACGGATTTAAATGCAGGCTGCCAGGTCTTTGACCACCTGACCCATTGAGCAATGACCTACTAGATATTAGGGAGCCTCTCCCATCCCGCAGTGCTGTATTATAGGGTCTATCTGCTGCCTGTTACTGTGTCTGTTCCTGCTTCCAGTATTTGTTTTCTGTTATTTTTTCCCTTTGTATTATTATTATTTTTGTTCTGCTTATTTGGTTGTCTGTTTGTTCCTCTATTTCCTTTGTTCTTCATTTCGGAGTTTTCCTAGTTGCCTTTTCCCTGTATCTTGGTTAGTTGCTTTTTCACAGATTTTCCCCTCCTTGCTCCTGTGTGGTTTAGTTTGTGTTTCCCTTGCTGCGCTTATATTCCTGTGTGGTTTAGTTTGTGCTTCCCTTGCTGCGCTTATATTCCTGTGTGGTTTAGTTTGTGTTTCCCTTGCTGCGCTTATATTCCTGTGTGGTTTAGTTTGTGTTTCCCTTGCTGCGCTTATATTCCTGTGTGGTTTAGTTTGTGTTTCCCTTGCTGCGCTTATATTCCTGTGTGGTTTAGTTTGTGTTTCCCTTGCTGCGCTTATATTCCTGTGTGGTTTAGTTTGTGTTTCCCTTGCTGCGCTTATATTCCTGTGTGGTTTAGTTTGTGTTTCCCTTGCTGCGCTTATATTCCTGTGTGGTTTAGTTTGTGTTTCCCTTGCTGCGCTTATATTCCTGTGTGGTTTAGTTTGTGTTTCCCTTGCTGCGCTTATATTCCTGTGTGGTTTAGTTTGTGTTTCCCTTGCTGCGCTTATATTCCGGTGTGGTTTAGTTTGTGTTTCCCTTGCTGCGCTTATATTCCTGTGTGGTTTAGTTTGTGTTTCCCTTGCTGCGCTTATATTCCTGTGTGGTTTAGTTTGTGTTTCCCTTGCTGCGCTTATATTCCTGTGTGGTTTAGTTTGTGTTTCCCTTGCTGCGCTTATATTCCTGTGTGGTTTAGTTTGTGTTTCCCTTGCTGCGCTTATATTCGGTGTGGTTTAGTTTGTGTTTCCCTTGCTGTGCTTATATTCCTGTGTGGTTTAGTTTGTGTTTCCCTTGCTGCGCTTATATTCCTGTGTGGTTTAGTTTGTGTTTCCTTGCTGTGCTTATATTCCTGTGTGGTTTAGTTTGTGTTTCCCTTGCTGCGCTTATATTCCTGTGTGGTTTAGTTTGTGTTTCCCTTGCTGCGCTTATATTCCTGTGTGGTTTAGTTTGTGTTTCCCTTGCTGCGCTTATATTCCTGTGTGGTTTAGTTTGTGTTTCCCTTGCTGCGCTTATATTCCTGTGTGGTTTAGTTTGTGTTTCCCTTGCTGCGCTTATATTCCGGTGTGGTTTAGTTTGTGTTTCCCTGCTGCGCTTATATTCCTGTGTGGTTTAGTTTGTGTTTCCCTTGCTGCGCTTATATTCCTGTGTGGTTTAGTTTGTGTTTCCCTTGCTGCGCTTATATTCCTGTGTGGTTTAGTTTGTGTTTCCCTTGCTGCGCTTATATTCCTGTGTGGTTTAGTTTGTGCTTCCCTTGCTGCGCTTATATTCCTGTGTGGTTTAGTTTGTGTTTCCCTCGCTGCGCTTATATTCCTGTGTGGTTTAGTTTGTGTTCCCTTGCTGCGCTTATATTCCTGTGTGGTTTAGTTTGTGTTTCCCTTGCTGCGCTTATATTCCTGTGTGGTTTAGTTTGTGCTTCCCTTGCTGCGCTTATATTCCTGTGTGGTTTAGTTTGTGCTTCCCTTGCTGCGCTTATATTCCTGTGTGGTTTAGTTTGTGTTTCCCTCGCTGCGCTTATATTCCTGTGTGGTTTAGTTTGTGTTTCCCTTGCTGCGCTTATATTCCTGTGTGGTTTAGTTTGTGTTTCCCTTGCTGCGCTTATATTCCGGTGTGGTTTAGTTTGTGTTTCCCTTGCTGCGCTTATATTCCGGTGTGGTTTAGTTTGTGTTTCCCTTGCTGCGCTTATATTCCTGTGTGGTTTAGTTTGTGTTTCCCTTGCTGCGCTTATATTCCGGTGTGGTTTAGTTTGTGTTTCCCTTGCTGCGCTTCTATTCCTGTGTGGTTTAGTTTGTGTTTCCCTTGCTGCGCTTATATTCCTGTGTGGTTTAGTTTGTGTTTCCCTTGCTGCGCTTATATTCCTGTGTGGTTTAGTTTGTGTTTCCCTTGCTGCGCTTATATTCCTGTGTGTTTAGTTTGTGTTTCCCTTGCTGCGTTTATATTCCTGTGTGGTTTAGTTTGTGTTTCCCTTGCTGCGCTTATATTCCTGTGTGGTTTAGTTTGTGTTTCCCTTGCTGCGTTTATATTCCTGTGTGGTTTAGTTTGTGTTTCCCTTGCTGCGCTTATATTCCTGTGTGGTTTAGTTTGTGTTTCCCTTGCTGCGCTTATATTCCTGTGTGGTTTAGTTTGTGCTTCCCTTGCTGCGCTTATATTCCTGTGTGGTTTAGTTTGTGTTTCCCTTGCTGCGCTTATATTCCTGTGTGGTTTAGTTTGTGTTTCCCTTGCTGCGCTTATATTCCTGTGTGGTTTAGTTTGTGTTTCCCTTGCTGCGCTTATATTCCTGTGTGGTTTAGTTTGTGCTTCCTTGCTGCGCTTATATTCCTGTGTGGTTTAGTTTGTGTTTCCCTTGCTGCGCTTATATTCCGGTGTGGTTTAGTTTGTGTTCCCTTGCTGTGCTTATATTCCTGTGTGGTTTAGTTTGTGTTTCCCTTGCTGCGCTTATATTCCTGTGTGGTTTAGTTTGTGTTTCCCTTGCTGCGCTTATATTCCTGTGTGGTTTAGTTTGTGTTTCCCTTGCTGCTCTTATATTCCTGTGTGGTTTAGTTTGTGTTTCCCTTGCTGCGCTTATATTCCTGTGTGGTTTAGTTTGTGTTTCCCTTGCTGCGCTTATATTCCGGTGTGGTTTAGTTTGTGTTTCCCTTGCTGCGCTTATATTCCTGTGTGGTTTAGTTTGTGTTTCCCTTGCTGCGCTTATATTCCTGTGTGGTTTAGTTTGTGTTTCCCTTGCTGCGCTTATATTCCTGTGTGGTTTAGTTTGTGTTTCCCTTGCTGCGCTTATATTCCTGTGTGTTTAGTTTGTGTTTCCCTTGCTGCGCTTATATTCCTGTGTGGTTTAGTTTGTGCTTCCCTTGCTGCGCTTATATTCCTGTGTGGTTTAGTTTGTGTTTCCCTTGCTGCGCTTATATTCCTGTGTGGTTTAGTTTGTGTTTCCCTTGCTGCGCTTATATTCCGGTGTGGTTTAGTTTGTGTTTCCCTTGCTGCGCTTATATTCCGGTGTGGTTTAGGCTGGGGTCAGACCAGCGCACTTTTAACGTGCGTTCTGGCGCACATAATTACGGCCGCACTAGCAGCAGATGACGGGCAATGACGGCCAATATACGAAGTACGGTCGCACGAAAGTCCGGCCGCGCAACGCAAGTGGAAAACGAACGCATTTTTTCGAGAACGCCGAACCGCTAGTACGGACGTACAGAGTGCGCAGCTGCGGCATAGCGGCATGTGTGCGTGATTAGGAGACGTCAGACACTGCTAATGTCCAGCCTACATAACGTCCAGACGCAAAAAGAGTTTTATTGACGATCTGAAAAAATCACGCATGAAAAATGCGCATCGTATGACCGTTTTCGCGCACTCCGTGAAAAAATACGTCAATTCGTTCGGACGCACTTTTTTACGTTCGCTTGTAAAAATGCTTTCGTTTCACCCTAGCCTAAGTTTGTGTTTCCCTTGCTGCGCTTATATTCCTGTGTGGTTTAGTTTGTGTTTCCCTTGCTGCGCTTATATTCCGGTGTGGTTTAGTTTGTGTTTCCCTTGCTGCGCTTATATTCCTGTGTGGTTTAGTTTGTGTGTTTCCCTTGCTGCGCTTATATTCCTGTGTGGTTTAGTTTGTGTTTCCTTGCTGCGCTTATATTCCGGTGTGGTTTAGTTTGTGTTTCCCTTGCTGCGCTTATATTCCGGTGTGGTTTAGTTTGTGTTTCCCTTGCTGCGCTTATATTCCTGTGTGGTTTAGTTTGTGTTTCCCTTGCTGTGCTTATATTCCTGTGTGGTTTAGTTTGTGCTTCCCTTGCTGCGCTTATATTCCTGTGTGGTTTAGTTTGTGTTTCCCTTGCTGCGCTTATATTCCTGTGTGGTTTAGTTTGTGTTTCCCTTGCTGCGCTTATTTCCTGTGTGGTTTAGTTTGTGTTTCCCTTGCTGCGCTTATATTCCTGTGGTTTAGTTTGTGTTTCCCTTGCTGCGCTTATATTCCTGTGTGGTTTAGTTTGTGTTTCCCTTGCTGCTCTTATATTCCGGTGTGGTTTAGTTTGTGTTTCCCTTGCTGCTCTTATATTCCTGTGTGGTTTTAGTTGTGTTTCCCTTGCTGCGCTTATATTCCTGTGTGGTTTAGTTTGTGTTTCCCTTGCTGCGCTTATATTCCTGTGTGGTTTAGTTTGTGTTTCCCTTGCTGCGCTTATATTCCTGTGTGGTTTAGTTTGTGTTTCCCTTGCTGCGCTTATATTCCGGTGTGGTTTAGTTTGTGTTTCCCTTGCTGCGCTTATATTCCTGTGTGGTTTAGTTTGTGTTTCCCTTGCTGCGCTTATATTCCTGTGTGGTTTAGTTTGTGTTTCCCTTGCTGCGCTTATATTCCTGTGTGGTTTAGTATGTGTTTCCCTTGCTGCGCTTATATTCCTGTGTGGTTTAGTATGTGTTTCCCTTGCTGCGCTTATATTCCTGTGTGGTTTAGTTTGTGTTTCCCTTGCTGCGCTTATATTCCTGTGTGGTTTAGTTTGTGTTTCCCTTGCTGCGCTTATATTCCGGTGTGGTTTAGTTTGTGTTTCCCTTGCTGCGCTTAATATTCCTGTGTGGTTTAGTTTGTGTTTCCCTTGCTGCGCTTATATTCCTGTGTGGTTTAGTTTGTGTTTCCCTTGCTGCGCTTATATTCCTGTGTGGTTTAGTTTGTGTTTCCCTTGCTGCGCTTAATATTCCTGTGTGGTTTAGTTTGTGTTCCCTTGCTGCGCTTATATTCCGGTGTGGTTTAGTTTGTGTTTCCCTTGCTGCGCTTATATTCCTGTGTGGTTTAGTTTGTGCTTCCCTTGCTGCGCTTATATTCCTGTGTGGTTTAGTTTGTGTTTCCTTGCTGCGCTTATATTCCTGTGTGGTTTAGTTTGTGTTTCCCTTGCTGCGCTTATATTCCTGTGTGGTTTAGTTTGTGTTTCCCTTGCTCGCTTATATTCCTGTGTGGTTTAGTTTGTGTTTCCCTTGCTGCGCTTATATTCCTGTGTGGTTTAGTTTGTGTTTCCCTTGCTGCGCTTATATTCCTGTGTGGTTTAGTTTGTGTTTCCCTTGCTGCGCTTATATTCCGGTGTGGTTTAGTTTGTGTTTCCTTGCTGCGCTTATATTCCTGTGTGGTTTAGTTTGTGTTTCCCTTGCTGCGCTTATATTCCGTGTGGTTTAGTTTGTGTTCCCTTGCTGCGCTTATATTCCTGTGTGGTTTAGTTTGTGTTTCCCTTGCTGCGCTTATATTCCTGTGTGGTTTAGTTTGTGTTTCCTTGCTGCGCTTATATTCCTGTGTGGTTTAGTTTGTGTTTCCCTTGCTGCGCTTATATTCCTGTGTGGTTTAGTTTGTGTTTCCCTTGCTGCGCTTATATTCCTGTGTGGTTTAGTTTGTGTTTCCCTTGCTGCGTTTATATTCCTGTGTGTTTAGTTTGTGTTTCCTTGCTGCGCTTATATTCTGTGTGTTTAGTTTGTGCTTCCCTTGCTGCGCTTATATTCCTGTGTGGTTTAGTTTGTGTTTCCCTTGCTGCGCTTATATTCCTGTGTGGTTTAGTTTGTGTTTCCCTTGCTGCGCTTATATTCCTGTGTGGTTTAGTTTGTGTTTCCCTTGCTGCGCTTATATTCCTGTGTGGTTAGTTTGTGCTTCCCTTGCTGCGCTTATATTCCTGTGTGTTTAGTTTGTGTTTCCCTTGCTGCGCTTATATTCCGTGTGTTTAGTTTGTGTTTCCCTTGCTGCGCTTATATTCCTGTGTGGTTTAGTTTGTGTTTCCCTTGCTGCGCTTATATTCCTGTGTGGTTAGTTTGTGTTTCCCTTGCTGCGCTTATATATCCTGTGTGGTTTAGTTTGTGTTTCCCTTGCTGCTCTTATATTCCTGTGTGGTTTAGTTTGTGTTTCCCTTGCTGCGCTTATATTCCTGTGTGGTTTAGTTTGTGTTTCCCTTGCTGCGCTTATATTCCGGTGTGGTTTAGTTTGTGTTTCCCTTGCTGCGCTTATATTCCTGTGTGGTTAGTTTGTGTTTCCCTTGCTGCGCTTATATTCCTGTGTGGTTTAGTTTGTGTTTCCCTTGCTGCGCTTATATTCCTGTGTGGTTTAGTTTGTGTTTCCCTTGCTGCGCTTATATTCCTGTGTGTTTAGTTTGTGTTTCCCTTGCTGCGCTTATATTGTGGTTAGTTTGTTTCCCTTGCTGCGCTTATATTCCTGTGTTGTTTTTTTGTGTTTCCCTTGCTGCGCTTATATTCCTGTGTGGTTTAGTTGTGTTCCCTTGCTGCGCTTATATTCCGGTGTGTTTAGTTTGTGTTTCCCTTGCTGCGCTTATATTCCGGTGTGGTTTAGGCTGGTCAGACCAGCGCACTTTTAACGTGCGTTCTGGCGCACATAATTACGGCCGCACTAGCAGCAGATGAGGGCAATGACGGCCAATATACGAAGTACGGTCGCACGAAAGTCCGGCCGCGCAACGCAAGTGGAAAACGAACGCATTTTTCGAGAACGCGAACCGCTAGTACGGACGTACAGAGTGCGCGCTGCGGCAGCGGCATGTGTGCGTGATTAGGAGACGTCAGACACTGCTAATGTCCAGCCTACATAACGTCCAGACGCAAAAAGAGTTTTATTGACGATCTGAAAAAATCACGCATGAAAAATGCGCATCGTATGACCGTTTTCGCGCACTCCGTGAAAAAATACGTCAATTCGTTCGGACGCACTTTTTTACGTTCGCTTGTAAAAATGCTTTCGTTTCACCCTAGCCTAAGTTTGTGTTTCCCTTGCTGCGCTTATATTCCTGTTGGTTTAGTTTGTGTTTCCCTTGCTGCGCTTATATTCCGGTGTGGTTTAGTTTGTGTTTCCCTTGCTGCGCTTATATTCCTGTGTGGTTTAGTTTGTGTTTCCCTTGCTGCGCTTATATTCCTGTGTGGTTTAGTTTGTGTTTCCCTTGCTGCGCTTATATTCCTGTGTGGTTTAGTTTGTGTTTCCCTTGCTGCGCTTATATTCCGTGTGGTTTAGTTTGTGTTTCCCTTGCTGCGCTTATATTCCTGTGGTTTAGTTTGTGTTTCCCTTGCTGCGCTTATATTCCTGTGTGGTTTAGTTTGTGCTTCCCTTGCTGCGCTTATATTCCTGTGTGGTTAGTTTGTGTTTCCCTTGCTGCGCTTATATTCCTGTGTGGTTTAGTTTGTGTTTCCCTTGCTGCGCTTATATTCCTGTGTGGTTTAGTTTGTGTTTCCCTTGCTGCGCTTATATTCCTGTGTGGTTTAGTTTGTGTTTCCCTTGCTGCGCTTATATTCCTGTGTGGTTTAGTTTGTGTTTCCCTTGCTGCGCTTATATTCCGGTGTGGTTTAGTTTGTTTCCCTTGCTGCTCTTATATTCCTGTGTGGTTTAGTTTGTGTTTCCCTTGCTGCGCTTATATTCCTGTGTGGTTTAGTTTGTGTTCCCTTGCTGCGCTTATATTCCTGTGTGGTTTAGTTTGTGTTTCCCTTGCTGCGCTTATATTTCGTGTGGTTTAGTTTGTGTTTCCCTTGCTGCGCTTATATTCCGGTGTGGTTTAGTTTGTGTTTCCCTTGCTGCGCTTATATTCCTGTGTTTTAGTTTGTGTTTCCCTTGCTGCTCTTATATTCCTGTGTGGTTTAGTTTGTGTTTCCCTTGCTGCGCTTATATTCCTGGTGTGGTTTAGTTTGTGTTTCCCTTGCTGCGCTTATATTCCGGTGTGGTTTAGTTTGTGTTTCCTTGCTGCGCTTATATTCCTGTGTGGTTTAGTATGTGTTTCCCTTGCTGCGCTTATATTCCTGTGTGGTTTAGTATGTGTTTCCCTTGCTGCGCTTATATTCCTGTGTGGTTTAGTTTGTGTTTCCCTTGCTGCGCTTATATTCCTGTGTGGTTTAGTTTGTGTTTCCCTTGCTGCGCTTATATTCCGGTGTGGTTTAGTTTGTGTTTCCCTTGCTGCGCTTATATTCCTGTGTGGTTTAGTTGTGCTTCCCTTGCTGCGCTTATATTCCTGTGTGGTTTAGTTTGTGTTTCCTTGCTGCGCTTATATTCCTGTGTGGTTTAGTTTGTGTTTCCCTTGCTGCGCTTATATTCCTGTGTGGTTTAGTTTGTGTTTCCCTTGCTGCGCTTATATTCCTGTGTGGTTTAGTTTGTGTTTCCCTTGCTGCGCTTATATTCCTGTGTGGTTTAGTTTGTGTTTCCCTTGCTGCGCTTATATTCTGTGTGGTTTAGTTTGTGTTTCCCTTGCTGCGCTTATATTCCGGTGTGGTTTAGTTTGTGTTTCCCTTGCTGCGCTTATATTCCTGTGTGGTTTAGTTTGTGTTTCCCTTGCTGCGCTTATATTCCTGTGTGGTTAGTTTGTGTTTCCCTTGCTGCGCTTATATTCCGGTGTGGTTTAGTTTGTGTTTCCCTTGCTGCGCTTATATTCCTGTGTGGTTTAGTTTGTGTTTCCCTTGCTGCGCTTATATTCCGGTGTGGTTTAGTTTGTGTTTCCTTGCTGCGCTTATATTCCTGTGTGGTTTAGTTTGTGTTTCCCTTGCTGCGCTTATATTCCTGTGTGGTTTAGTATGTGTTTCCCTTGCTGCGCTTTATTGGTGTGGTTTAGTTTGTGTTTCCTTGCTGCGCTTATATTCCTGTGTGGTTTAGTTTGTGTTTCCCTTGCTGCGCTTATATTCCTGTGTGGTTTAGTTTGTGTTTCCCTTGCTGCGCTTATATTCCTGTGTGGTTTAGTTTGTGTTTCCCTTGCTGCGCTTATATTCCGGTGTGGTTTAGTTTGTGTTTCCCTTGCTGCGCTTATATTCCTGTGTGGTTTAGTATGTGTTTCCCTTGCTGTGCTTATATTCCTGTGTGGTTTAGTTTGTGTTTCCCTTGCTGCGCTTATATTCCTGTGTGGTTTAGTTTGTGTTTCCCTTGCTGCGCTTATATTCCTGTGTGGTTTAGTTTGTGTTTCCCTTGCTGTGCTTATATTCCTGTGTGGTTTAGTTTGTGTTTCCCTTGCTGCGCTTATATTCCTGTGTGGTTTAGTTTGTGTTTCCCTTGCTGCGCTTATATTCCTGTGTGGTTTAGTTTGTGTTTCCCTTGCTGCGCTTATATTCCTGTGTAGCGACCTTGGCTTGACTATTTGACTATTCTGTGGTTTACCCTTCCTGTGTTGTTTACTCCATGTACTGAGCTTGGCATTTGCTCTCTGGCCTTGTCTCTGATTTCTTTTCCGCTTTTGTACCTCGCTCTGATTTTTCATATTTGTCCTGTCTATTTATGCTTCACCCAGCAGTGCTATTTCCACAGGGAGAATTGGGAGCAGCTGGAATGGGCAGCTGAAGATTAGAACAGGGACTGGATAGGAGGGTGGTTGGGAAAGGCGGATGGAACTGCAAGGTGGAAAAATGGAGGAGCTGGGAGGGTGACTGAGGATGATATGTTTGTTGTATGGAAGATTAGGACAATGAAACCAAAAATCGATCTATTTGCACAGCGTAAAAATTGTCATGTCTGCATGGGATATGCCTGTCCCAACTGCATGGACCCTCCATACTGTGCTTCATTCTACCGATGCTTGCCCAAACTTGCTTCATTCCGGTGAGGCGTATTTGCATCATTTACCTAGATGCCAAATTTTCTGCACTTTCAAATGCACGCTCTTCTTTCTACCAAGCAGAACCCGCTTTAGGGTATTTGAAACTTCCTGTGTGTCCAGGAAATAGCCCTGCCATGTTTTTTCTGACCACTGAGTCCGTTCTCACAGTATATTCTCTGATTACCATGTGTTTTGAGTTTGGCTTGGTTTTGACTCTGTTTCTTTCCTGCCTTTGACCTTGGTGCTGTTTTCTGGTTTTCTTGTACCTCTCTTGACCTTGACTCTGTTTTCTGTTTTTTTTTACTTCTCCTGCCTTGAACTTGGCTCTGGTTTCTGTTTTTCTTGTACCTCTCCTGCCCTTGACCTTGGCTCTGTTTTTTGTACCTCTCCTGCCCTTGACCTTGGCTTTGTTTTCAGCTTTTCCTTGTACCTCTCCTGCCCTTGACTTTGGCTCTGTTCTATAGTTACTCGGTTTATGTTTCTCATTATCTCTATACTGGGTTTTCTTTCTTTGTGTAGTTACTTGGCCATAATGAGGAATGGGTCTCTTCAGGGTCTCTGCTTTTTCTGTCTCCCAGGTCTACATGCTGTGTGTACCAATCATTCCACAAATAAAGGAAAATGGACAATCTCAAACCATACATCAAAATTTAAAAAAAATCATGTTGGGTTAAGGCTCCCCTCTTCACTACGGGCAGAACGTCATAGCACCATATTTGTAAAAACTGAAGCAAATCTGAAAGATGTCATTGTTATCATGACTGAGAAAAATTGGAGATCAGTGTTCAAATCAATAATAACAATGACATTGAAGACCTTCATCCTAGAGATTGGAGAGGGGTTGTCAGAGCATTTCAGGTGTGAAGTCACAATCATTTTTAGTAAAAGAGCTACAGGAGATGAATCATAAGTGACTTAATATTTGAAAATAAACTTGTCCCAAAAGGTCAATGCATTGAAGAAGGCAGCAAACAAGATGAAAATGAGAGTTTGATAACTAAAAAAAAAAGTGTTAAATCCTGTAAAATAAGTGTAGACAAGTCAGCAGTTTGAGCAAAATGTAGAATATAATGCTGGGGATTAAAAGGACACTACCTCTAATATAAGGTGCAACTAGGTTACTTCTACATTAAAAAACACATTATAAAACACATGCTGCTGCTTTTTTCTTTGCTTGTAATAATTGAATGTAAAAAGGAAAAAATAAATTTAGGTTAGTATCTCCTGACTCCATTAAATGGATTTTTCCCTTAATGTAACATTTACCAAAATCTTATGTTGAGTTTTACTTTACATCTGTGTTTAGTTTCTACAGTACTTAAGAGACTATAGGGTGGAAGAGTGAATGTTTAGATAAGGCTGCAGGGGGTCTATTGTGTTGCCACAATAAGAAATGACAGCTGAATGAGACAAAACAAGGAGCTTAAAAACTTCTTATCTACCCCCTGGTGATGTAATTTGCATACGTCTAACACAATACAATGCTGGGAGTTGGTTTCCATGACTACAGACCAATTCACTCCATTCTATGCCCATTGCCACAAAGTGAGGAGCAAGTGAGGTAAAGATACTGGCTTCTATTAACTTCTTCACCCAGACGTTAACGTGTGCACAAAAACACATTAACCCAAGGGGAAAAACCCTTTGCGCAGAACGTCTTATTACAATGTCCGCGCAAAAAATGCGTGTTAACGCCTACCGCGGGTGAACCTGCGCGAACCCTTTGCAAGCGTAATGTACGTTGCACGTCCTATACTTAACATTGTGAGCGCAAATGCGTTTGTGCACTGGTACGCGGATGGTATTACAATCTATGCGCAAATTTTAATGGACAGCGTTTGCGCGCATAATTTTAATGTCTTTTAAAAGCTGGTGGTAACGGCAAATCGGAACGTTCTGGCTGAAACCAAATACACCAGCACGAAAAAAAAAATACAGCAACGTATAGTTACACATTCTACTCATACCCAAACAATAAAATGGAGAAGTTGTGCGTGTTTTAATTATTGCTGCAGCATATACAGTATACTCAGATTGATTTTGAGAGGCGCAAAAACTGAACGGGAGACAATTGTGGTTCTTAATTCTGATTGGCTGAATCACGTGCAAAAACAGTCTGCCCACCGATTTCTGTGCGCCACGTTAATGCGCGCGCATTTTTGCACGTCTTTTTACGGGTGTTATTTTTTGACGGATGAAAAAATGCGCGCGGATTGTAATACCAGCGTTAATTTACGCTGGTTAACGTTTACCGCTGCGCGCAAAAAATATAGCGCTGCTCGTGCGCTTTTGCGCGAAGCAGTTAATAGAGCCCACTGTGTGGCTCGTGGAGGGCAGCTTACAACCCAGAATATCACACAATGGATGTACCCAGTGAGACATATAGATTAAGGCTAGGGTCAGACGAGCGTGATTTCTACGGACTGTACGTTCGTGCACACGGACGTACGTTAGTACGGAAGACGCAGTAGTGGCCACACAGTCCGTTTATTTACTGACGTATATTTTGACGGATGTAGGAGGGAAAATAAATTAAAAAGCAAAACCATTTTGTCCGTGAAAAATGCTGGACGTATAAATGCAGTCCGTCTGACCACGTTCCATCACTCACACACAAAGCTATGCGGACGTTGCGGACGCAGCGCACTTTGTGCGGCCGTTCTAGCGGTTGTACGTTCTTGCCTGCCTTGCGTCCGTTTGCCGCGGCCGTGGTGCGTCCGCAGTTCAGTGAGGACGTACTTTGTGTAACAGGCTCCAATGGACTTTCTTTCATGCTATCACGGACGTACTTTTAGGCGCAATCACGGACGTGAACACTACGCTGGTCTGACCCCAGCCTAAAATATTTTTTTAACAAAACATACAAGAGAAAAGCAAAACGCATGTAAGATATCAGCAACATCAAATAAATCATTTCATTTCTTGGTGCCCCTTTAACATAATAGTTAAACAGTGTACACAGTCATTCCTGCTCTCCATTCACCTTTAGGTCTATACATTCCTCTATACAAGTTTGCTTTTTCATAACTTACACATTCTTTACCTTACATTGCTTTTTATACCCAATAAATTTATCTATGCGACATTAGATACGTTTTGGTGAGATGATATACATTTTAAACCATTTTCTTCTGAAAAAAAACATAAATAAAAAATAAAATATTACCAAAATATTATTATTATTATTATTATTATTTAAAATGTAGATTGACAAAAAAGCAAACGTAAACATATTCGGTCTCAAGTTTCCATTTAATCTACAAGGGATCCAAAGGTTGTATTAACTATTTTATAGCGTAACATAAGTATCCTGTATTCTCCAAGACAATGTGCCTGGACACCTAGAGGTTACATGACTCCAAGAGAAAAATGGCAGATCTAGAAATCTTAATTAATTTCATAATATCACGTCCCAGAGAGGTAAGCCAGCTGTCCAAATTCTTAAAATCAGGGCAGCCCAGGGGATGTTTGCAATCCCCATGCGAGCAAACCTCGAAATAATGAACAGCTGTTATTTTTACAAAAACACCTACGTGTAACTCTGCGCAGTGGATGCCATTGGACCTCTACCCTCTTAATATATACGCTGCTTTCTTTTGTTCTGTCGGTGCAATTCAGCTAAGTTACGCAGGCTATGAAATGCACGTATTCATTTTTACATCAATGACCCCAAAATTAAAATATGTTTCGTTCGGTAGAGATTGCCGATCTTGTACCTGCTATTCAAATCTAACAGGGTTATTCAAAGAGATTCGAAAAGTCACCGCACGTTCGGTGACTTTTCTTTCTCTTCAATTAGGTTCCTTTTGCTGATCCCATTTCAGTGACCCTGCGGTGTATTCAGCAAACACCACAGGGTCCCCGAATTGCAGGGAAAAGCTACCGCAAACCCGACGAAAACGAACCGCAAAACCCGCCGAAAACCCGCAAAAACATCTGGATTAACCTGCCGAAAACCACGGAAAAACCTGAGCAGGAGCTGATCACACACAGCAAAGCCGCCGGAAAAAGCCGACACCGCAGACAGAGGGCAGTGAATAAATTAGGAAAACAGTTTGCTTGAATGTTTGAAAGTGAAACGCTGTTTGCAAAGAAACTACTGAGCGAAAATGCCTGAAATTTACATATGAGGTCCAGGGAATGATAATAAAAAGGGCTGTTACAGAAAAAAATAAGTAAACTTAAAAAAAAAAAAAAAAAAATTGGAATTTTAAAAAAAAAGCAGAAAAATGCTTAAAATATCCTAAAAAATCTATAGATAAAGAGACCCTTTACTGCAGAATTTTATAATGAACGGTTTATTAGATATTGAATTAAAACGGGAATATTTTAACATTGAAGCCTATGGGATTCTCCTGAATAAACTTGCCGAATTAACCCCTTAGTGACCGGGCGGTTTTACACAAATCCGTCCTTTAGTGACCGCTGCTGTTTTTACGTTTCTGCGCTGTTAGGGTTTAGGTCAAATTTTCCTCTTACTCGTTTATTCAACCCACACATATTATACACCCTTTTTCCCGCCATTAAATGGACTTTCTAGAAACACCATTATTTCCATCATATCCAATAATTTACTAAAAAAAAAATATGAAATATGATGAATAAAATGGTAAAAACACACTTTTTCGTAATTTAATCCCCTAAAGCTATAACCACCAATAAAGACCCCGGCTAAATAGTTTTCAAATTTTATCCCGAGTATAGAAATACCCAATTTTTACATGTTTTTACCTTTTAACCCTTTCACTGCTGAGCCAGTTCACCTTATTGCGCTGCGCTCATTCTGACCATTTTGTGCTAATTATTTTGAGATGTCATCCTAGGTCCTATTTAATTAAACCCCCCCCAGACAAAAAATTTTTTTAAAAAAACACATTTTTTTATTTTATTTAATTTTTTTATTATTATTTTTTTCTATTATTTTTTTTTTAAATTTGTTTTTAAACCAAACCTGGTCATGTTTGGTATCATTTTAAAGGCCATGATCAGGCCTTTCAAATGATGTCAAATATGACCATCTAGCTGCCATGGATCGTCCTTAGGATCCCCTTATCTCTACATGGCAGCTAGATGGTTAACTGGCCCACTGACATCCTCACACATATGGTGAGGTTGTCAGTGGGTGGGGGGGACCTGGAGGCTAGGCTGACATCCAAGATGTCAGCACCCCTCCAGGTTCGAATCGCGTTTTGGCGCCAATTCGCGCTAAAACGCGATCCGGCGGCAAAACGGTTAATGCTATACACCGCTGAAAAGGGGAGACTCTCCCCTTTTCAGCGGTGCAAACAGCATTTTGCTAGCTTCAATGGTTGGGGAGATAGAGGGCTCCGAAGGAGCCCCCCTCCCCTCCATTGAATTACATGGGGGCACCTTCTGATGACGTCACCACGCAGCGTGGCGACGTCATCAGCCTCGCCTGCCCATGTAAATCACATGGGCAGGCTTTCTCCCTGCCAGATCGCCGTGGGATCCGACGAGGGAGGTGAGTATCGGGCGGAGGGGGATTTGGCGCCGCTGACGTACCCTGTACGTCCGCGGGTCTAAGGGAGACCCGAGGACAGGACGTACAGGGTACGTCAGGGGTCATTAAGGGGTTAAACCACCGTATAGCAGGGCATTAGGGGAACCTTTCACTGCTGGTTTGTGTTCTCTGAATAGCCGAAGCAGTGCTTTTCATGGGGATTTCACTGCCCTCGAACAGGCACCGAACAGGCACCGTATGTGCAGGCAATTCGCCAGGATTTGGCGAATTGCCTGCTCTCTGGATAGCCGAATGGCCAAGAAAGGTAACCGAACGCTGATTTTCAGCGTTCGGTTACCTTTCTCAAGCAATTCGGATCTCTTTGAATTACCCTGTAAAATTACGCGCAACAAACAGCTGTGGGATGTTTGCAACAATTCACCTTTCAATGTTGTTTATAGAGATTTAGAAATTTCCAAATACTAGTTTGTTCTCACAGATAACTCACGAAAATACGGCGTTGCAGAAAAGCTGGCAGAAATTTTATTAACAAAAGTATAAACCCTTTTCTCTGATTTACAACGTCTGCTTTAAATCTCATAATGTCAACAATTCTGCACAGTAGGCACCAAAGCTTTTAAGCTCAAGTGGTTCCTTTGACGTGTCCAGCAGCGTTTTAAATGCCGGGATATAATTAACCGCATGTTATTTTCTTATCAAAACAGTAGTAAGGCAACATAAAAATAAATTTTTGCAATGCTTCGCAAGTGTTTTTTTTGTTTAATGGAGCAAATAATGTCAGAAGAGATTTATATCTGATGTTTGTGTCCAAAGGATCTGAAATGAGAGGATTAATATTTGTAAACTGAAATATCGTTTGGGCGGGAACGAGCCCAAGACGAGATGGAAAGCCGTATGCCAACGTTCCGCGAGCCAGGAAAAATGAATATTCACATAAACAACATTTACATAGAGCAATGAAAAGTATAATTTGTTTAAAACATCAATTATATGAAATAAAGCAGGAAACTAAATGTATCCCTCTAGAACAGTTATGGCAGTAGCAAGGATCCAGACATTCATTGAATGTTATAAACATTTTCTGCAACAGCTTTCTCAAGCGTACTAAATCAATGTTCCGTACTGTAAATTGAATGATCTTCTAAATACTTCACCAGGATTGTCCCCTAAAACAACAATAACAATATTTCAGTTAACTATAACTTCATCTTAAAGGGATACTCTTTTAAAAATAGAGTTCTCTTCTTTTGCCTTTAACCCCTTAGTGACCGAGCGGTTTTACACAAATCCGTCCTTTAGTGACCGCTGCTGTTTTTACGTTTCTGCGCTGTTAGTGTTTAGGTCAAATTTTCCTCTTACTCGTTTATGCAACCCACACATATTATACGCCGTTTTCCCCGCCATTAAATGGACTTTCTAAAAATACCATTATTTCCAACATATCGAATAATTTACTATAAAAAAAAATATGAAATATGATGAAAAAATGGTAAAAACACACTTTTTCGTAATTTAATCCCCAAAATCTACAACCACCAAAAAAGACCCCAGCTAAATAGTTTCAAAATGTTGTCCCGAGACTAGAAATACCCAATTTTTACATGTTTTTGCTCTTTAACCCCTTCACTGCTGAGCCAGTTCACCTATGTGCGCTGAGCTCATTCTGACTGTTTTATGCTAATTATTTTTAGATGACAGCCTAGGTCCTATTTAACTAACCCCCCCCCCAGACAAAGAATTAAAAAAATATATATATTTATTTTTTTATTATTTTTTATTTATTTATTTATTTATTGAAATTAAATTTTTACACCAAACATGATCAGGCCTTTCAAATTATATCAAATATGACCCTCTAGCTGCCACGGATCGGGAGATAAAGGGATCCAAAGGATCCCCCTATCTCCACATGGCAGCTAGGGGGTTAACTGGCCCACTGACATACTCACACATATGGTGAGGATGTCAGTGGGTGGGGGGTGACCTGGAGGCTTGGCTAATATCCAAGATGCTAATTTGCGCCGAATTGAGATCCGGCAGCAAAACCATTAATGCAGTACACCGCTGAAAAGGGGAGACTTTCCCCTTTCCAGCGGTTCAGCTTGCATCACTCTAGCATAAACAGTTGGGGAGATAGAGGGCTCCAAAGAAGCCCCCCTCCCCTTCCTGAATTCTGCCCACTGGCGCTGGCAGATGATGTCATCACGCAGCGTGATGACGTCACCGGAGCGGCCGGCCCCCAAGAAACGGCGAGGGAAGCTTCAAGCTTGCCATAGACATCGTGGGAACCGGCAAGGAAGGTGAATATCGGGCGGGAGGTTAGGAGCCGCTGACGTACTATGTACGTCCGCGGGTCTAAGGGAGACCTGTGGGCAGGACGTACATAGTACGTCAGCGGTCCCTAAGGGGTTAAATGAAAACCAACACGGAGGCTTCAGCGACTGGTGATACCGCCAGCAAACATGTCCCAATAGTGAAGACATTCTTTCACCAATAGGATAGGAATGATGAGAAATTATATAAATAAAATAAATCTTTTAAATCTTTTATTCAATTATAAAATATCATAAAATGATAAAAGCCCAACGCGTTTCGTCTGTTTCTAGACTTACTCAAGGGCAATAATAATATACAGTGGGTCAAAATAAAATAAAGATATATATATTTATGCCCTTGAGAAAGTCTAGAAACAGACGAAACGCGTTGGGCTTTTATCATTTTATGATATTTTATATTTGAATAAAGGATTTAAAAGATTTATTTTATTTATATCATTTCTCACCATTCCTATCCTATTGGTGAAAGAAGGTCTTCACTATTGGGACATGTTTGCTGGCGGTATCACCAGTCGCTGAAGCCTCCGTGTTGTATTTCATTATCTGGTTTGGAGCGGTGGACCATCTCCTGGGAGCATACTTCAGCACTTTATTCAAGTTAAGTAACATCTTTCTCCATTCACCTATTGTGTTCTATTTTGCCTTTAAATAACGGCAAATTCTACTGACAGCCTCTGCCCAATCATTATTATTTTTTTGATTTTACTCACCTTTTGTCCCTCGCCGCACGTGTCTCCTCCTTCAGCTCAGGGGCTTCTGAACCTGTCCCTGATGCTTTTCTATGCAATATGCACTCCTATGCAGCTTGCGTAGCGTAGGAGTCTCAAATTGCCCAGCACTACTGGACTTGCATTCTTACATATACAAGTTCCACAGCGCCTGTGCAGAATGATGGATCAGAGCTGCGCGCATGCGCACATTCAATTCATTGCTGTCTCACTGAGACTGCTCACTACAATGATTGGTCTCAGAGAGAGTGATGTTACAGTTACAAGAATTTATAAAGCGCCAACAAGTTCTGTAGCGCTGTACAATTTGAGAGATAGAATAACAAATATGCATACACATTACACACAGAACAGTAGGAGAGAGGACCCTGCTAGAGAGTTTACAATCTAAGAAGAGAGGAGGGACATGCTAGGTGAGGGTGAGTAGAGAGCTTGAAGTATTGCGGCACATGTGGGCTGTGTGGGAAGATGGAGCAGGAAATGAACCAGGGGGGATTATGGAGTGAGCCGATAAGCTTCTGTAAATTAATGTGTTTTCAGAGACTTCTTGAAGGACTGGAGAGATGAGGAGAGTCTGATGTTGCGGGGGAGGGATTTCAAAAGGCTCTCTGCGTGCCAACGTCATTAGAGAGCAATCTGGTGGCCGGCAGCAGGGAAATTAAAAAATCTCGGCTGCTGGTGACGCTGAAGGAAACTCCTCCACTTCACCCAACAATTACACCCAATCGGGGCAGCAGGGGGGATTTCTCACATCCTGACAACATTAAACCTTTGCTCAGGATGAGTAGAGTGTCCCTTTAAACCAGGGGTCAGCAACCTTGGCTCCCTGATGTTTTGGGAACTACATCTCCCATGATGCTCAGTCACCCATTAGGCTGACTGAGCCACATGGGAAATGTAGTTCCCAGAGCATCATGGAGCCAAGGTTGCTGACCCCTGCTTTAAACCATTGATCACAGAATATTAAATGGAAACCATTTACCATAATTTTGAGACATGAAAACCTCTATGAGTTAACTCTGAATGGGTTATTCAGTAACTGCTGGTGTTTCAGTAACTGCTGGTGTTTGAAGGTGTTGCAACTCTGACCCAAACGTTAAATCCAAAGGGTGGCAGGAGAAGATTCACAGTGAAGCGGTGGATTTATTGAATGACCCCCTCGATGTAGAAATGCCCTGGCAGTTTTGATGACTATTAAAAGCAGCTCATGGACTAGTGATGAATAGCTTAGAATATTTAATATCTAATCTAACGATATGTTACTTTTTGTGTATGTATTAACAGACATCGCTCAGTGTGCAGCGTAACTTAATACGCACTTCGTGCAGTAGGAAACATTCATGATATATGCAATTTTACTGTTAAATGAAAGATCTATATTTTGATCTACAATGGAAATCTGTGACCTTGTATAGCATATCTTCTCATTGTTTATAGCCGAAGGAAAATCAACATTCTAGGATCCCAGTTCACACAGTAGGAATCACATTTTTTTGGGCCAAATGCAATTTATACAACTGCAAGGAACAATAAAACATGAACTTTACAATGTTTTCTTACCTAAAAATAATACAGAGTCTGTAAAATCCCAGAGCTTATTATTTTAAAGTAAAAGACAGTAACTCAAATGCTGAAGCTCATTTTGGAAGCCTTTGGAACGAACCCAAAACCAAAGATTCAAGCACCTGCATCTTTGCTGTTATAAAAAAATATATATATATATAGTGATACAGAAAATATAACGAAACGCTACTGGCTTCCAGAACTCATTACTGCAAGAATTCTTTGAAAACCAAAAGTCTCATATACGGACGTCCAAAAGGGTATGTACTTCCTAATACACATACAAGACCTCAGTGGTCTTAAGTTGACATCGTTACATGTGGCATTTAAATAAAAATAAAAACTTTAATTCAATTATTGGCTTTAAAAAGAAAGGTACCTCTGCAATACACTACAAATAAACATATGCACTTGGCTCAAGAAACAAACATAAATCTCAAAATAATGTGAGAAAAATATATATATATATAAAAAAACACACTAAGCTGTGTTTATAAAGTGAATTGCATATGAAAGAATCCGCAATAATTATACCAAATTGTTTTGGGATAAAAAGGAGGGAGGTAGGAAAAAAGAAAATTCGAACTAAAAAACGAGTAATAAAATAATTTACAAAGGCCCCTATTACATTCTTCGCGCAGTGTGTTTTGCGCGTGCAAATGCACATTTCCGCAAGGGGCAAAACCCTTTGCGCTGAACGTCGTATTACAATGTTCGCGCAAACGATGCGCGTTCACATTTAACGCGAGTGACCCTGTGCGAACAAAATTTTGTGCGCGCATCCCATACTTAACATTGTGAGCGCAAACGCGTTCGTGCGCTGGTACGCGGATGGTATTACAATCTCCGCGCTACTTTTTACGAACGACGTTTGCGCGCATTTTTTTAACGTCTTTGAAAAGCTGGTGGTAACTGCAAATCGGAACGTTCTGGCCGAAACGAAAAACATCAGCGTGAAAAAAAAAATACAGCACAGTATAGTTACACATTCTACACATACCCAAACAATAAAATTGTGAATTCGTGCGTGTTTTTTTTTATTGCTGCAGCATGTATACTCAGACTTACTTTGACAGGCGCAAAAACTTAAGTGAGTCAATTAAGGTAAATTGATGTCAAGCAAGGTTCTTAATTCTGATTGGCTGAATCTCGCGAAACAACCAGTCAGCACACTGATTTCTGTGCGCAACGTTACTGTGCGCGTATTATACTGCGTTTTGCGCGTCGTTTTTACGAACGTTATTTTTTGACGGATGAGAAAATGCGTTCGGATCATAATACCACGTTAATTTTCGTGCGATAACGCTGGACGATGCTCGCAAAAAAATTTGCGCTGCGCGGACGAAATTGCGCCAAGAATGTAATAGGGGCCAAAATGTTTAAATGCTCACTCCTTCCCCGATCCTTTGCAGGGTCAGTTATTCACATGGAAAAGTCAAACTAACAAAACCTTTTATAGAAAATGACTGTTACCAAGCACAGTTATACCGTATATTGGCTAAAAATGCCAATATTGTATCATTTTAGCTGCATGATGGCCATATAAATAGATAAACACAAAGAGGGAAGAGAGAATTCTAAAAAAAGAAAGAAAATGGTTAACAAATAATAACGGGTGGAAAGTCCTTCTATCATCCTTCATGGGGTCAGTAATCTAATTGGTAAAGGTCACTAACCCTTTAACACCCTTCAGTCAACACCAGAAAAGTGCTGTTTCTACCATGCAACACCAGTTAAAGGGCCACAACCAACAAAAAAATGAAATTTCCTTATCGTGTTCATTGTTTTCTCTTGTTGGTTTAATTAAGGAAATAGTTTACTCTATATGTGTCACTGGGTGCATCCAATGTCTGATCTTTTGTGTTGTAAATAGCCCCACCCCCCACAGTATCTGTACATCAATTGGTCCTCACAGTGTGGCTTTGACATAGAAAGAAGACTTACAGGTCTATTCACTAAAGGTGAAACTCAGGAGAACTGACAGGAGAAGAGAACAATCTAGACCAAACAGCCGATTTGGAAAATTAGATAAATGGGAACATTTTTCTTTTTGGCTATTTTGATCTAGAATTTTCACTTCTCCGGTCATTCTCCTGAGTTTCACCTTTAGTGAATAGACCTTTATGGGTCAATCACTGACTCAAATCATTGTATTGCCCGGGATGTTTTCAAAGGACATCACCAGGGGTTAGATTAGAAATATTTTAAGCTCCCTGTCATATCTCTTTCAGCTGCCATCTCTTATCTCAGTTAGCCTGGAGAACACAATACACCCTCCTGCAGCCTTACCTAAACATTCCCTCCTCCGCCTCATTAACTGTTAAACAATATAGATTAAAAAAAAGTCACAAAGCAAAGCTTTTGTGTCATGTTGCATCATAGGAAAATACACAAAATCGAAGCAACAGAAACAAACTTTACTTTATTTTTTGTGTTTGCATGCAAATACTTCAGACAAATAAAAAAAAAACAGCGTGTGTTTTATAAGGTGGGTTTATTTGTTATACACAAGTAATCTAGTTAATGCTTATGTAAATTGTAGTGTCCCTTTAAAGCACATGATAAAATCTAAAAATGTCTTAAAAGGCACCCCAGTGGAGTATACATACTAATTGTGGCAACGAAAGTGATTTCCAGTGAGTCACTATGGGGTTAAAACATAGCACAGCTCTGTATTACCACATAAATGTATGGTGTTAAAGGTAACCACACTCACACATATCAGGGAATAACATGCTAATAAAATTTGGCCTGTCGGCTGTTAGTAGCCACCATTCAGCTCTAAAATGATAATGTGTATGATATTTAACCGCTTGACTGCTAAGGACGCGTTCAGCTCGTCCTGCCAAGTGTTCCTCCTGTGCTACGGAAGCGCTGAGTGCGTCCTAGCACAGGAGGCAGCAATCAGCCGGGATTCCCATTGATTGCTGCCCCCCCCCCCCCGGTGCAGGCTGACATCTAGCATGTCAGCCCGGCACTCCAGGACCCCGGAGGGAAGATAGATGTCATTGCGGCGGTGCGATGACATCTATTTTAGGCGCCCCACCCCCCCGCGAGTGCGGAGGAGGTGCCGGAAAGGGGGGGGGGAGGTCCTTCGGACCTCTATCCCTCCCGATCATGGGGCTCCAGCGGCTGAAGGCAGGCACGGTTTGGAAGGGCACAGCCTGCCCTTCCAAACTGTGCCTGTCTTTAACCCCTTGGGTGCTAGATCACGATTCGTCGCCGAAAAAGTGATCCTCTCCCGGAGCTTGGCCAAGCTTCTGGGAATGCCCCCTGACGACTGGCGTCATCGTGCATTGCGCGATGACGCCAGTCCTGGAGTTAACCCCTAACTGCCACCAATGGTGGAGATAGGGGTTCCAATGGAACCCCTATCTCCCGATCCGTGGCAGCTAGGGGTTAATGTTTGGTATAGCTGGATCGGCCAGAGCATGACCATGTAAAAGTAAAAAATAAAAAAATGAAAATAAGAAAATATATAAAAAAATAAAAAAAATAAACAAGTTTTTTTTGTTTGATTTGTTAATGCAGCAATATTGCTCCCATTTCAATTATAATGTGAACAATGATGCTACACTAACGATTTTTGTATGCGGTGCGCTTGTTAAAAATAGCGACATTTTCCCCAAAATAAAAATGTAACGAGACCCCATTTCTAATTTTTTTAACAAGCACACCCCATAGAAAATATAACTGCAAATGCTCGCATGTTAACCCCTTCACTGCTGAGCTATTTCACGTCTTAAAAAAAACAAATTTTTTATTTATTACTTTTATTATTTATTTTTTTTACTTTAAACATGGTCATGTTTGGTATCATTGGAAAGGTCATACTCTGGCCTTTCTAATGATACCAAACATGACTCTGCTAGATGCCATCAAATAACCCCTTATCTCCACCCCATCTTTCCTTAGGTGTCAATGAGGACATTTCCCACACGTCCTCAGCAGTGAAAGGGTTAAAATGTGAAAAAAAACACTTTACACATTGTAAATTATTGAAAGTTCAAATTTTATTGCATTTTTTGTTATAATATACAGACAGGACATGACGTATACATATAATAATGACATATGAATCTGCCGAGTCTGCCGGAAAGAACGATATATAATATGTCTGGGTCATATATTAAAATAAGCCTTCAAAACGCGTTTAAACAAGATGAGCGAAACCGGTAAAAATGAGCTCAGCACAGAGGCGTGAAATGCTTCAGCGAAGGGTTAAATTTATTCCTTGAATGAAAATATTAAAAAAAAACATATGTAATTCCAGTAATACTGTAGATATATGTAAATGTATAGACTCCTAAGTGTAGGAGTCGAAAATTTAAAATTGGGCTTTGTTGAAAGAGTTCAAAAGTTGTTCTTAAAGTAGGCACAACAATCCAATAAACATGGATAACCAGATGCGCTTAAATAATAAGACAGACATGAGATATTGTATAGACAATTTTTTGATCAATATGATGTTTTTAAGAATGTTTTGGATATGGATAATATAATTGGGTCATGTCCGAAATTTATTTTGGCAAGAAGTCTGCATTGAAACAATAAGTATATATAGATATTGTCACGTGGCGTGTGCGGTTCAGGTGAGAGCCCAGCAGGCAGCGACACAGAGGGGAGGCCAGACAGGAATCACGCAATGAATAACTTTAATTGAACAGAAATAGGCCTTGGCAGCAGGCACTAGAAAGCATTGGGGATTGAAATAAAGTCCAGGGAGAGTTCTTGGAGAGTCAGTGGATTGTGGGCAATGCAGCCCCAGACTGCAGACAGGGCCCACCAAGAATAAGTCTGGACAGCTGGCAGTGGTACCTGGATCAAAGGTCAGAGACGGTGACGAACAACTGTAATCCACAAGTAGGTTTCCAGACACAGGGGATAGTGGGCTACGCGGTTGAGAGTACCCACTTGAGCAGTGACCTGGAATCTTGACCACAGACTGTGGATACAGCGCAGGTGGAGATCGCTGAGAGTCCCTTGCACAGACGGAGATGTATCCAGGAACAATAAGGTAGACAGATGGGTACTGGATACGCAGGATACACTGGTACAGGGAGAGCAGGTTTGCACACAACCAAGTGACCTCAGTCAGGGAGTACAATGCAGAACCACTGCTGGTTCAGTCTCTCTGCCTTTTAAGGAGGTTAAATCATAGATGGGCCTCAGCTGGAACTCCTAGGCTGGACGGGAAAACTCAGGCTGGATATCCAGGAGCCTGGACATGGCACTGGGCTGAGGTAAACCCCGGATTGGAACCCAATACAAAAGTATACCAGGACAAAGGCTGTTAGGATCAGGCTGTGCAATATAGGTACCTCAGTAGGTACCCCGGGTGGGCCGTGACAGTACCCCCCTGACGGGTGCCCTCCAGGCACCGAGGCTGGAACAGGGGATGGAGCACAAATCATCACCCTCCAATGTACTCAGAGTCTGGATTGCCATAAACGTAACCATAAGCACGCAGGGCCCTCTCAAAATGTGGCAGGTTCTCTTTTCGGACCAATGTGCCATTGGATTCCCAGACGCAGCCCTCGGGAGCAAGACATACAATGGGTGATGGGCCTTTGGCACGACCCGGTAGGGCAGAGCCCTTGGCAAGGCTTGATGGGGCAGCGCCCTTGGCAATGACCGGTGGGGCAGCGCCCCTGGCATGGTTCAATGGGGCAGTGCCCCTGGCAAGGTTCGATGGGGCATCGCCCCTGGCAAGGTTCGATGGGGCAGCACCCCTGGCAAGGTTCGATGGGGCAGCACCCTCGGCAAGGCTTGGTATAGTGGCGCCCTCGGCGATGACCGGTGGGGCAGCGCCCTTGGCACGGCTCGGTGGAGCAGCGCCCTTGGCGATGACCGGTGGGGCAGCGCCCTTGGCAAGGCTCGATGTGGCAGCGACCTGGGTGCAGCACGGCTCTGCGGCGACCTGGGTACAGCACGGCTCTGCGGCGACCTGGGTACAGCACGGCTCTGTGTACCATCCTGCTGCTGGGCAGTGAGCGGTTTGGCTTTACGGCAGCGGCGACGGCCCCGTGCCGGCGACACCTCTAGAGATCCTGTGGGATGCAGGGTAGCAACCTCTTGAGATCCTGCAGGATGCAGGGCAGCGACCTCTCGAGATCATCCCCTCTCGAGATCCTGCGGGATGCAGGGCAGCGACCTCTCGAGATCCTGCGGGATACAGGGCAGCGACCTCTCGAGATCCTGCGGGATGCAGAGCAGCGACCTCTCCAGATCCTGCGGGATGCAGGGCAGCGACCTCTCGAGATCCTGCGGGATGCAGGGCAGCAACCTCTCGAGATCCTGCGGGATGCAGGGCAACGACCTCTCAAGATCCTGCGGGATGCAGGTCAGCGACCTCTCGAGATCCTGCGGGATGCAGAGCAGCGACCTCTCCAGATCCTGCGGGATGCAGGGCAGCGACCTCTCCAGATCCTGCGGGATGCAGGGCAGCAACCTCTCGAGATCCTGCGGGATGCAGGGCAGCAACCTCTGGAGATCCTGCGGGATGCAGGGCAGCGACCTCTGGAGATCCTGCGGGATGCAGTGCAGCGAACCCTGGAAATTCTGCGACGTGCAGGGCAGTGACCTCCGTAGTCTGTGTAAAAGCAACCTCCATGGGCATATAAGACTCCGAATCTGTGGGCAAGGTAGGTTCCATGTCCATGGGTTCAACGTCAGCAGGCTCAGATGACGGGGTCTCCAAGTTATCAGAGAGAGAGTCATCCTCTGTACTCTCCACATCAGAGAAGGCTTCCCTAAATTCAGGTCTCTTAGATCTGGGTACCGGAGTATGGCGAGACTTGCCAACTGTGGTAGCCTGGCGAGGCCTAGCAGGAGTAGAGACTGGGCGAGGCTTGGCTGTGACCTGGCGAGGCTTGATAGCAGCTTGGCGAGGGCTGGCAGAGACAGGGTGCTGTCGAGCTTTGGCACTTGGAGTTTGCTTAGACATTGATGGCAAGGACTCAGCAGGTAATGCCTCTTTGCTTTTAGCATGCACAGACACAGGAGGAGCAACCAGTTGAGAAGCAGGAGTAACAGGGTTGACTCTGGTCTGTGAGGAGGATGGCTTGGGTGGGCGCACAGGGCACGAAGATATGAAATGTGAGCCCGCACTACAATAGAAGCACAGTCCCAAAGACCTCCTCCTGGAGCGTTCCTCCTCAGACAAGGGTCTCCTGCAGCCAGACATAGAAGTTGAAGAGCGCACCTTAGGTGAGGTGCCCCTTAATCCTTGCAGCACTTTAAGCAACACAGAGTCCAGTTGCTGCAGGAAGTTCTCCACAGCCATTTTCATGGATGCCACCACCGCCTGTATCACAGCAGACTCGTAATAAGATGGGTTCTGCATTCTGTCACGTGGCGTGTGCGGTTCATGTGAGAGCCCAGCAGGCGGCGACACAGAGGGGAGGCCAGACAGGAATCACGCAATGAATAACTTTAATTGAACAGAAATAGGCCTTGGCAGCAGGCACTAGAAAGCATTGGGGATTGAAATAAAGTCCAGGGAGAGTTCTTGGAGAGTCAGTGGATTGTGGGCAATGCAGTCCCAGACTGCAGACAGGGCCCACCAAGAATAAGTCTGGACAGCTGGCAGTGGTACCTGGATCAAAGGTCAGAGACGGTGACGAACAACTGTAATCCACAAGTAGGTTTCCAGACACAGGGGATAGTGGGCTACGCGGTTGAGAGTACCCACTTGAGCAGTGACCTGGAATCTTGACCACAGACCGTGGATACAGCGCAGGTGGAGATCGCTGAGAGTCCCTTGCACAGACGGAGATGTATCCAGGAACAATAAGGTAGACAGATGGGTACTGGATACGCAGGATACACTGGTACAGGGAGAGCAGGTTTGCACACAACCAAGTGACCTCAGTCAGGGAGTACAATGCAGAACCACTGCTGGTTCAGTCTCTCTGCCTTTTAAGGAGGTTAAATCATAGATGGGCCTCAGCTGTAACTCCTAGGCTGGACGGGAAAACCCAGGCTGGATCTCCAGGAGCCTGGACATGGCACTGGGCTGAGGTAAACCCCGGATTGGAACCCAATACAAAAGTATACCAGGACAAAGGCTGTTAGGATCGGGCTGTGCAATATAGGTACCTCAGTAGGTACCCCAGGTGGACCGTGACAGATATACAATGGCCTTTAAACGCAATTAATGGCCCCTGGGATAACGCTGTTATAACTGGGCGAATTAAAAGAAGGACATCCATTTAGATAGGAATCAGCTGAAAGAGGAAGTGATTGAAGGCAGAGACGCCTGGCCAGGCATGGTGGGACCGATTGAGGGCAAGAGATCTCACGCTAGCACACTGGCAATGTGGGGATAATAATCTCACGCAGGTGCATTAGAAGTGTGGAGAGCATTACTGGATAATGCTGGATGTGGGGGGCCCTTCCGTGATGCAGGGGAGCATTGAATTGGTGGTAACAACACAAAAAAGTAAAGGAAAGGAACATAAATACATACCAACTGATGAAGCCAAATAGGTGAAACGCGTTTTGGACTTTTAAACTGTGATTTTTATGCTGGATTTTATTTTGTAAAGGATCAATAATTTTTTAATACCTCCATCACTGTTTGGAAATTCTTCTATGGGAAGGAGTTCACAATTAACCAACACTGGGACACTGCCTGTGTAGTGTGTCACTCAGTAAAAGTGTTAATATTAATTTTGACCATATGTATCTGTATCCCTGAGGGAGGAGGAACCCGGGACAGCTACATAGAAAACAAAGACTGTGAAAACAGGCCGTGGCGTCTACAGGTTGCCAGTGAACAAGGACTTTGGCTATGTCAGCTAGAGGCGATGTGAGCAAGAATTAATACCTACGTATCTCACTCTTAGTCACTTTAAGACTGACACCCTGTACCTTTTCATCAAGGAAAAGAAGGAGAAATTACATTGTACCAATATAAACTTTGCTGGAGCTCATATTTTGTCTAACAGAGAATATGTGAGATGTCAATAAACTGAAGCTGCACCCCAAGTTTTTTGAAGTTTGGGAAATATTTTTTTTTTTTCCTTTGAACTATTGTCACTTATACTGTACATTGTTACCCAACAGTATATAAATATTGTTGTTATCATCTTAACCCATTACCTCTTGACGGCACACGCCCCATTTCTAATTCTATGGATAACCAGATGACTGGATGGAGTATAGAACACATTTACTAAAATAATAAAAAAAGTAACTGACTCCTGTACTCCGGCAGTGATAATATTGGCCTCTAATGCTATTTTAATATTGAACCATAGCCAGTGATTATGGAATCTGAATATAATAATTGCCAATAACAATTAACCTACACCATGTGTCAGGGCCACTGGCCCATTGGCGCCTGGCGCGTCTGCCTCCCCGGGTTCCTGGCGTTTTCGCCCGGGTCCCGGTAAGGCAGTCTGCGCCGGCATCCGGCGGTACCATGCGGACCCAGGCCTTACCTCGTGATTCTCCGGGGTCCCGGGTGGATTGGGGCTGGCTCATCCATGGGCGGCGTTGCCGCCACCAAGCAGTGGCCCCCGCCACAGCGTGGGGCTTCAGGCCTTGTCTAGGCCTCTGACAGGGTGTGAGCACGTGGTCGGGCTCCAACAAAATGGCATCCGGGGCGTGGCGCACATTAATGATATCACAGGTTCTCAATTGGGCCAAAGGAGGATACAGGGTTTAAAAGGCCAGAATGCCATTACAGCCTCTCTCCAGTATTGAGATAGTTCTCCCTCTCCTAGCTCTGAGCTCACAGTATTTGTTCTGTATTGACCCAAGTTTGTGACCACAGTCTCGAATCCCAGCCTGTTCCCCTTTTACTCCGTGCCTTTCTACGACGTCCCTAGAGTTGTTCACCATCTTCTGAAGGGCAACCTGACAGAATACTGGAGCCATGGAACTCTCCGATGTCGCTGGGGCTTTAGACACTATATCCCAACAAGTTTCCGCCCTTTCGTGTTCTATAAGAGACCTCCAGAACGGACATAGACACCTGCAGGACCAGATCCATTCCCTTCAAACCTCATCCGCCACTTCTGTTCCTGATCCTGGTCATGTGCCAGAACCCCGGGTACCATTACCAGAGAGGTATACCGGCCGACGAGATCATTACCAGGCTTTCATAACATCATGTATCCTGCTGTTTTCCTTAAATCTTCGAACGTACTACAACGATTATGTCAAGGTACGAACCACCATATCACTCCTTACTGGAGAAGCACAAACATGGGCACACAATTTATTGCGTACCCAGAACCCCATCCTGGATACTTGGACTTCCTTTCAAACTGCGATGTGTGACATGTTCGATGACCCACTCCATGCCAGCAGCGCCGAGTCCACCCTTAGGATGCTACGACAGGGACGACATCCAGTTGAGACCTATGTCACAGAGTTCCGTCACTATGCCTGTGAGACGGGTTGGAACGATGCTGCCCTGGTTGGGCAATTCCGCCATGGGTTATCCGAGGCTCTCAAGGATGAGGTGGCTCGAGTTGGAACCCCATCCTCTCTGGAGGCCTTAATTCAACTGGCCATCCAGATCAACAGAAGGCTACGTGAACGGGCAAGAGAACAATCTGCAGGTTCCTATCCACAACCATGTCCTCATGTGTCTTCTCCTCCACCTAGTGCTCAGTCGACCTTACCCACACCCGAAGAACCCATGCAACTGGGCCTGGTCCAAGGAAGGCTGCCATCGGAGGAATTACACCGACGTAGGGTGAACGGGTTGTGTCTCTACTGTGGTCAACCCAATCACACCGCCCGCCAATGCCCCGAGAAGACCAGAGGAAGGGCAGGTAATACTACTCACGTACTCCGCTTATTACATGTATCCTCATCCAACATCTGCAGCCCTCTTTTATCTATCAATCTTATCTTGCATTGGGGAGAGAAGATGTGTTCCCGGCCCGCGCTACTTGACTCGGGGGCTAGCAGCAGTTTTCTGGATCAGTCTGTGGTAGAGGCGCTTGGTGTTCCGTTAAACAATAAAAAATTCCCGTTGCATATCCAGGTGGTTGATGGGTCTTCCTTACCGTCAGGTCCAGTCATTCAAGAAACTATGCCTATACGGGTATCCATAGGTCCTAAACATATAGAGAGTATGGTGTTTGATGTGGTAGCCTCGCCTGTGTTTCCCGTCATATTAGGACTCCCTTGGCTCAGAGTACATGATCCCTCCATTTCCTGGGCTACTGGGAGGTTAACCTTCGCTTCTCCTCATTGTCTGCAGCAATGTCTGAAGGCTGAACAACCATCTCTCTTCACCATCTTGGACGCCAATATGACTCCCCAATACGATACAGTGTTACCATCCGCCTATGCCTCTTTTTCAGACGTATTCAATGAAAGAGGAGCAGAGACCTTACCCCCACGAAGGTCATACGACTGCCCGATTGACCTCCTTCCAGGAGCCCTATGGCCGGATCTATCCTCTGTCGGAACCTGAATTGGAGGTCTTAAGAGAATATATCCAGGAGAACCTAGAGAAGGGTTTTATTCAGCATTCCACATCACCAGCCAGAGCAGGTATCTTCTTTGTGGCAAAGAAAGATGGAGGCCTTTGACCATGTGTGGACTATCGAGATCTGAACCATATTACAATCAAGAATAGGTATCCTCTGTCACTTATCCCCGAGTTGATAGAATGTCTACGAGGAGCCAACATCTACTCCAAAATCGACCTAAAGGGCGCCTACAATCTTGTCCGGGTTCGCCAGGGAGACGAATGGAAGACGGCTTTCAGGTCACGCTATGGCCATTATGAATACATGGTGATGCCTTTCGGGCTCTGCAATGCTCCCGCCACTTTTCAGCATTTTTTAAATGATATTTTTCGGGACCTTCTTGATAGCTACATAGTCGTGTACCTCGACGACATCCTGTTTTTTTCTTCTTCTTTGCAGGAACACAGCAAACACATGACCACGGTGTTAAACCGTCTCCGCACCCATAAACTGTTTGCTAAGATCGAAAAGTGTGTTTTTGAATCAAGCAGGATCGATTTTCTCGGATTTTAATTATCTCCCGGATGCGTGGCAATGGATAAAAAGAAGGTGGAGGCTATACAGACATGGCCGGTACCGACTGACAAAAGAGTGGTACAACGACTAATAGGGTTTGCTAACTTTTACAGGCGGTTCATCCGCAATTTTTCCACGATCATCACTCCTCTTACCGTCCCAACAAGAAAGGCCACTAGATTTGAGTGGACATCAGCAGCACAAGAGGCTTTTGAGCTACTAAAACAGAGGTTTTGCTCTGCACCTATCCTAACCATCCCTGATCCCTCATTGCCATATGTCTTGGAGGTGGATGCATCGGAGACGGGGCTTGGAGCTGCAAACCTTCATCCAGTAGCATATTATTCGAAAAAATTAACACCCGCAGAAGCGAATTATGGTATCGACGACAGAGAATTACTGGCAATAAAAAACACTCTGGAGGAATGGCAAAACCTTCTGGAGGGTACCCAACATCCCTTCACTGTGCTAACAGATCATAAGAACTTGGAATATCTCTTCACAGCGAAGCGTTTGAACTCCAGGCAAGCTCGATGGTCCTTGTTTTTCTCTCGATTTGATTTCCACGTGACGTATCGACCAGGAACCCAGAACGGCAAGGCGGATGCACTGTCTAGTCTATCATCCAGAGATCACCATGAAACATCAGAAGAAACAATCCTGCAGTCGCAACAGTTCATAGGAGTGACCACTACATTAATGCAACAGATACGGGCACATGCTGCCTCTCATCCTCAGACCCAAGGGTCACCATCATCCTTAGATCAACAGCGTCCTTTCATTCCTCAAAAGGATCGTTTGACCGTTCTACAGACCTTCCATGATCTTCCCAGCAGTGGTCATCCTGGAGAACGAAAGACCAAAGAACTGATCACCCGATACTTCCAGTGGCCTTATCTTTCTCGTGATGTAAAACGATATGTTGCTTCCTGTTTAGTTTGTGCTCGTATGAAAGTTTCTCACACTAAGCCCACAGGTCTCTTACAACCTCTTCCGGTCCCCGAGAGGCCCTGGTCTCATGTTACAGTAGATTTTATTGTAGATCTACCACCTTCACAGGGTTTCTCTACCATCATGGTTACGGTAGATCGTTTAACGAAAATGGCCATTTCATCCCTGTTTCTGGCCTTCCCACAGCGGCTCAGACCGCCTCTATTTTTCTCCAGGGGATTTTTTGTCTTCACGGGGTACCTGAATCGATCGTGTCCGATAGTGGTGTGCAATTCACTTCTAGGTTTTGGAAACACTTTTTTCTCAAGCATTAGGGATACAGGTTGATCTCTCCACGGCACACCATCCACACACTAATGGGCAGACAGAGAGGGTTAACCAGTCCCTAGAGACCTATCTTTGTTGTTATATGACTTTTCTCCAGGATGACTGGGCTGATCTGTTGGGTACTGCAGAATTTTCATATAACGCACGCCTTCACGACTCCACTCATTATTCACCGTTTTTTCTATTGTATGGGTATCATCCGTCCCCTCTACCCGATTTGCCCTCTGGTACACCTGTTCCTATCTTTACCGACCAGCTTCAGTCGTTACAACGTTGTCACTCCGCGGCGCGAGACAGCCTCCTGGCGGCCCAGGCTACGTACAAAGCCTATGCCGACCGTCACCGCTCTGCCTCCCGTGTCTATTACGTCGGGCAGAAGGTATGGCTTTTGACTCACTTTTTGCATCTTTCCTGTCCCACTCCCAAGCTCGGCCCTCGTTTTATTGGTCCCTTTTTGGTCACTGCTTTGGTTGGTCCGGTCGCTGTACGTCTTCTTTTGCCTCGGCGTTATCGATTTCATCCTGTGGTGCATGTGTCCCTTTTGAAACCAGTCTGCCCCAATCCCTTTCTGGGTCACTCACTGCTACCTCCTCCTCCGGTGTTGGTTGCCGGGTCCCCTGAGTTTGAGGTGGCTCGCCTTCTGGGCTCTCGTTGGCATCGGGATGTCCTTCAGTATCTTGTTTAGTGGAGGGGTTACGGCCCTGAGGGCCACTCCTGGGAACCTGCTGATGGTATCCATGCCCCCGCTCGAGTCCGCGAGTACCACTTCGCTCATCCGGGGCACCCCGGTCCTTTGCGTGTCCAGAGGTCCCGCTTTCCGGGGGGTTCTGTCAGGGCCGCTGGCCCGTTGGCGCCTGGTGCGGCTGCCTCCCCGGGTTCCCGGCTTTTTTGCCCGGGTCCCGGTAAGGCAGTCTGTGCCGGCATCCGGCGGTACCATGCGGACCCAGGCCTTACCTCGTGGTTCTCCGGGGTCACGGGTGGATCAGGGGCTGGCTCATCCATGGGCGGCATTGCCGCCACCAAGCAGCGGCCGCCACCGCAGCGTGAGGCTTCAGGCCTTGTCTAGGCCTCTGACAGGGTGTGAGCATGTGGTCGAGCTCCAACAAAATGGCACCCGGGGCGTGGCGCACATTAATGACATCACAGGTTCTCAATTGGGCCAAAGGAGGATACAGGGTTTAAAAGGCCAGAATGCCATTACAGCCTCTCTCCAGTATTGAGATAGTTCTCCCTCTCCTAGCTCTGAGCTCACAGTATTTGTTCTTTATTGACCCAAGTTTGTGACCACAGTCTCGAATCCCAGCCTGTTCCCCTTTTACTCCGTACCTTTCTACGACGTCCCTAGAGTTGTTCACCATCTTCTGAAGGGCAACCTGACACCATGAGCCTTTACCGCATGTCCAAATAGAACTCGTTTTTGCAACTGGTAGGCATAGTTATACCAGACAGGGGTTAATAGCATACAATTGCACACCCGCGGTAAATAATACATTTCTGTATGTCACCCCTACATAGCCTATTCTAATACCCATGTAGAACCCAAACCTGGAAAACATAATATGAAACGGCGGGCAGGTTATAATCACATTTTCTGCAGCAGAATGTCTGGATGAGTTTGACATTGAATAGAGAGAAGGTAATTACAAACAAACAGGGAGATAGAGACAAAGTAGGCTGGTACAGTTTTCTAAGCAGATTCGGTCACAGAATCGTATCTCAAATGTGCTGTTGATCCAAATCCGAGACAAAGGAAGGTACTGTTTTGCGTATTTTGTTTTGTTGAAGCCATTCTTTTGTTGCATTACTTGTATGCTTTGGGTCGTTGTCCTGTTGCATCACCCATCCTCTGCGGAGCTTCAGTTGGCAGACAGATGGTCTTACGTTTTCCTGCAAAATGTCTTGATAAACTCTGGAATTCATTTTTCCATCAATGACAACAATCCATCCAGGCCCTGAGGCAGCAAAGCAGCCCCAAACCATGATGCTCCCTCCGCCATGTTTTACAGTGGGGATGAGGTTTTGATGTTGGTGTGCTGTGCCTTTTTTTCTCCACACATAGTGTTGTGTGTTTTTTCCAAAAAACTCAATTTTGGCTTCATCGGTCCACAGAATATTTTGCCAGTAGTGCTGTGGAACATCCAGGTGCTGTTTTGCAAACTTCAAACGTGCTGCAATATTCTTTTTGGACAGCAATGGCTTCCTCCGTGGTGTCCTCCCATGTACTCTATTCTTGTTTAATGTTTTCCTTATTGTAGATGTGTCAGCAAAAATGTTAGCATGTGCCAGAGATTTCTGTAAGTCTTTAGCTGACACTCTAGGAATCTTCTTTACTAGGGATGTGCACCGATTTTTTTTTCGATTCGATTCGATTTTTCAAATTTTTAAACTTTTCGATTCGGCTCGTTTCGACTGCTTTCTGTTTCGATTCGGTTCGGCTCGATTCGTTTTTCGGGTACATTTATTTTTCGGAATATCGACCATTTTTCGTATTTTCGGGTCACTTTACTAGGTTTCTGTATCGACTTTCGTTATTTCGGAAATTTTCGTTTTTCGGAATTGTACATGGTTTTCGGTATATATCGACTATTTTTCGTATTTTCGTGTCACTTTGCTCGTCTTTTGGTTATCGGCTTTTCACTATTTCGGAAATTTTCGTTTTTTTTGGAACATCTGTTCTCCTCGTTTCAAAGCTGTCTAACTCTATTGCCCCAGCAGTCCAGCACATGGATTTTCCCCAGCACATGGATTTGCCCCAGCTCATGGATTTGCCCCAGCTCATAGGATATTGCCCCAGCACATGGATTTGCCCCAGCTCATGGATTTGCCCCAGCACATGGATTTGCCCCAGCTCATGGATTTGCCCCAGCACATGGATTTGCCCCAGCTCATAGGATATTGCCCCAGCTCACAGATTTGCCCCAGCACATTGATTTGCCCCAGCACATTGATTTGCCCCAGCACATGGATTTGCCCCAGCTCATGGATTTGCCCCAGCACATGGATTTGCCCCAGCACATAGGATATTGCCCCAGCTCACACATGGATTTGCCCCAGCTCATGGATTTGCCCCAGCACATGGATTTGCCCCAGCACATGGATTTGCCCAGCACATAGGATATTGCCCCAGCTCACACATGGATTTGCCCCAGCTCATGGATTTGCCCCAGCACATGGATTTGCCCCAGCACATGGATTTGCCCCAGCTCATGAATTTGCCCCAGCACATAGGATATTGCCCCAGCTCACACATGGATTTGCCCCAGCTCATGGATTTGCCTCAGCACATGGATTTGCCCCAGCACATGGATTTGCCCCAGCACATAGGATATTGCCCCAGCTCACACATGGATTTGCCCCAGCTCATGGATTTGCCCCAGCACATGGATTTGCCCCAGCACATGGATTTGCCCCAGCTCATGGATTTGCCCCAGCACATAGGATATTGCCCCAGCTCACACATGGATTTGCCCCAGCTCATGGATTTGCCTCAGCACATGGATTTGCCCCAGCACATGGATTTGCCCCTGCACATAGGATATTGCCCCAGCTCACACATGGATTTGCCCCAGCTCATGGATTTGCCCCAGCACATGGATTTGCCCCAGCACATGGATTTGCCCCAGCTCATAGGATATTGCCCCAGCTCACGGATTTGCCCCAGCACATTGATTTGCCCCAGCACATTGATTTGCCCCAGCACATGGATTTGCCCCAGCACATGGATTTGCCCCAGCTCATGGATTTGCCCCACACATAGGATATTGCCCCAGCTCACACATGGATTTGCCCCAGCTCACACATGGATTTGCCCCAGCTCATGGATTTGCCCCAGCACATGGATTTGCCCCAGCACATGGATTTGCCCCAGCACATAGGATATTGCCCCAGCTCACACATGGATTTGCCCCAGCTCATGGATTTGCCCCAGCACATGGATTTGCCCCAGCTCATAGGATATTGCCCCAGCTCACGGATTTGCCCCAGCACATTGATTTGCCCCAGCACATTGATTTGCCCCAGCACATGGATTTGCCCCAGCACATGGATTTGCCCCAGCTCATGGATTTGCCCCAGCACATAGGATATTGCCCCAGCTCACACATGGATTTGCCCCAGCTCATGGATTTGCCTCAGCACATGGATTTGCCCAGCACACATGGATTTGCCCCTGCACATAGGATATTGCCCCAGCTCACACATGGATTTGCCCCAGCTCATGGATTTGCCCCAGCACATGGATTTGCCCCAGCACATGGATTTGCCCCAGCTCATAGGATATTGCCCCAGCTCACGGATTTGCCCCAGCACATTGATTTGCCCCAGCACATTGATTTGCCCCAGCACATGGATTTGCCCCAGCACATGGATTTGCCCCAGCTCATGGATTTGCCCCAGCACATAGGATATTGCCCCAGCTCACACATGGATTTGCCCCAGCTCACACATGGATTTGCCCCAGCTCATGGATTTGCCCCAGCACATGGATTTGCCCAGCACATGGATTTGCCCCAGCACATAGGATATTGCCCCAGCTCACACATGGATTTGCCCCAGCTCATGGATTTGCCCCAGCACATGGATTTGCCCCAGCTCATAGGATATTGCCCCAGCTCACGGATTTGCCCAGCACATTGATTTGCCCAGCAGCACATTGATTTGCCCCAGCACATGGATTTGCCCAGCACATGGATTTGCCCCAGCTCATGGATTTGCCCCAGCACATAGGATATGCCCCAGCTCACACATGGATTTGCCCCAGCTCACACATGGATTTGCCCCAGCTCATGGATTTGCCCCAGCACATGGATTTGCCCCAGCTCATAGGATATTGCCCCAGCTCACGGATTTGCCCCAGCACATTGATTTGTCCCAGCACATGGATTAGCCCCAGCTCATAGGATATTGCCCCAGCTCACGGATTTGCCCCAGCACATTGATTTGCCCCAGCACATGGATTTGCCCCAGCACATGGATTTGCCCCAGCTCATAGGATATGGCCCCAGCTCACGGATTTGCCCCAGCACATTGATTTGCCCCAGCACATTGATTTGCCCCAGCACATGGATTTGCCCCAGCTCATTGATTTGCCCCAGCACATTTACAAAGACAAAATTTACAGAATCAGCGATATAACCGATAATAGTTAAATAAACGATGTTCAGAATTACCGAAATGGAACCGAAATCCCGAATGGAACCGAAATCATGAATAGAGGGAAAATAAATTTCGATTTGACACATTTCAAGTCCATTAGAAAATTCGGAAAAATTTTCGATTTGGCTCGGAAAACTTTTCGGATTTGCCGTTTTTGAAAATTTTTCGTTTTTTCGGAAAGTCTGTTCTCGTTTCAAAGCAATAGATTTCGATTTGACACATTTCAAGTCCATTCGAAAATTACGAAAAAATTTCAATTCGGCTCCGAAAACATTTCGGATTCGACTTTTTCAGATCTAAAAAATTTCAGAATTTCGGCCGCATCGAAAGACCCGAATCGGGAAATTTCGTGAAAATTCCGAAATTCCGAAACCCGAAACGCACATCCCTATTCTTTACCTCATTAAGCATTCTGCGCTGTGCTCTTGCAGTCATCTTTACAGGACGACCACGCCTAGGGAGAGTAGCAACAGTGCTGAACTTTCTCCATTTGTAGACAGTCTGTTTTACCGTGGACACATGGATATCAAGGCTTTTGGAGATACTTTTGTAACCCTTTCCAGCTTCATGCAAGTCAACAATTCTTGATCGTAGGTCTTCTGAGAGCTCTTTTCTGCGAGGCATGGTTCACATCAGGCAGTGCTTCTTGAAACCATTAAACCCAAAACTGGTGTGTGTTTTTAAAGGGCAGGACAGCTTTCAGCAACACATCCAATTATGTCACACTGATTGGACTCAAGGTTGGCTCACTCCTAGCTCTTGGAGATAGTCATTAGGCTAGGGGTTCACATACTTTTTCCACCCTGCACTGTGAATGTTTACATGTTCTGTTCAATAAACACTTGAAAATATATAATGTTTGTGTTGTATTATTTTAAGCAGACTGTGTTTTTCAAATTGTTGCGACTTAGATGAAGATCAGAGCACATTTTAAGACCAATTCATGCAAAACTCCACGTAATCCCAAAGGGTTCACATACTTTTCCTTGCCACTGTATGCTGTAGTTGGGTTCTTTCCTAGATCGACCATATGATACAAAGTGTCAAAACATCATCCTTGCTTTGGTTGGCTGGGAATTGAACCAGGGACGCTTCCATGGAAGATTAGAATTCTACCACTGAACCATCAATTCCATTTTGTCAATATTTTACAACAATTTTTCACACCAGATTCAGCACAGAAACGTATCTCAACTGTGCTGTTGATCAAATCCGAGACAAAGGAAGGTACTGTTTTGCGCTTATGACATGAAGAACACACCATCAAACATCGCTTATGCTGAAGTTGGTTTCTTTCCGCGATCTCGACCCATCTATACTATAAAACAGTAAGGCGGCGGCGTGTCCATCGCCGCCTTCAAATGCTGGGTGCGCGCGCATCGAACCGCCGCGGCACAGGCGGCTGGATTCCTTTCACTGCAGATGGCGGAAGCCCTCGCGGAGATACTCACCTCTCTGCCCGGGGTCCCGTGGCGTTCTGGCTTCAGGGAACCCAGACGCTGACTATAGGTTGGCCCCCGACGTAAATAACGTCATCGCGCAGGCGTGATGACGTCATTTCCAGGCAATGCCAAGACATTTCAATTATAAAGTGAACAATGATGTTGCACTAATGATTTTTTTCTATGGGGTGCATATGCAAAAAATCCCGTAATTCCCCCCCAAAAATTTAACAATTCCCCATATCTAATTTTTGTACAAGCGCACCCCATAGAAAATATAACCACAAACGCAAATGTGAATTTTTGTTTTAAAAAAACCACTTTACACGCTGTAGATGATTAAAAATTCTAATTTGATTGCATTTTTTGTTATAATATACAGGCAGGACATGACATCGCCACGCCGCCGTCTTCAAATGAGTGCAACCAGCGTACTGCTGGATGCGCGCACATCCAACCGCCGTGGCATGCGCACAGCCGGCGTGCACAAGGGACAACAAAAATCCATTGGAGAGGCGCACGGTGGGGGGGGGTCCCAAGAGTTTACAATCTATCATTTGAGTTTACAATCAAAGTGGTTCCATGAGTTTACATTCTAAGGGCTCCCACGAGTTTACAATCTAAGGGGTCCTGTTCCTGTGAGTTTACAATCTAAGAGTGTCGTGTTCCCGTGAGCTTACAATCTAAGAGGGAAGAGGAACTTGCTCTAATATATAAATGCCTTTGTATTGCACTGTTAGCGCACCCATATGAGCTGCTCAGTTGGCCCTCCTGTTGCGGATGGGACTGCGACGGACGCATTTCATACGCATTTATATAGAGACATACTCTTGGATAGGACACAGAAAAACAAATATGTGGACATGAATTCTGAGCTGGCGACAACAACAGAACAGTGCCCTCCGGGCAGGCTTAACAACTAGCATGAAATACAGTGTTGAAACATCATCCTTGCATTGGCTGGGAATCAAATCCGGGCCTCCCGTGTGGCAGGCGAGAATTCTACCACTGAACCACCAATGCCTATATATCAATGTTTTACTGAAACTTTTCTAACCAGATTTGGTCACAGAAATGTATCTCAAATGTGCTGTTGATTCAAATCCGAGACAAGGGAAGGTACTGTTTTGCGCTCAATGTCCCACATAAGGGATTCTTAATTTTCACTATTTGTAAAAGATATAGGGATTAAATAACATCTTTTTTGGATTGTCTTTTGGATGCTCTTGATAAGATTCAAGAATAGGTTAAAGTGCAGGTGAAGAGTATCTAGAAGGACCTTAGCTTTCCTCAGTGAAGAAGGTGTCAATGACCATCAATTATTGCTTAAGCTGAATTCTTTCCTCGACCCATATGAAATAAAGTGTCAAAACATCATCCTTGCAATGGCCGGGAATCAAAACCGGGCCTCCCGCGTGCCAGGCGAGAATTCTACCACTGAACCACCAATGCCTATATATCAATGTTTTACTGAAACTTTTCTAACCAGATTTGGTCACAGAAACGTATCTCAAATGTGCTGTTGATTCAAATCCGAGACATGGGAAGGTACTGTTTTGCGCTCAATGACCCACATAAGGGATTCTTAATTTTCACTATTTGTAAAAGATATAGGGATTAAATAACATCTTTTTTGAATTGTCTTTTGGATGCTCTTGATAAGATTCAAGAACAGGTTAAAGTGCAGGTGAAGAGTATCTAGAAGGACCTTAACTTTCCTCAGTGAAGAAGGTGTCAATGACCATCAATTATTGCTTAAGCAGAAGTTGTATTGTTTCCTCGACCCATATGAAATAAAGTGTCAAAACATCATCCTTGCATTGGCCGGGAATCGAACCCGGGCCTCCCGCGTGGCAGGCGAGAATTCTACCACTGAACCACCAATGCCTATATATCAATGTTTTACTGAAACTTTTCTAACCAGATTTGGTCACAGAAACGTATCTCAAATGTGCTGTTGATTCAAATCCGAGACAAGGGAAGGTACTGTTTTGCGCTCAATGTCCCACATAAGGGATTCTTAATTTTCACTAATTGTAAAAATTAAAGGGATTAAATAACATCTTTTATCGAAATGTCTTTTGGATGCTCTTGATAAGATTCAAGAACAGGTTAAAGTGCAGGTGAAGAGTATCTAGAAGGACCTTAACTTTCCTCAGTGAAGAAGGTGTCAATAACCATCAATTATTGCTTAAGCTGAATTCTTTCCTCGACCCATATGAAATATAGTGTCAAAACATCATCCTTGCATTGGCCGGGAATCGAACCCGTGCCTCCCGCGTGGCAGGCGAGAATTCTACCACTGAACCACCAATGCCTATATATCAATGTTTTACTGAAACTTTTCTAACCAGATTTGGTCACAGAAATGTATCTCAAATGTGCTGTTGATTCAAATAGGAGACAAGGGAAGGTACTGTTTTGCGCTCAATGTCCCACATGAGGGAATCTTAATTTTCACTATTTGTAAAAATTAAAGGGATTAAATAACATCTTTTATCGAAGTGTCTTTTGGATGCTCTTGATAAGATTCAAGAACAGGTTAAAGTGCAGGTGAAGAGTATCTAGAAGGACCTTAACTTTCCTCAGTGAAGAAGGTGTCAATAACCATCAATTATTGCTTAAGCTGAATTCTTTCCTCGACCCATACGAAATATAGTGTCAAAACATCATCCTTGCATTGGCCGGGAATCGAACCCGGGCCTCCCGCGTGGCAGGCGAGAATTCTACCACTGAACCACCAATGCCTATATATCAATGTTTTACTGAAACTTTTCTAACCAGATTTGGTCACAGAAATGTATCTCAAATGTGCTGTTGATCGAAAACGGAGATAAAGAAAGGTACTGTTTTGCGCTCAATGTCCCACATAAGGGATTCTTAATTTTCACTATTTGTAAAAATTAAAGGGATTAAATAACATCTTTTATCGAAATGTCTTTTGGATGCTCTTGATAAGATTCAAGAACAGGTTAAAGTGCAGGTGAAGAGTATCTAGAAGGACCTTAACTTTCCTCAGTGAAGAAGGTGTCAATAACCATCAATTATTGCTTAAGCTGAATTCTTTCCTCAACCCATATGAAATATAGTGTCAAAACATCATCCTTGCATTGGCCGGGAATCGAACCCGGGCCTCCCGCGTGGCAGGCGAGAATTCTACCACTGAACCACCAATGCCTATATATAAATGTTTTACTGAAACTTTTCTAACCAGATTTGGTCACAGAAATGTATCTCAAATGTGCTGTTGATCCAAATCCGAGATAAAGAAAGGTACTGTTTTGCGCTCAATGTCCCACATAAGGGATTCTTAATTTTCACTATTTGTAAAAATTAAAGGGATTAAATAACATCTTTTATCGAAATGTCTTTTGGATGCTCTTGATAAGATTCAAGAACAGGTTAAAGTGCAGGTGAAGAGTATCTAGAAGGACCTTAACTTTCCTCAGTGAAGAAGGTGTCAATAACCATCAATTATTGCTTAAGCTGAATTCTTTCCTCGACCCATACGAAATATAGTGTCAAAACATCATCCTTGCATTGGCCGGGAATCGAACCCGGGCCTCCCGCGTGGCAGGCGAGAATTCTACCACTGAACCACCAATGCCTATATATCAATGTTTTACTGAAACTTTTCTAACCAGATTTGGTCACAGAAATGTATCTCAAATGTGCTGTTGATCGAAAACGGAGATAAAGAAAGGTACTGTTTTGCGCTCAATGTCCCACATAAGGGATTCTTAATTTTCACTATTTCTAAAAATTAAAGGGATTAAATAACATCTTTTATCGAAATGTCTTTTGGATGCTCTTGATAAGATTCAAGAACAGGTTAAAGTGCAGGTGAAGAGTATCTAGAAGGACCTTAACTTTCCTCAGTGAAGAAGGTGTCAATAACCATCAATTATTGCTTAAGCTGAATTCTTTCCTCGACCCATATGAAATATAGTGTCAAAACATCATCCTTGCATTGGCCGGGAATCGAAACCGGGCCTCCCGCGTGGCAGGCGAGAATTCTACCACTGAACCACCAATGCCTATATATCAATGTTTTACTGAAACTTTTCTAACCAGATTTGGTCACAGAAATGTATCTCAAATGTGCTGTTGATCCAAATCCGAGATAAAGAAAGGTACTTTTTTGCGCTCAATGTCCCACATAAGGGATTCTTAATTTTCACTATTTGTAAAAATTAAAGGGATTAAATAACATCTTTTATCGAAATGTCTTTTGGATGCTCTTGATAAGATTCAAGAACAGGTTAAAGTGCAGGTGAAGAGTATCTAGAAGGACCTTAACTTTCCTCAGTGAAGAAGGTGTCAATGACCATCAATTATTGCTTAAGCAGAAGTTGTATTGTTTCCTCGACCCATATGAAATATAGTGTCAAAACATCATCCTTGCATTGGCCGGGAATCGAACCCGGGCCTCCCGCGTGGCAGGCGAGAATTCTACCACTGAACCACCAATGCCTATATATCAATGTTTTACTGAAACTTTTCTAACCAGATTTGGTCACAGAAACGTATCTCAAATGTGCTGTTGATTCCAAATCGAGACAAGGGAAGGTACTGTTTTGCGCTCA